>CM070019.1:29402421-29799921 GCA_036247105.1 Cirrhinus mrigala
TTTTAAAAACGGTTTATTTGGATATTGTAACCGTGCATTTCATCAGTGTGTTAGTTTCCAGTGCTGATGGATTCGTGAATATCATAGCATTCATAACCCCGCTACAGATGTATATATCATTCAGTACAAGCAGACGTATTAAGTATGATAAATATCCACAGTACACCTCTTCAAATGACTTATGCTCGCTTTGTTCGTATCCCGTTCCTGGAAACGTCTCTCTTCCAAATGCATTGAGTGAAGTGTCAACTGATATGTAGCTAAATGCGCTGAAGGTAAATTCCATTGTGAGTTTGGCTGTAGAGGGCTTTATATTTGTCATCGTGTGATTCTTGGCGTATCTGAGGTCACAGTGCACTTCAGATTCGTCAGCCGGTTTGCCAGACTCTCAGGAGAGCAGCATTCATCATAAATAACCGTCCCATCATATGAATTTCCTTAGCTCTCTGCTCAAAACATCTCTCCTACGTCCACTTAAAAACATGAGGGAGTCTGTCTGCGTGATGCTAGCATGTTAAAATGCAGCGTAGCTATATTCAAAGCTATTTCCTGCCTGTTTGCTTTAAGACAAATGACAGGAAGTTGTCCAGTGAGGGCAGTTTGGATATTAGCTAGCTGACGGTTAGCCTTTAGCCTCTCATTTTCGTTGACAGCAGTAACTGCTCGAGTCCTCAAATAGTCATTAAAAGTAAGGAAATGTCATGAAAATGGGCTAGAGGTGGGGAAACCTCCTGTAATCGCTCTGCGTACAATAAACGCTTAGATTTCAACAAAAATGAGGAGTGGCTTTGACCAGATGCAGTCTGAAGTGAGATGGTGCCATTTCACAACACTGCGTCATTTGTTTTCCCTCCGCAAGTGTGGGTAATATGCCCATGTTGCTCAGAATTGCTTTTTGGCTCGTCGAGCCCAAGTTTTTGTCCAGTTGAAAACTTTTGCTCCGGAGTTGGGCGGTTATTTCATTGAAACGATTGCTGGAGTATTTTGATGAATACCGCATGGCAGAATTTCATTTGCCAGTCATCGAATAGTCTTCCTGTCCTCTTCTCTCTTCTTGTGCTTAAAGTGACACGAAGAGTTTGGAGACTTTTTCCTCCTCCCCCAGCAGCAGTGAAAACACACATGTGTGCACTCAACACAAACACAGTGAGTGCACGTAGAATAGTGTGCTAATGATAGATCTGAGGCTCTGACAGATGTTTCTGCCTGTGAAGGAAAACATGATTTTTTTTTTCTATATCTGAGACATTAAGCAGATACTCACACACATGCTCAATATTCTCCAGAAGAGTCAAGAGCTGAATATATCTGTAGGCCATACAAATAGCACTCGGGAAGCACACGCATACTTGCTTCACAATTGGATTTTCCTTTAGCATGTTGCAAAGCTAATAAACAATATTCTACAATTCATATTAGTTTTTGAACTTAAATGGTTTGAATACTGATTTCATTTCGAGCCCACAAAGAACAGAATATTTAATATATGATCAAATTAGCTGAAAATGTACTCATCCTCAGATTATTCAAGATATAGATGAGCGTTTCTACATTGGAACAGATTTGGAGAAATTACATCACATGTTCACCAACAGATCCTCTGCAGTGAATGGGTGCCGTCGGAATGAGAGTCCAAACAGCTGATAAAAACATCACAATAATCCACATGTAATCCATGTGATTTAAATCAATCAATTAATGTGTGAAACGTAAATAGCTATTTGTAAGAAACAAATGCACCGTCCATAATCCATAATATGGCATTCTCCAGTGAAAAAGTCCATCTCCTGTTGTCCTCTCACATCAAAATCCACCCGGCATATTTGTTTAGAACAGTTTGGGTCTGTTTTACTTGTAAATAGTGCTTGATCTGAGCATATTTCTCTCCTGATTCAGACTAGATTAATTTTTTGCTCATATATTAACCATAAACAGTGATTTTAAGTTGAAAATGTCTTGATGGATTTGTGTATTACAAACACACAGCTTTTCACTTCATGTTAATTGATGGACGGGAGTAGTGTGGATTACTTGTAGATTATTGTGATGTTTTTATCAGCTGTTTGAACTCTCATTCATTCACTGCAGATGATCCATTGGTGAGCAGGTGATGTAATGCTAAATTTCTCCAAATCTGTAATGATGAAGAAACTCATTTAGGATGGTCTGAGAGTGAGTAAAGTTTCAGCTGTTTTTTTTTTAATTTTTGGGTGAAGTATTGAAATATTGGGTCATATTGGGAAATATACACACTTTCATTCTGGATAAATAAGATGCTCCATTATAGCTGTTTTGCAGATGTCATGACACTGAGCAAGTGATTCATTTTCTGTAGGCTTTGCATGAGAATCAGTATGCAACATAACACATTTAAGAAATCACAGAAATGTTCTTTAATTAAATTCTATAAAACCACGATATTTAAAGCAGCATGTCATAACTTTTTCTTTGGTTAAAAATGATCCAAATTCAATAATTGAGCAAGTACATAATCAATCAGTGTTCAAAACTATCTCCTTACCTTATCCTGATTCACAGCGGTAAGCTTGTAATAATGTTTTCTAGTTTGAGTGGTTGGGGTCGTTCGTCTTTGCATCCTGACTGAAATAAGATTATATTCCAGTTTTAAATGTGCATCTAATTACAGATACGTAGGATTACAGTCTGCTTACAAAAGATATGTATTTCAAAGAAAACAAGTTCTGGAACAATAAATTGCTTTTTGAAGTTAAAAGAACAATTTCTTCCAACGACATTCGAATGACAATTAGAGATTAGACTGTACAGAAATTTAAATCTACAGATAACGCTAATGCACACTAAACACATGCAATGTTAAATGTTAACATTTAACAATTTGAGAACAAATTATAACAAATTAATTTGCACGATTTGACGTGATCTGAACTAACTTTGCAATCGTTAGATTTAATCACCATTGCACTCTAAAAAATGCTGGGTTAAAAACAACCCGATCCAGCGCTGGGTAAATATTGGACAGAACACATGCTGGGTTATTTTGACACAGCTGGTTAGGTTAAATGTTTTTACCAAACATGCTGGGTTATTTTATTTAAGTCAACTATTGTTTAAAAACTATTATATTGCTGGTTTAAAATGGACTGGAATTTATAAAAACACAGACAGAATTACTAGAGGCAACAGCAATAATCAAAAGATGAACATTTATTATTAAGCAAGAACACATGGACAAAATACAAGACAAATTGAATTTATTTGGATAAATACAGCATAGTTTACAATATTACATACATTCAAACACATTTAACAAGCATTTTAGGCATAAAAATGTAACATTTAAAAGTAGAATTTTAATTTTAGTGTATTCAACCATTGTCTGTAATCGCTTTTTACTGAAATAGCACTAATTCTCATGCCGGTGTGTCGCCAAAATCTGAGCCAGTGAAGTGCTGCTGTTCGCCGGGGTGATTGTGAACGTCAGACCGTGGTCTTGTGTTTCACTCGTAGCTGAAAGATGCCGTGAATGACTCCAAAACCTGCCCATAAACAAACAGTACTGACATTAGAGAACATATTTTAAGATTAAACTCAGTACAATAACAAATAAAATCCATTTATTTTATGCATGGCAAAAGGTGTTTCCATCCTGCAAAACAACAACGATTGACATCTCATCCTTATGTTGTGTTGCATAAAGTAATACAGTTTACAACACAGTAACGACTTATAAATGATAAAAAATGTATACAAATCTTTATTTCACTTAAGAAGTTTAACAAATCGGAGGCGCTGAGAACCGCTCTCTCCTGTAGAGGACTCAAAAAGCTCGCTCTCGTACTGTAACTCAGCAGCTGGGTTGTTTCGTCAGAGACAGGCTTAACCCAGCAGTTGGGTAGAAAAAAAGAACCCCGTGTTAAAAAGTGACCCAGCAAATTAATTACAGAAAAACTACCCAGCGCCTGGGTTAAAAAAATATTAAAAATAACCCAATAAAATGACCCAACAAGTTGAACCCAGCATTTGGGTTAAAAATAACCCAGCACCTGGGTAAAAATATTAAAATTGAGCCAATGGGCTGAACCCAGCTTTTGGGTTAAAAAAAAAAAATAATCCAGCATTTTTTAGAGTGTGGTAACACGATTTATTATAAAACTGTTTTTTTTTTTCAGTTGGTCAGAACAAAACTGGCAGACCTGTTACTTACTTGTTCAGATGGGATTTTTCGGTGAAACTTCTTATTTTGGACGTACTTCCAAGACGTAGTAGATAATTCCGCAAATAACTGCAATCGCAGTTTCAAACAGAGATGGCGACAAAGAGGCAAAACTTACAGACTGCGGCTTTATACGATTATTTAAATGAACTAAAATCTCTTGCAGCTGCTAGCAATGGCAGTGTGCTTGTGCTAATTAGCAAAGAGACTATAACTGCTCTAAAGTGTCCACAGCCATTGCTTTTTAAGTAAAGCAATATATCGTTTTCCATCTTGGATTTGTTTCTTTAAGCTTGTTATGTTTTATGGAATTACTTTCTTCTCCCAAAGAATTGTTGACTACTTTTTTGAGCAGCCTTTAAATAATTAACATTCATTGATGTTGCTATAAAATAAAAGGTTATTATTGCCATAATACGGATAAAGCAATATAAGACAGAGCTTATGTTACTTTCCGACCGTTAATTTTGTTATTATTTAGCATTATTATTTTTAGATGTAAGGAGAGAGATGTTGGCAACTATGATGTGAAAATTTGCAATCTCAGTGTGTGGCATGAGTGAACAGGACTGTAAATAAATACGTAAACAGTTTCTTCTAATACGTATAACAGACTCTTCTAAATGTTTCCACACACATTTGGAATGACCATAAAACAACAACTGAACTGGAAAAATAAAATGTGCCACAACAGAAGGTTATGAAGACAGAGTGGGCTCTAGACATCTCGTAAATGTAACAAGAAACTGTCAGACTGCATGACTCAGACTATGCTCGAGATATTGCTGTTCAATTTGCCAAATTAAGTGATAAACTAGCCTTTAAATGAATTTGCAAGTAGAAACAGATAATAGCAGCATATTTACAATTTTCAAAATAATGAAAATAAACTGTGACCAAATGTTAAGAGAAAACAGATGTTTACAATACTTGGAAAGAGCCGAAATTCCCTGCTGGGTACACAAACTCAATCTAATAATGATGTTAGCGTCAAAATTATCTGATGTGTTTAAAATGGCGTTTCAGATCTTAAATGCTTTGAAAATGAATTACACTTTTAGAAAATATCACATGGTTCAGTGTGGACCGTGTTTTTGAAATGAAAGAAGATGTGAATAATTCTGTTATTGTTTTTTTAAATTAAGATCATCTTCGTAATATTTTATTTAATTTGGCCATACATAAAGTACAGCACATTTATGATACTTAGTTGCAGTTGCCACGTTACATTTGGAAGCATAGCATAACCTCGGGAACTACTGAGATCACTGAAATGGCTGGAGAATATAATTTTATTCAAAGTTTGTTTTCTGAAATATAAGGTGGGCCAGGAGATTTTGTTTCAGTTTTCTCGTGAAGATAATATTTCTACAGTTCCACAGCCAAATTCTGAGCCAGGACTTTGTGGGAACTGGACGGGCCACATTTTACACTTTTGCAACTAGCATTTCCCTTTAGTATCAAAATCTAGGAAATTAAAGATGACATGATACATTAATCTGCGTCTCTTTAGCGGCTTACCAAGTCACACATATTGGAGTTATTTGCCTGGCCTCACCATGCAACACAAAATACCAAATAATAATCCAAGATAATCCCAGCAGAGGAGTTCCCTTTCCGGTGACTGTTATTAAGCCATGAGCTTTTAGTCTGTGAAGTTTCCTTTTCATTTGATTCATTCATTTGATAGTGTGTTTTAAATGAGTCATCAGTCATGCACTCATTGTGCATGAGAACGGCATTGCAGCAGCTGCAGGTAGTTTAATACCACCCCTTCATAAACAAATATTAAACCGCTGCGATTCCCCAAGACATCTGTGTTCTTACCACATACGTTTCAAGTGCTGACATGACTAAAACCTTTATTAAAAATCAATAAAGAATGTAATTGCATGAAATGCTTTAACGAAATCACCGTAGCAATCGCAAAATCTCAATAGGCTTCATTCATGAAACACGAGCAGAGCAAATTTCTGTGCAAATCGTTTGCAAAACCGTTGCAGCGCAAATTGCTGCATTTAATTCAATTGGATTTATGAATGTTTTACATAGAGATTCGTTCTGCTTGTGTTTCATGACTGAGGCCCAAAGGATTTCTCTGTGCACACTAAAGTCTACTTATTTTTGTTCTTTCATGGAGATTTATGCATTTTTTGATCATTTCAATGTCCAAATATTATTTTATCTTTGGAAGTTATACACATCCGGAACTTGAAATCTGTGTGTAAGAGCAAAAATAAGTGCACTTTAGTGTGCACTTTAACTATTTAACAGCCAATCTTCTGTTCGCCGTCAGTTCCACGTTCAAAACATACGTCCTTCATTACTTACAGACTTGTAGCGTTTCCCTAATTAAGCTGTCAGTGGATATTCACGAGCTTTGCCCCAGAGCACCATTATATTCAGTGTTTTTTAAGGAATTAGCATTGTTGGACATTTCGTTAATAGCCGACATCACAACGACTGAAGGAAGTGATTGTTGTGGCAGCTTGGCGTTATGTGAGGTGAAGTCTAGTTATATATTGCCGTGGTGATTTCACCTGGCAGCTTCAGTACTCTCAGCCTGGTTGGACGTTGATTTAACTAGTTTTAATGTTCCAAGGACCATCTGGCTTCACCACAAGTTCACCCTGCATGTTGAACTTTCTCCAGGAGAATTGCATATTCATTGAAGTCAGGGTTGTGTGCCATTCTGAATTAAGACATTGAGAGTGAATTTAAATTTAAGTTCAAATCCTGACACAAAAGGCACGATATAGAATTGTAATATGAATTGAAATATGAAGAAAGCTTTTCGGCATGAATTGTGCTGCAAACATGTTATGATATACACAGCATGTTGAGTATTTCCATATTTGCACAGTGATGCAACATTTGATGCTTTTTATTTAGGCCAAACATCTACGGTAATATTATTAAATATTTTTAAAATTGATAACACTTTACTATAAGGTTCATTAGTTAACATTTAGTTAACATGAACTAAGAGTGAACAATACTTCTACAGCATTTATTTATTACTAATGCTTTAAAATCAAAAGTTGTGTTTGTTAACATTAGTTAATGCACTGTGAATTAACATGAACTAACAATGAACAACTTCATTAACTAACATTAACAAAGATAATTAACGCTTTAACTGTCACCGTCCACCCTGTAGGACGCCTAAACTTACTTCACCATATTACAAATAAATCCTAATCTAATCATGACAAACTATACATTGTTGGAAAGGTCTAAGACTCCTGAACAGATATTCTACCATGTTTTTGTTACAAATTTATGTAGTAAAAGTAATAGATTAATATGTCAAGAGAAAATCTACATCATAACATGAGTTCTGACCTTTGTCACAAAAGACTTTCTTTGTTGCCTTTTTTCCTTTCACACTTTAGATATCATAAGAAATTATACATCAGTTCAAGGCATTTTAAAATTAGACATTGCATTACCATGGAAAATGTACATTAAAATCATATTACAAAATATTTTCATTCATGAATTATAAAAATTTAAGTCTAGATAGTGCATTTTTATGTCTCTGTTCAAAAATGGGAGTGACAGTTAAAGGGTTAAATACTGTAATAAATGTATTGTTCATTGTTTGTTCATGTTAGTTAACACCTTAACTAACATTAACTAATGGAACCTTATTGTAACGTGTTACCATAATCATAATTTTAAAAATATATTAAAAAAAATGTACAAAATATTCCAAATTTCAAACTTTTTTAAAAACCTAAGCTAGTCAAGATTTGTAATTTTTTTTTTGTAAATAAAGCCGTTCTGTTGAATGAAACATTAAATACAACAGTACTCCTGACTGTGTGCTATTGCTTGATTATATGAAAACATATTATATGATTGGTTATATGAAATATTTTGTGACATTGTATGGCAACATTTTATTATTTTGAGACTCAGCACTGAACTTAGATTACAGATATATTTCTAATCAGACAGGATGCATATTACATAACAAACAATATTTATAATACATAAGCAAAATTATTGACATTTATTGGCATAATTAGTGAAAATTTAGGATTTATTAGCAGTGTAATTGTTTTGTTGCGTACTGTAAATACTTATGGAGTATTGAATCTCCTTTGCACAACAGCGTTGAATGTCTTCCTGTGTGGTGTAAAAGTTACAATTCATTAATAGAAATAGAGATACATCTTATAGAAAGTATATACTGTTAAGCTCACTAAAATACCTATTTTAATGAGAAAATAAGAATTCTTAAAATTTTCTGTTTCAGTATTGCTTTTCAGAATAGGATATGATGATGTGGATTGTGTTCTGCTTGAAGATCTGATCCAATGCATAGCCTAGTGCAGGAAAGTAAGTGTATGTCAGTTTGCTATTTTAATATTCTGGCTGATCACAGGCTGCTGGCATTGTCCTCCTCGCCGTCACGCGTGGTTCTGTGATGTTTCAGACGCAGGAGAGATTTGTGGCTCATGAACGTCTCATCTGATTTGTGTTCTCACTCCAGCGTGTATCAGATTACTCTTTTCTTATAGAGTATTTTTTTTTTAATAGTACAGCTGCTGAACTCTTCCTTGGACTGTTCAGACTGAACAGAGACCCCAAGCTCAGTGGGTCTGCTGCAGAAATTTATTAAAACTGCCCAAAGATATGTGAATTATGTGAGGAACTGGCTAGATCTAGATGTTACCACCTGTAGCGAGGGTGTTTTTCATTTTTATTTTCTTTGTCAGTAGTTGTTCTGCTTCTGCAATACCGATCAGGGATCATTAATCATTCGGATGCTTCTCGCTGAGGTCGTTTTGATTGTAATTCTCATGTGTAATCTTTAGTCCCAAGATCAGTGCAGAGGCCAGAACCAAAACCATGGTTTGGCAGCCAGCACATCACGCTAAAATACAAATCCTCTATCCATAATATTGTTTTCTCCAGTGAAAAAGAAAAAAAGTCTTTGTCTGAATCAGGAGAGAAATATGCACAGATTAAGCACCCTTTAAACAGTCCAAAACACTTCTAAACAAATATGTCGGTGGGTTTTGATGTGAGAAGATAACTCCTTTCCAATTCTGCTTGCCATTAAGTAAAAAACCCGGAGTAGGTTTGATGTCAACTTCTGCAAAACCAGTGATTAATTCTGCCTCTAAGTAAGTAAAGCTTTGTTTATATAACACCTTTTAAAAGTAGTGTTTATAAAGCGCTTTACAGAAGAGAAGTGCAATGTGATTGTGTGACTTTTGGTGGTTTTGTCGGCCAATCAGATTGGAACTGTCTTGTGCCATATTTTTGTTTGCCGTATGGATTAGTGAGTGGACCGTAGGTGTGGCGTCTGAGACTGAGATCACGTTTAAACACTAATGGGCCAAGGCCAAATGAGGTCATTGCACAATTCCTAGATATTACCATTGATAAGCACGATAGGAAGGTGTCCGTCCAAAAAACATTTCCAAAGTTTTGCTCTTTTGACACTGTTTATAGTTTCTCAGAGAGTGTGATGCCAAGCTTATGTTTGGAAATCTAGGATCTACTGTGCAGAACAGCCAAAAAAATGCTTTCATTTCTCCTTTTTTTTTCTTCCACGAAAAGTCTCGTTGTTAGATGACAAATAATGTTGTATACATTTTATGCAACTAAGAAAAGTGGATTCTATTTTTAGTTAAAAGAGCAAGAACAAGAAATTAAATTCATTTGCAGTCTCCAATTTCTCCCATTCCTGCCCAGCTATTTGTTTATTTGTAAATCCAGAGAATTTGCCAGAAGCCTGAATATTGACATGTGGAATGCAGAACTATTGCTGCTCAGACTAACCATACAAACACAATTGTGCGTCTGTGTGTGTGTGTGTTAAGGAGAGTGTTTGTTAGAGTAGAGGGTGTTTCCAAAAGCACTAAAGGTTTGGAATAAAAGCTGTTTCTGAACAGCATGTAACAGCATTTTCTATCATATTATGACTAAAGCATAAATTCAGATTATTGCAAAAAAAAATCCCTAACATTTTATGGCATTTTCCCCCAATATAGTGCAGTGAATTTTAAGATGTTTTGGCAAGGGAATTGTTTTTAAAAAGAAGGATTTTCAAAGGATTAGTTCACTTCCAGAATGAAAATTTCCTGATAATTTACTCACCCCTATGTCATCCAAGATCTTCATGTCTAAGGTTTTTGAGGAAAACATTACAGGATTTTTCTCCATATAGTGGACTTCAATGGGGTCAACAGGTTGAAAATCCAAATTGCAGTTTCAATACAGTTTCAATCCCACGATCCCAGCCGAGGAATTTGGGTCTTATCTAGCAAATTCATTGGTCGTTTTATCAAAAAATTAAAAATTGATATATTTTTAACCACAAATGCTCGTCTTGCACTAGCTCGACCTCACACATTACGTAATCACGCATATGTGACGTAGGCGGAAGTACCGCCCTAGTGTTTACAAAGCGAACGTGCAAAAACAGACCAAGAATTAACCATGCATGACCTTTCTAACATGATTACGTTATGTGTGAAGATGTGCATTGCAGAGCTAGTGCAAGACAAGCATTTGTGGTTTAAAAGCTATATAATTTTTTTATGTTTTTTTTAGAAAATGATTGATCGTTTTGCTAGATAAGACTTTTATTCCTCGTCTGGGATTGTGTAGAGTCCTTTGAAGCTGCATTGTAACTGCAGTTTGGATCTTCAACCCGTTTGGCACCACTGAAGTCCACTATATGGAGAAAAATCCTGAAATGTTTCCTTCAAAAAACTTCTTTTCGACTGTAGAAAGAAAGACATGAACATCTTGGATGACATAGGGGTGAGTAAATTATCAGAAAGTGAACTAATCCTTTAATTTAAAAAGCATTAGTTGAAATAGAAATAGTTGCCCAAAAATGACAGTTCGGTCATAATTTACTCATCTTCATGTCATTTAAACGCTTTATGACTTAATTTCTTCTATGGATCACAAAAACAGTTGAAATGAAAGTGTTAAATGAAAGTGAATGGTGACCGCAGCTATCACTGTATTGAAAAAAGCAGCTTGGAAATTCTGTTGAATATGTTTTTTTGCGTTAGCCAGAATAAAGAAAGTCATACAAGGTTGGAACAAGACAAAGGTGAGTCTGAAACTAGAACCTTTGGGTTAGCGGGCCAGATCTTTCACCACATTTGCAGATTTGTGATTGGCTAGTCTGTTATATGTTTCCTCTCAGGGTGCACTGTTAGAAAACTGAAATCTATCAAGCTTTGAATTGAATTCAACTGAACTGGATGAAACAAAAATATGTGGATAAATGTCAGCACTGCAACAACAGTGCTAAGACCTCCGTGCACCTCAGATTCAAGTTTTGATGAAACCGCGTGTGAAGAAAGCCGTATTCTGCAAGGAATTTTATAAGTCCATAAACATGTAATGAAATTTGCTCTGGTCTAGGGAACATGGGTAGGAAAAGTAAAATTGAGTTTTCTGTGGCAGACTGGAGTGCTTTAAAACAGCCTCCAGTCAGGAGGGGCTAACCAGAAACCCTCTGCTGTTCACTTTAAACTTGAGTGACAAGACCTGACGGCTCTAAGGAAAGGCAGATGGAGACTGGGCACGGCATGAGGCCAACAGATCACCTCTGCTGCGCGGGAGCCCCATGCATTGTGCTAATGTTATTAGCACAATTAGTGCTAAACATTTTAATAATGGCAACATCGATGTCATGACTGCTCTGTGGAGGTATTTATACATAGTGTAATTCTAGATTCTTAAAACAATAATCTTGTTGCATGCAATATTAATATATGGACAGTTTTAAAAAAAATTCACTTTTACATGGCGTTTGCATATAAATTTGTCTTAGCAGGGTGTGGACAGAACCACCCCAAAAAATTTTTTTAAATCCACAAAAAACCTAAACGTCTCAATTATCAAGCTGTTTTGATTTTCTAAGCAGTGTGATGTCATATTGCTCAGGCTCCGCCCACAACAGCTGATGGACTGTCCCGTATAAGAGCAGTTGTAGTGACAACAGTGTCTCGTAAACAATGCAGGTGTTTTGTAGTTGGATGTAAAAGTGAACATAAGAGTCTTCATTTTCTCCTGACATCAGAGCCACTGAGGACACAGTAGATTAGTTTTGTTTTTAATGGTAACACGCCAACGAATACACAAAAAACAGAAGAGAGTGGCGGGATGAGCAGTAGCTCATTATCATTTAAAGAAACATGCACCAAAACAGATCGCAGTGAACAGAGCTGTTTTTAATAAGGTAAAAAGGATTGTTGTTTTACACTACCATTGAGGAATTTTAACCAAAGTATGTTGCAGATATTTTATTAAGACCCTAAAGAATCATACCAACTTGTGGAAAATGGGCATTCGTTTAAAATGGAAATGTAAAATGAAATAGAGCTTCAGAGTAGAGCTTCAGAGATGGACAAGTGTTTATTTTTTATTTAAACAGATTTTACATATATGCACTTGGCAGATGCTTGTATCTGAAGTGACTTACCTTGCATTCAAGGTGCACATTTACATTTTAGCAGCTTGCTTTCTCTTGCTTTCACTGGGAACCGAACACATGACTTTGCTGATTAGCACAATTAGTGCTAAACATTTTAATAATGGCAACATCAATGTCATGACTGCTCTGTGGAGGTATTTATACATAGTGTAATTCTAGATTCTTAAAACAATAATCTTGTTGCATGCAATATTAATATATGGACAGTTTTAAAAAAAAATCACTTTTACATGGTGTTTGCATATAAATTTGTCTTAGCAGGGTGTGGACAGAACCACCCCAAAATTTTTTTTTAAATACACAAAAAACCTAAACGTCTCAATTATCAAGCTGTTTTGATTTTCTAAGCAGTGTGATGTCATATTGCTCAGGCTCCGCCCACAACAGCTGATGGACTGTCCCGTATAAGAGCAGTTGTAGCGACAACAGTGTCTCGTAAACAATGCAGGTGTTTTGTAGTTGGATGTAAAAGTGAACATAAGAGTCTTCATTTTCTCCTGACATCAGAGCCACTGAGGACACAGTAGATTAGTTTTGTTTTTAATGGTAACACGCCAACGAATACACAAAAAACAGAAGAGAGTGGCGGGATGAGCAGTAGCTCATTATCATTTAAAGAAACATGCACCAAAACAGATCGCTGTGAACAGAGCTGTTTTTAATAAGGTAAAAAGGATTGTTGTTTTACACTACCGTTGAGGAATTTTAACCAAAGTATGTTGCAGATATTTTATTAAGACCCTAAAGAATCATACCAACTTGTGGAAAATGGGCATTCGTTTAAAATGGAAATGTAAAATGAAATAGAGCTTCAGAGTAGAGCTTCAGAGATGGACAAGTGTTTATTTTTTATTTAAACAGATTTTACATATATGCACTTGGCAGATGCTTGTATCTGAAGTGACTTACCTTGCATTCAAGGTGCACATTTACATTTTAGCAGCTTGCTTTCTCTTGCTTTCACTGGGAACCGAACACATGACTTTGCTGATGTGCCATTGTCTACAGTTGAACTGCAAGAATATTTCATTGCGTTTATAATAGTAGTTACAGCATCACATTTACTTAGTGCATTCTGAGTATTATATAACTGATATAGTGTTAATATACCAACCTATTGAAGTACTGGAATCTGTTTTGTACTTTTGTAATACACTGATAACCACCAAAAGCAGGTAGTGTTGAAAAAGTCACATGATGAACTCCCATCAAAGCCCATCACAAGCAGCTTTTGGTGAATCAGTATTTGTATACATTTTTAAAGTCCTATTTGTATGGTTTCAAATTATCTGCTTACGCCCCACTTTTCAAATTAGGGTTGGATCTGCTATTTTTCTGAATATTGTATGTTTCTGCACTTATCACATTGTACGAATTCATACAAAATTACCACCTCATAAAATAGTAACGTTTTTAGTTATAAGAAAATATTTATGCGATCCGGCTTACTTACTTTCTTAAAATGCGGTGGAAGTGCTACCTGCACAAATTCACTAGTCTTTCAAAGATTTGTAATGATTTATAAAGGTGTAAATATGTAAAAGTTTTTGTATTAGGTGTGGTTAAACATTTAAGTATCTGTCCAAATGTGTATGTACTGTAATTTTTTAGTAAGTAAAGTAAAACAAAAGGTGATTGAAGTATGTTTTACATGTAATTACTGTTTTGGTTTTTCTGCTTCAAAATTTTGTTAAATTTACTATTACTTGCTGTTTCTGTTATTAAATGTGGAATTTACTAGCATTTTCTGAGTGAAAATTACAGCAATTTTCAGTGTATGTTTACCTACAAATATAGCATGGATCGTGCATATATATTAATTAATAATGTTTTTTAAAATAAAGAGCGAGACAAATAGAGTCACACAAGTCTGTGAGAACAAGTTGAGAAATTGCTTTGCTTCTAGGTTGTTTTTGAAGCTTCAGCAGACGCTTTACACTTGTGCAGTGAGGTCAGGCGAGCTGATGTCTGTTTCAGGCGGCTGACATGTTTGACTAGGGCAAGCGTGATCTGTCTACTTGAGAATTTACAATGGGAACCCAAGACTAATGTTTTGATGGCTTGTATCTTTGGAAGGTATTTATTGAGGTAAAATGCTTGGAAAAATGCTCTGTTCTTTTCAGAGAGCATCTGGTGGAAACATGCGACGCAGTACTGAAGTCTATTCCAGCGCTGTCAGACACGGTTACTACAGAGACCTAACTGCTCTTTACGTCTGCGCCTCTGATGCGGAGTTGAGGTCAGCGACTGAACTATGCACTGAGGGGCCTTATCTCATGAGATGAGTCATTATGGTAACTCATCATTTTAACGTGTCCCACCGCTCCACGTATATATGGAGGAATAATATTAGTTCCATATTTGATAACCGGTGCAAGTGGTTTGTCTGTTTTGCTCGGTGGTGAATTTGGTGTTTTGACTAATATATGCTGTGTAAACTGCAATCAATAGGGGAGTAAATATTTGCATGGGCAGTGGTTAATTATGATTCTTTAGAAAATTTGGTCATGATTAGGGTTATGAAATATCTTGGCATATTTGAGCCTTTTGAGTCTGTTTTTGAAGGTTTTTGTTTTTGAAAAAGTCTCTTATGCTCATATGTGGGTCATTGATGTATAAGTATTTTTGACAGGCCAGTTTTGAAATACAAAGAATAATAATATCTGTTGTAATTGTTCAAACATTAAGAATGTTGTGTACACATAAATTTATATTAACATTTAAAATTAAGTGATTTTAGTGTTTGTTCAGCTCAATGAATTGGCCATAGCCTTAAAAAAATGTCATGTGGTGCGACCATGATTTATATTAAAATTAATTCTTTTCCATAACATGCTTAAGATTTTTTTTTTTAGATGTTCTCAGTAATTACAGTGTTTAGAAACAAAGTATTTGCATTTATTTTTAATTTTTGTAAATAATAATCTCCTATTTTTGTTTTATAATTTCAGAGTTGCCTTCTTAAATGTAGTTAGCAGACTTCTTTTTTCTGTGAATTGCATAAAACTGATAAAAATGCTTTAATAATACCATTGACTTAAGCATGCTGTAGCAGTGATTCATACAGTGCCCTCCACTAATATTGGCACCCTTGGTAAATATGAGCAAAGACGGCTAAGAAAATAAATTTGCTTTGTTTATCTTTTTGATCTTGCATTCAAAAAATTCACAAAATGCTAACCTTTCATTGAAGTAAAACAATTAAAAGTGGGGGGAAACTTACGTTATGAAATAAATGTTTTTCTCCAATGCATGGTGGACACAATTATTGGCACCCTTAGAAATTATAATGAGTAAAATATCTCTGAAGTATATTCCCATTCATATTTGCATTTATTTAGCACACTAGAGTGACTAGGAGTATGATATTGTCCAGCCATGACTTCCTGTTTCACAGGATTATAAATATGAGAAGCACAAAGGCCAAATTCCCTTAATCATATATCACAAGGAAAAAAAACAAATAATATAGTTCTGATGTGCAGAACAAGATTGTTGAGCTTCACAAAATAGAAAGTGGCTGTAAGAAAAGAGCTGAAGAGCATTAAAAATTCAAATTTCCATCATTAGTACGATAATTAAGAATTCCAATCAACAAAGATGTTACAAATCTGCCTGGAAAGCATGTGTGTCTATATTGTCCTAATGCATGGTGAGGAGGAGAGTTTAAATGTCCAAAGACTCTCCAAGGATCACAGCAGGAGAATTGCAGAGATTAGTTGAGTCTTGGGGTCAAAAGACTAAAAAAAAAATTCAAACAGCCCCTACATCACCACATGTTGTTCAGAAGGGTTTTAAGAAAAATCCTCCTTGCTCATCCAAAAACAAACTCCAGCATATTCAGTTGTCAGACACGACTTGAACTTCAAACGGGACTGGCTTCTGTGGTCAGATAAAACTAAAAAAAGAGCATTCTGGCAGCAAACTCACCAGATGGGTTTGGTACAAAAAGTACCCCATGTCCACGGTTAAATATACTGCTGGATCTTTAATGTTGTGGGCTTATTTTCCTGCCAGAGGTCCTGGACATTTTGTTCAGATACATGGCATCACGTATTCTAGCAAATACCAACAGATAAAAAAATCTAAATCTGACTGCATCTGTTAGAAGTTCTATAATGAGCTGTGGTTGGATCTTCAATCAGGACAATGATCCAAATCAAACATCAAAATCAATACAAAAATGTGTCACTGAGCATAAAATGAAGCTTCTGCCATGGCCGTCCCAGTTGCCTGACCTGAACCCTATAAAAAATGCATGAGGTGAACTGAAGAGAAGAAGCACCAGCATGGAGTTGGGAAACTAAAGGTTCTGAAGAGTTTCTGTATGAAAGAATGGTCTCTGATCTCTTGTCAGGTGTTCTCCAAACTCTTCAGGCATTAAAGGAGAAAACTCAGAGCTGTTATCTTGAATAAAGGACGTTGCAATAATTGGGTGCCAATAATTGTGGTCAACATGAACTAGAGAAAATAATGAGATTTTCCCCCCGCTTTCCATTGTTTTACTTCAATGTTCGAATTTTGTGAATTTTTTGAATGAAAGATTAAAAGGATAAACAATGCAGATTTATTTTCTATATTAGTGGAGGGCACTGTATTTCAAACACAGAAATTAGATATTTTACTTTTATTTTAATACAGTTATTCCTATTATTGGTCACACTACATGATGAGTGGTTGCTCCAAATGACGCAAATGCCTTATATCAGGGGTCACCAGACCCGGTCCTGGAGGGCCGGTGTCCCTGCAGAGTTTAGCTCCAACCCTAATCAAACACACCTGAACCAGCTAATCAATGTCTTACTTGGTATACTTGAAACTTCCAGGCAGGTGTGTTGAGGAAAGTTGGAGGTAAACTCTGCAGGACACCAGCCCTCCAGGAACAAGTTTGGTGACCCCTGCTTTATATCATTAAAAATCTATTTAAAGAGAAAAGTGCAGCACATGGCATTAACTGCTCTTCTTTAGCTCCAGTTATTTCATTAGTTTCTGAACTATTATATTTTGACTCTCGGTTGCTCAATTGACCCTTCGCTGGGAGTGTGATTAACAGGCGATCTGACCAATCATAACGCCAAATACGCCATTTTGATGGCGTGAAATTATTATTATTTTTTTCAATCATAGAGTCATTTTAGCCTAACACCTCTTGTAGCCAATGGATTCTGAATGAAATAGAATACAACAGAACTGTTTTTTGTTTGTTTTTTTTTTTCACTTAAACACAAGTAAAAATGTTTAATGGATTGTATTTATGTGCCTCAATATAGTATTGAATGAATTGAGCGCACTCTCTTCCTGCTGCAGTTTAGCTACTGCATTTAACTAGTCTTTTTGATTTCAGATGGCACATAACAAAACAAACTGTCACTTTTCATTTTTTCATCTAGACTAGAAACCGAATTTGACCTTATGCTGACAGCAAAACGTCTGGCAACATCAAACTAATCTTTGGCTCGCCATGTCTGAGAGGAAGCAAGCACATCTTCATATCTATGCAAACAATCTTCCCCATCTTTTTTGGCATTGAAGTTTTGATTGAAATTATATGTTCTTGAAAAGTGCAGTATTTAATCACAAAGAGCATTTGTTCCGAGCACTGTTTTAAATTATTGCTTGCCATTTAGGGAATTTTGCATAGTACGTTGTATCCTTCACGCTTCATGTCTCGGGTCAGCGCCGTCTGCTCATCTTCTTCCAGCCTCAGATGGTTTTATTTGCAGAGGACCAGCCAGGCTAACCAGACAGATGTTTTTTTTCTTCCTCAAATCTATACACTCCACATTATTACAAGCGCTTACGTTCCCAGGCGATGATTTACTGCCAAAAGACGATTCATGAAACATCCTGTCACTTAGAGCTGAAAAACACAAACAAACATGTCACAGGGGTTCCTTTTGTGCGAGAGTGGCTTGCGTGTAAATGAAACCGTTCCTGTAGCTCCGACGGAGCTGAAAGACGAAGGCTGGTGTGTATTTTGCGTTCTGTACATTTTCTGTGAAAGACAGGCCGCACTGATTTTGTTGTCTGAGGAAGGAAATCCTTTATAGAGGTGCTGTAAAACAGCTCAAGGGCTTTTCAGTGCCTCACCCTTCTTATCTGCGCTGTCTCTTTAAGAGATCATGGCGTAATTACGGCATTAGTAGATAATTAGGATCATTTTGGCAGGTATGTGAAAGAGCTGCTCAGTCCTGAGATGAGAATGGCCAGTGAAAAATGCTTTAGCACACATTGGCCAGATAAAAATGTGATTTAAAAAAAAAAAAAAAATATATTCCTTTATTTTTTTCTTTTGGCGTGATGGTATTGGATTTGCTGCTGTAAAAACTACTGTGTTTGGTTATTTGGAGGAGCTGCATTTGAAGCTATAACACGATTTACGTTTATGCATTTGGTAGACTTTTTTTTTTCTTTTATCCAAAACAACATTTTTAGTTAGTTTAAGTACCTCTTATATGCCATTTCGAATATTGCCTTTCATGTAGTGTGTAATGTAGCTGTATGTGAATGTAAACAATCTGCAAAATTAAAAAGCGGAAAGTGCACGATAAATAAAGTTATTGTCTCCCAAAAGAAAGAATCGACTCTGAACAGTCTGAACGAGTTGTTGGTAATTTGAATCCCACTTCTGTGACGGCTACACGTCACAGTGTAACATATTTGCATAATGGTCGCCTATGTTCTGTGCCGGCCGGCTGCAAACTTGACCCTTCCTTGACCCTTACAAACACGTAATTTTCTCTAATGTCAGAGGGTTCAGCACAGGACTCATAAAACGCTTGGTCTTGAAAGATGGCTCAGTAACCAGTTTATTTAGACCAGCTGGCTCCACTGAATCACAACCTGTAAGTATGATAAATAATAGATGTTTATATTTTCTATCGAGCATTCAAAATACAGAGCTATTCCAATAGCTGTAGCATTTCTGACATGTGCGGTATGCGCTAGACCAATCACAACAGATTGAGCATCTGACCAATCAGAATAAAGTAGACTCATGGAAAGGAGGGGTTTAGAGAGACTGAATCTTTCAACTGCTTTGAACGAATCGTTTGAGAATCGCTGGAAAATGATGTGATATTAAATGCATATTTTGAGAAAATGAAAGCATTGTTGGACCTTGCATGCATTTAAACTTGTAGGAGACTCCCAAAACAATATTAGGTTAAAAATGGCATAATAAGGGCACTTTAATTTAGTTCCCTAGCATTCAAATTCATGGCTTTGATGTTGTTTTTAGTGCCATATTGAGAAGCATCACATTGTGATTATCAGATTATGTCATCATTTTATTATGCCGAAAGATTTCTGAAGACAGCTGCTTTTGCATTCTTTTTGCTGTGATTATAGTTGTAGCCAGAGGCTCTTTAATGCTCACCTCCTCATATCTGTGCAGAAATTAAAGTGAAAACTTTTGACAGATCTTCATATGTTCTCATACTTACTGTGTCTCCCTGACACTTCAAACAAATGCAATAGTTTTCATCAGATGATGACATAATAATTATGGCGGCTGGTGATGAAATCTCTCTCTTTGTTGAAGATCTGTTATAATGAAATATGCAATCATGTGAATACTTGTTACACTTTTTTTTATACGTAAGGTGTGTGTGTGTATATATATATATATATATATACATACATGTGTGTGTGTGTGTGTGTGTGTGTGTGTGTGTGTGAAAGTGACAGCATACTCTTAAAAATAAAGGTTCTTTATTGGCATCAGTGATTCTATGAAGAACCTTGAACATCCATGGAAACTTTCAAATGCAGAAAAGGTTCATTATAGTCGTAAAAGGTTCTTTAGATTTTTAAATGTTCTTTTAGGAACTGTTCACTGAAAGGTTTTTTGGGGAACCAAAAATGTTTCTTTTATGGCATCACTGCAAAAACACCCCTTTGGAGCCATTATTTTACACATTTTTGACATTATAAAATATTTCTATTTCAAATAAAAGCTGTTCCTTTCTCATCAAAGAAACCTAAAAACAATATATCACAACTTCCAAAATACTAAGCAGCACTGTTTTCAACTTTGATAATAATCAGAAATGTTAATTGAGCACCAAATCAGCATATTAAATTCATTTCTAAAGGATCACGAAGACTGGAGTAATGACTGCTGAAAATTCAAACAATTCAGAAATAATTACATTGTGAAATATATTAAAACAGAAAAGAGTTATTTTAAATAATAATATTTTTATAATAATATATTAACAATGTTTTACAATTTCAGTTTTACTTTGATCAAATAAATGCAGTCTCGGCGAGGTTTTTGTTTTTCAAAGACATTTTTAAATCTCATCAACCTCACCAACCATGAATGCATAGTTGAGTATATAATATGTATATAAGATATATCAGATATATATGTATATAAGACTTTCAAGTCCATAAGTGCAAACTTTCCAGAAGGTCTTGAAGGCAGTTAAAAAAAACTCACTGTGAAAGATTCAAATTGGAAGACAAGATATTTACATTTTTAGGTTTCGGCTTATGATTCTTATCGCAGGTCTGATTTCATGTCACAATAATGCATTTCAACACTAATACTTGAAGGACATGTTTAGAAACTCTTGGTACAGTCTCTTGGTCAACTTTGCCCCCACAAGTGGTTTTGGTTTGAATTTGGATCTTATATAAGACATTTTAAAGCGGTTGATGTAATTTGGCACGCGCGCTCGTCTTTGAATTCATCAAATGCAGCTCCAATCAGTCCTGCGCCCAGGACTGTTGACACTAGCAGGAAATCAAAGTCCAGCGCGGCAGTCCTGCACTGCCCGAACCATGTGCTTGTGCATGAGGCAGCCTCACGGGGAAGATTAATTAGTGTACACAAACGTGTGTGGATGTTTATACACCAGAGTGTGTTCTGAGATGTTAACATATCAGTCAGCTCTTGCTCTCCTTCACTGCCAACCACATGGCCAGACACATGTACACACACACGCACAGACATGTATATACTCACGCATGTATGCATGCGTATGCACACAAACAGAGCCGCACGAAATAATGCGGCCTTCTGTGTGTGAGTTGCATGCTTATCTTAGATGCGCGTCAAGAACCGAACGCCCGAAAATAAAGATGTAAAGCGCATAGATAACTACATATGCAGTCCCAGCTAGCCATATTGAATTAAAAACAGGTGTCTTCATAGTTTGCATTCTTCCCAAACACAAAAGCGGTTTGACCTGAGCGGTTTCGAGTGTGTATCGAGCCCTATCAAACCAGGGTCTCGGTGTAATTCTGTATTTATAAACACGAGTGCACTTGGGTTTGTGTGACACGTACCGTGTGCTACAGACTACCACAGGCACAGCCCGACTATTGAAACCATATTTTCGCCCCTTATTTTTGAAGGGAAGCCTGTCGTACATCACGGGAACACTTTGATGGGGGTCTCTGAAATGCCTCAAACCGATCCCTCCCAAAACTGATGTGCGGTGGGATTGAGTCCTGCTCCTAAGTGTTGGAATAACAGCAAGCTTGTGTGGTTGAAAAATTGAACGGAAAGTGAGTTCAGAAGCCATTAATTACGATTTAACAGGATATTACTTGTTGTTTAACGTTTTAGTTACTTGGAAGGTCGCCGTTGTAATGGTTTAAAAGTGTGCGCCTATAAAAATGAGCTCTAAGTAATGCACGTACTGATGTGCTGTTTTCTTTTGCTCGAAAGGAGCGTTGATGGAGGGTCAGGATAGTATCCGTCCTCTTCAGAAACAGAGGATTTGTCCGGCATCCGTAGTCATTAGTCATAATTAGCCATGGTTATTTTTCCACTGCAATTGAACAATTAAACTTGAAATTGCTTTAAAGAGAGCTGGGAATTAAAATAAGCTAAATAATAGCATTAACTTCCAATGACTGGAAAGCTCTCTCACAGTTTAGCAACACGGAGAGCTTAACACGCCACGTGAAACCAACGATAACAAATTTTTTACACCATGTGAAGAAATGTAAGTTGTCTATATCGACTAAACTATGTCTAGGGAGCAATAGCACACTCTCAGATTAATGATGGTCTTTGTGAAAGAATCAGTGGTTTATGAATCTTAGGTGAACGAATCGTTCCCATTCATTTCCATGCGATGATTCATATTCTGTTAACCAAAATCGCTTTTTGAATTGCTTTTTTGAGTGACTTTATTTAGTTTAATTTGGTTTTCTATAGTTTATTTTGGGTTACACTTTATTTTAAGGTGTACTTGTAACAGTGTAATTATACATTTAAGTACTGAGTAATATTAATGAACTATACATACATATATAGTTAGGGTTAGGGTCAGGGTTTGGCTTAGGGTTACTTGCATGTAATTATGCATAACAAATGTTATTATAATAGTAAGTACATGTGATGTGTAACATAGACACTTTAAAATAAACTGTTACTTTTATTTTGTTGTCATTTGTAGGAAAAAAATGTACAGTATGATGCAAATACTTTTTGGAGTAGTGATACATTTTTAATGAATTTTTTTTCTTTTTTTAGTTGAGGGTTTTAATAAGCTCATAACACAATATAATGCACTTGTTGCCGCTTACTGGAATAACGATTTAACATATGAAAAATCACTCAAAGAATCAATCCACTAATCTGAACAAATTTTGGAGTGAACTGATTGAAAATATTCATGTTATTTGGATGAATCCAAATTGCCACCTACTTGAGTATTCATGTAACATATGAAAAATTGCTTAACGAATCAATCAACCATTCTAAACACATTTTGGAGTGAACTGATTCAAAAGATTCAGGTCATTTCGATGAATCCAAATTGCCACCAACTGGAGTAATGATGTAACATGAATAATCGCTCAATGAATCAGCCAACTAATCTGAACAAATTTTGGAGTGAACCGATTCAAAATATTCAGGTTATTTGGATGAATCAAAATTGCCATATGAAAAATCACTCAGCAAATCGATCAACTAATCTGAACAAATTTTGAAGTGAACTGATTTAAAAGATTCAGGTCATTTGGACAAATCCAAATCACCACCGACTGGAGCAATGATGTAACTTTTGAAAAAGCGCTCAACGAATTGATCAACAAATC
This sequence comes from Cirrhinus mrigala, assembly GCA_036247105.1. NCBI lineage: Eukaryota > Metazoa > Chordata > Actinopteri > Cypriniformes > Cyprinidae > Cirrhinus > Cirrhinus mrigala. The sequence continues at coordinate 29,426,160 of CM070019.1, forward strand.
TAAACAAATTTTAAAGTGAACTGATTCAGGAGATTCGGGTCATTTGGATGAATCCAAATCGCCACCAACTGGAGTAATGATTAAACATATGAAAAATCACTAATTGAATCAGTCAACTAATCTGAACAAATTTTGGAGTAAATTGATTTAAAATATTCTGATCATTTGGATGAATCCAAATCGCCACCAACTGGAGTAATGATGCAATATGTGAAAAATCGCTCAGCGAAACGATTAACTGATCTGAACAAATTATGGAGTAAACTGATTCAGAAGATGAATCCAAATCGCTTTGGAAAGTCTGATTCATTAATCGGTGTGTTTGTACAGTTCATGTAGCTAGGTGAACAAATTAAACAAAGCGAATGATCAAATCAACTCCCTTTTCACCAACTTACTTGTAAATTAGCAGGTTTTGGTTGAAAACTGTAGTTTTAATGCTAGCAAAGTACTTTTTTAAAAAGGGGTTAAAAAGAGGAACCATTTTGGGCTCTCCAAAGAACCTTTCAGTGGACAGAAAGAACCATTTTTCTTCAAGTGTGAAGAACATTTTAATAATCAGAATTGGCTATTTCCAGAACCTTTTTTGCAATAGAAAGTGTTGCCATTGCCAATAAAGAACCTTTATTTTTAAGACTGTATGTCTCTTCTAATATTGGATAATACTCTTTTGCATTTATTTTCTTTTAAGAATTTTTATTGTTCTTAAAGCTCTCACTACATGTACATTGTCACTGTTAATACAAGCTATTAATTTGTCATGTGTTTCAGATTATAGATGGACATAACTACCTTTTAAAGAAAATATACTTGCTGAATGAATGTTTTAGTCGATGTCTTTAGCAGACAAAGTCACTTCTGATTTAAAGCTCACAGAATTTGAAGTTGTGCTATCGTTTGTCTGCTTATCTTTACTCTATAATCAAAATCCACTTAGCTAAATTTGTTTGCATCGCTCTTTTGGCACCTCTCACTTAAAAGCAGCTTCATCATTTGCTCTGAAGTGTTCAGTGGTGTACAAGTGTACATTTCCTTTGTTTAGGTGTAACATGAGCCCACATGACTTATCCACTGTCCTTTTGATATGAACGCTGAAGAATGCATCCCGTGTAATTAATGTAATTGCATCCCATGTAATGGGATTCTGCGAGAGGGGCTTGTGTGCAATTAGAATTGATTACACGGTGAGGAATGTGAACAGCATGTACATGTGGCGTATGATTATAAAAACGATCTGGACTTTTTTAAAATTCATTTTAAGAATTGGGCCGCATATTGTTTTTTGTTAAACATACAGAGGGGTCCAAACATCTGATGCTACATTAATTTAAATGAGAGAAATTAAAAAAAAAAAAAAAAATAGATGCATTTTTGCTCAGTCTTTTGGACTTCACTGTATAGCTTACAAAACATGCAGTTTACTTCTCTAGTTGTTCCCTCCTCTTGAAAACAACTTCTGTGGAAAGAGCCCTATAGACATGGATTTAAAGATGTTTTCCTGGTATGGAAGTGCTTTGATCTCTCTCTCTCTCTTTTTTTTTTTTTTTCGGGTGTACATGTCCTGATAGTTGCTGTAGGTAATCACGTGTCATAAATGGAAATAAGCTGGCTCAGAAATGAGCCGTAGCGCTCTGGTGCAGTCCAGCTTGTTATGGGAGTCTTATGTCTGTGATCAGATAGCTACCCTGACAATATCCAGACCCCTTTCTGTTTCCATTACATTGGGAGAGGGGGGATCCGGCACTTTAGTTCTACTCATTGGGTTCAGCAGTTGCTGAACTTGCTACAAAAGTTCACACAGTCGACTCCAAGAGAGTTCAAAGGCACCAATTTTTTAAATACATCCATGCGTTCATACTCATAGTTGCACTACATTAGCCAAAGTTATTGAACAGCTCCTTGGCAGCATTTTGAAACTCAGGCCTGTTTCACACAGCACACGAAAGCAGTGTATGCGGTGCATATTTATTTTGGCACCCATATTAACAAAGTACAGCATTCACACTGGTTAAGCTGCGCAGTGCTGGATAAAAGAGGTGCGAGTACATTTTTGATCCCGATGAAGTGCAGTACTCACTCATTGTGCCGCATTCATGAAACTTTCAGAAATATATGGAAAAATGTGGAGTAAAATGTGACCCTGGACTGTACGTAGCATGGGTATATTTGTAGCAATAGCCAACAATATATGCGTCAAAATTTAAGATTTTTCTTTTATGCCAAAAATAATTAGGATATTAAGTAAAAATCATGTTCCATGAAGATATTTTGTACATTTCCTACTGTAAATATATAAAAACTTAATTTTTGATTAGTAATATGCATTCCTAAGAACTTAATTTGGAAATCTTTAAAGGTGATTTTCTCAACACTTTCAATTTTGGGCCCTCAGATTCCAAATATTAAAATAGTTGTATCTCGGCCAAATATTGTCCTATCCAGTGATGGGGGTAACGCATTACAAGTAACGCAAGTTACGTAATAATATTACTTTTTTCAAGTAACTAGTAAAGTAACGCATTACTTTTGAATTTCTAAGAAAATATCTGAGTTACTTTTTCAAACAAGTAACGCCAGTTACTTTTTTTTCCCCATTTATTGATTGACAAGTCTCCTGTCAGGAAATTGGGAGTAAACATGATGTTACTGTATTCTAGACTAAATGTGAACATGCATTAATTCATCTTACTCACAAAAAACAGATTCAGCATTCCTCAATATGAATAAAAACAGTAAAATGCAAACTCAGAATATGATGCAACCCTGCAATAATTGAATATGTTAAATATACAAATATCCTTTATGTATTTAATCCCATTTTACTAACCAGTGTCTTTGCTGCTGACCTTCGATGATGCAACTCAACCATACTAATAAGAAAAAATTACTTTAGATAAATTAACATTTGTGCTTCATAGCTGAAGAGTGATCTCCTGCATAAATGTAAATTTCTTTCAGCCTGAGGTGAATTCATTTCACTTTTGGTGTAAAAGGGCTTTCACATTAGAATTGTTTTATATTAAAAACAAAGAAGAAAGCCCTGCCCAGATTTAAAAAGTAATGCAAAAGTAGTAAATTAGTTACTTTTTCAGAGAGTAACGCAAAATTGTAATGCATTACTTTTAAAAGTAACTTTCTCCAACACAGTCCTATCCTAACAAACTATACATTAATGGAAAGCTTATTTCTTCAGCTTTCATATGATTTATAAATCCCAATTTCAAAAAATTGACCCTTATGACTGGTTTTGTGGTCCAGGGTCACAAATGTGCTTTAAATTGACATTCCTTCATAAACCTCAGAATTGATGAAAAGTTAAAATTATGTATATTTATACATTTGTAAATAAAGAGCACATGCACCCTCATTCACAATTAGCACAATTTCCACCCACTGAATTATTACTAATTAAATGACATGTATAGGAATGCTGTAGAATCTTCTGGACTCTCTTCTCAGGTTTGGCAGTATAATGCATAAATGATAAAGAGACTACTTGGCACAAAAAATGATTAATTATTCAGTTATTGTTACAGTGTTAGGCTTGCAGACATATTCTATTGGCGCTTAGAATAATAGCGTACAACAGTTATCAATCATTTTTGTTTATCATTTAAATTTATTTTCACATTTGACTAATTATTTTTAAAATTATATTTTTATAGTGTTATCAAAATGCTGTTTCTAAAAGAACACAAGACATTTGGATGTTTTACGTGCCATTTATATGTGGTTGAGAGAAGGTGTAATTACTAATATTTTAAAAGTACAGTTTCATGAACTGCAAACTTTGCATTAGAACATCAATAATAACAATTTCCAAAAAAATATTCTGCTTGTGTATCATGAATGGGGCCCATTGTTTGAAAAATAGGCATCTGCGGTGCTTGATGTAAGTTATAAACACACAACAAGCACACAAGCCCTTTCTCTTCAATAAATCTGACGAAAACCTTACAATAAATAATTCATAAATAGGATTAAAAATTAAAATCCTCACCGTTAAGTTCTTCCAAACCTGTGTGAGTTTCTTTCTTCTGTTGAACACAAAAGAAGGTATTTTGACTTCTATTTTATGAAAAAACTACTATGGAAGTCAATGGCTATGGTCAACATTCTTCAAAATGTCTTCTTTTGTGCTCAACAGAAGAAAGAAACTCTGCATTGAAACTGCAATTTAGACCTTCAACCCACTGATCTCCATTGAAGTCTACTATATGTAGAAAAGTCCTGCAATATTTTCCTCAAAAACCTTATTTCTTTTCGACTGAAGTAAAAGACATTAACATCTTGGATGACATGGGGGTGAGTAAATTATCAGGAAATTTTCATTCTGGAAGTGAACTAATCCTGTAAAGCTGAGTAAATGATGACAATGTTCATTTTTGGGTGAACTATTCCTATAATGTATCTATTCCTGAAATCACTTTGTTTTCTATATAGAATCCCAGTTCTGTTATGCAGTGGAAACCCATTAGCATAAGTCTGCCGTTCTTTCACTTACAAACTGCTTGTGTGTGTTGTGTGGCACAATTGGAGTCTAAATGCTTTACATTTTACTCAACTAAAATCTAATTCAAAACATGAATGTCTCTATCAGATGTGGTCTTGGGTGTTTGGCTCTTTGTGGAGGTAAAATAATAATAAAAACATGTAAGCATGTTATTCTATATTACTGATTTATTCCTAATTGTAATTTACTGATCAAACAGTAAGAATGAATTACAGGTGGCAAGACAACTTTGTGAGGGAATTCCCAAAGTCAACAACATTATTTTCCAGCCCTTTCAAGTAGGCTTTGTCTTTTTGACATTTGTCATTATTTCAATTTATCACTGATAAGACACAAAACAATAAATAGAGAGAAAAACTAAGAGGATGACAGAGCCAGAGAAAGTGAAGGATAAAGAAAGAAAGAGGAAAAGTGCTGATGTCTCTGGAAATACTTGAGTTCTCTGTTGTTCTTCGTCCGTCCAGAGCTCTAGGGAGCGTTTGGCTCAGGATGCTGCTTACACACTAATTACCTTATTACTGTAGCTCAGCAATATGGAACTGATCAAACTAGCTGCTTTTAGGAAAACTAGCTGTTCTATCAATGAGATTTACTCCCTAAAGAAAAAATGCATACTACTGCACAGTAGTAACTGTGTGTGAGAACTGTAACATTGTTCAGTCTATCTTTCTATCACTCTGTTGTTCTGTGGTTATATTGTTGTATTGTTCCATCTGTCATTCTATCTATCTATCTATCTATCTATCTATCTATCTATCTATCTATCTATCTATCGTTCTATCTATTGTTCATTCTATCATTCTATTTATCATTCTGTTGTTATATCTATCGTTCCATCTATTGTTTTATAATTCTGTTTATCTCTGCCATTGTTTCTATCTATCTATCTATCTATCTATCTATCTATCTATCTATCTATCTATCTATCTGTCTGTCTGTCTGTCTGTCTGTCTGTCTGTCTGTCTATCTATCTATCTATCTATCTATCTATTATATATCGTTATATCGTTGTATTGTTCCATCCATCCATCTATCGTTCTATCTATCGTTTTATCTATCATTTTATCTATCATTCTATCTATCTGTCTGTTTGTGTCTATCTAGCTATCTATCGTTCTATCGTTCTACTATTGTTCTATAATTCTGTTTATCTTTGTCATTGTTTCTATTTATCTATCCATCTATCTATCCATCTATCTATCTATCTATCTATCTATCTATCTATCTATCTATCTATTATATATCGTTATATCGTTGTATTGTTCCATCCATCCATCTATCGTTCTATCTATCAATTTATCTATCATTTTATCTATCATTCTATCTATCTGTCTGTTTGTGTCTATCTAGCTATCTATCGTTCTATCGTTCTACTATTGTTCTTATAATTCTGTTTATCTTTGTCATTGTTTCTATTTATCTATCCATCTATCTATCCATCTATCTATCTATCTATCTATCTATCTATCTATCTATCTATCTATCTATCGTTCTATCTATCTATCGTTCTATCTCAAATGTTTGAAGTGTTTCTTTCATAACTAGTTTTGCTGGTGGAGAAAACAAGTCAAATTGTCTAAAACGAAAGTTACTGCCTATTAACTTCTTAACTTCTATTGTTCTGTCATTCTATCTATTGTTCAATTGCTCTATTGTTCTATCAATCTATCATTCTGTTATTGTTTATCTATCTAACTATCTATCTATCTATCTATCTATCTATCTATCTATCTATCTATCTATCTATCTATGTATCAATCTATCTCTCTATCTGTTTATTCTGTCTGTCATTGTTTCTGTCTGTCCATCCATATATCCATCCATCATTCTGTTTATCATTCTATCTATCGTTCCACCATTCTATCTCAAGTGTTTGAAGTGTTTCTTTCATAACTAGTTTTGCTGTTTTAGAAAACCAGTCAAATTGTCTAAAACGAAGGTTACTGCCTATTAACTTCTTAACTTCTATCGTTCATTCTATCTATTGTTCTATCTATTGTTCTATCATTCTATCTATCATTCTATTGTACTAAAGTGTTTGAAATGATACTTTCATGACTAGTTTAGTTGGTGGAGACACTTCTTGTTTACAAAACTGCACCAGCCTTGTGCTTACGTGACTAAAGTCTTGCTTGTGTGCTATTACTTAATATTTCAAAAATTCACAACTAGCTGTGCATTTACAAATAATTAAAACAGATTTAGCTTGGTTCCCGCACTGGTTCTCTGCCTGATCCAGAGTTCGATGAGGAGGGATAGTAGGGTTACCTGAGGAACAAACCCACATCTGGATCTGTTTCCTCCTCTGCCCTGACAGCACAGTCCTGCTTTCCATCCACCTGTCTTTGATATACTGCGCTGTTTTAATCACCTCACAGTGCTAAAGGCTGCACAACAAGCAGAACTCCCACAGTCCTCCATAGACGTGGCAAGGTGGTCCAACATATAGTGCAAAAAAAATGTGTGTATATATATATATATATATATATGCTCTAGTAAACAAGTCCATATAACTGCATTTGATGTCTGAAAGCCTGTTAAGTAAGAGTGATAAAAGGTCTGTCATTGGCTTTAGACTGCTTGTTTGAATTAAACTTAATCTTGACCTCATTATGGTAATATTTTAACGAGTCTGTAATTGGAACATTTTCCTGCTGCTTTAAAGTGCTGATTTAAAAGACCAGCTTTTATAGTTTGGTACTCAGGGAAGCTGAGTGTTGGATCTTTTTACGAGACTTTGTACATCTGTACATGTGATTAGAGTATTTGCGTAGGCTATTTAAGAAATGACACTTTGGCATTAGTGATGATGTTTCAAATTGTGATGAAAGCTATAAAGATAACTACACAATTAAACTGAAGTTTAGCAGTCACGCCAATAGTCATTTCTGTTACTGTACCAGCCACACTGACTGCTTATCTGCCTGTTTTTTTTTTTTTGAGGATTCATCTACACGTAAATGCTGATGAAAGAAATAGAACTTTTGCCAACGTAGCAGTCAAAAATATTTATCGAATGAATTTAATATCTGAACACATGAAACAGCAACTGGGTCTTTTTTCAGTACAGAAATGCCAAGACTAGCCTATGATGTTAGCCGCTTGAATCTATGCCCAGACAGAATCTGCAAACCTTTTTCACATTTTCTGTGCTGATTTTGGTGGGAAATTTGTGAAAAGTGTTTAAACACATTAAAATGTGTTCTCTGAAGCTGTACTACACTCTTATTGCTAACTCAGAGTATAATCAAATTAGCTTACATATGTAATAAACAAAGAGAGAATGAGTGTGGGAACTTTGTGGAAGATGCCACTTTGAAATTGCTCTAAATGCTTCTTAAAATAAAACATATAGTTTATTCAACTTTTGAAATCAAAGGCATACTGAGGGTACCTACTTAAAATAATGACCTTTAGCTCTGAATCTCTCATCGCTGACAAGATGGGGCTCCTTGTGCGCCTCTCTTGGTTTCATCTGCTTCCTTTTAAACACAGGAAATGAAGTCAAAGGCTAGTGAAATATTTGTGTTTATTTTCGCTGCTCTTAACAGATAGAATTTCCAAACATCAGCCAGCGGCTGTCCATTAGCAAAATCAGAATTATCATGTCTGTCTGTGGGGCAGATTTTAAATTTGAAAACTTTCTTTGATGCTTTTCTGTTTTTTATTTCCTTTAATCTGCTTTGTTTGTACGTTAGCTTTTACCCTGGGCACCAAAGAGTAAAGGTTTTCCCAAATTCATTCAGTCGTGTGCATTCTTGTTTTAAACTATTTAAAAAAGGCCAAATTATAGTTTAAATTTTAAAATGTAATAAAAAATAAATAAATGGTTAATAATAATAATAATAATTATTATTATTATTATTAATAATTGTAATTTATATTTTATAGTTATAATTAACAATAATAAGAGCAGTAGTAGTTATATAGTATCAATTTGAAGATGAATAGTAGTATCAGTTTTGCAATTTAATATAATTTTATGTATTTTATGTAATCAGTATACAATAGTCCAAGGTCCAAACTAAAATGTAAAATGTCATTATGGTGAAAAATGAAAGTATCTATGTTACAGCTGTGTCTGGCTTTTTCCCAGCCAGGTCTTTAGACAAACTTTACAACTTTGCCGACTGCGCTGGACTGCACCTGATCTTTGGGCTGAATGCCTTGCACAGAAACCCAGACAACTCGTGGAATGCCTCCAGTGCTCTGAGTCTGCTCAAATACAGCGCCGGCAAAAAATACAACATCTCCTGGGAGCTCGGCAATGGTGAGTCCTCGCTGTTGCAGATTCAAAAATGATCATTTGCATTACCTTTGACATGATATTGGTCTGTGATATGGAATGTTTATGATAAATTTGGGTGCAACTGCGTAACTAAAAGGTTACAGGTTCCATCCATCCCCAGGCCATCCGAGATGTAATTGAGTTTGTTCATTCATCAGAACAGATTTGGAGCAATTTAGCATTACATTACTCGCTCACCAGTGGATCCTCGTCAATGAATGGGTGCCGTCAGAATGAGAGTTCAAACAGCAATAATCCAATAAGTAATGTAAGTAATCCACAATCTGTGGACAAATCCATCATTAATAGATTTTTAACTTCAAATCATTGCTAAAACATGAGTGCTTTATCCTTAAAGGGATAGTTCACCCAAAAATAAAAATTCTGTCATTAATTACTCACTCTCATGTTGTTCCAAAGCTGTAAGACCTTCATCGTCAGAACACAAATTCAAATATATTTGATCAAATCCAAGAGCTTTCTGACCCTGCTTAGACAGCAATGTAATTACCACATTCAAGGCCCAGAAAGGTAGTAAGGACATCATTAAAATAAAATAAAATAAAATGCCAGCTCCTGCTTTAGCAGGACTACACGCATGTGTCATGGTACTCTCCTAATCTCATGGCGAAGACTGACGCAGAAGAGAAGAAATTGTTGAATAAAGTTGTTATCTTATTTTCTTTGCACACTTCATAACACTGATGTCACATGGACTATTTTAACAATGTCCTTACTACCTTTCTGGGCCTTGAACGTGTCAGTTGTGTTCCTGTCTATGCAGGATCAGAAAGCTCTCGGATTTCATCAAAAATATCTTAATTTGTGAAGATGAACAAAGGTCCGTTAATGTTTCTCCGGTGAAAAGGTAGTTTTGCCTGAATCAGGAGAGGAATATGCACAGATCAAGTACTATTTACAATCAAAACAGTTCTAAACAAATATGTTGTGGATTTTGTGAGAGGAAATGTGAGAGGACAACAGGGGATGGGTCTTTTTTACTGGAGGAAGCATTGTAATGGATTATGGACTCCATAATTTTGGCAAGAAGAAATGGATAGAAATTATAAATTTGTTTCTTACAAACACACATTTTCACTTCACAAGGCATTAATTGATGGACTGGAAATGTGTAAATTACTTGTGGATTATTGTGATGGTTTTATCAGCTGTTTGGATTCTCCTTCTGACGGCACCCATTCACTGCAGAGGATTCAAATAAGACAAAGCATGATGGGATTAATAGAAAATGCTAAAACAAGTTTAGGCTATGTTCACACTTGGAGTCTTTTTTTGACAAGAAAAAGTTGACAAGGGCACTTTTTTAGTTAAAAAAACAAAAAAAAGTGTTGCAGCCGAGGGCGTCTTTTGTTGCTATAACAACAGCTGTAACAGTATGAATGTCGAGAAATGTCAAGAAAAGAGAAAGCTTGCTCTTGCGTTGACTTTTGTTTTTTATGTTTTGGCATTTTTGCCTTTATTTGATAGGACAGTATTTAGACAGAAAACGAGGTGGGAGGGAGAGAGGGGGGACGGGATTGGGGAGGGTCTCCGAGCCAGGACTCGAAAAAAGGGACGCCCAAACCCGAAGCGCAATGGTGCTACATGTCGATGGTATTTGAAATTAACACAATGCCGGTTCACAACAAAAAGTCTATCTACCGGCACCTTCTCCATTTTTTTCTTGTTGTTCTTGTTGTTATGGGAACGACGTCAGGTCTCGCTACTGGCTTGTTAAAAAGGCGCTTGACACAGGGCGTTTTCTTCAGAAACGTTGAACTTTTTTCAACCTGAAAAGATGCTCTGAGCTGCAGAAAAAGACGCCGGCGGTGGCATTTAAAAAAGCACTCAGGACTTTTTTGAAAACACAGTTTACTCCATAGGATTATAACGTAAAACAGACGCTGGCAGTTTCAAAAAAGACGCCAAGCGTGAACATGGCCTTATTTGTCACTGTCCTTAATCTCTTTCTGTTTTATTTATTTATTTTTATTTATTTATATGTATGTATGTATGTTTCAGTGAGAATTGGTCATGTATGGTCATGAAAATGCTAAATTTGAGACAAGGCCCATAAATCCATACTCAGCAACTATATTTCATTTCTGGTGTCTTCTCATTGACCTCCGTCCACTTGAAACACTTGTAGTGCTTGATGTACAACAGCCTACAGGCTGGAAAAATGTCAGCTGGATAAGCTGACAATGGCGAATTGTGGTTGTTTTTTTAGAGAAGCAGTCTTTAACAACGCAGTAAAAATGACCGACACGGGCAATTCAGATGAAATCACAGGGAAGCACTGGTCATTATTACATTACCCCACCTCTTCATATAAAACGAATCCCATTCGAATAGGGCTTCTGTCAGGAGACAAATTCGCAAAGCGGAATCAAAAAGGACACCTGGTGACTTTGTAATATGTTCTAAGCACTCATTCATCTATTGTCCTCTGCCAGACATGCTGCAAATTGCCCCATTCATGTTGGCCTTGCATCAAATGTCTCTCTATAAACATCGAAACAGCACAGAGTGTAAAATCTTTGACTTGAATAATTACGATCTTATGATAATATGGGTTCCTTGCATAAAAATAAAAAGAATATATGTTATTGACAGCATATGAGGCCTGTAGTATCGCGCACTTTCTTCTAAACACTAAACCTATAAAAATACCAGAGACCGATTTAAGAATGTACACAAACCATATATTGTCTTAATCGTTTGTTTATTGGCTACATGTTGCATGTGTCAAAACTTTTACTAGCTGTTTGCATAGAAGAACTGCAGGCGTACAGTTCGCTACTTTCACAGACAAAGGAAGCAGCACAGTCTGCTTGTATTGAATGTAAAATGTAATTCATATGAATATTAATAATATCAAAATCACATAATACCAGTTATGAAGTTTAGAAGTCATACTTTCAACAGAATCATTTAACTCTAATAAAAGCATGTTATTACTGGAACAGCCATTTGGATGTTTGTCTTTCTGACTTCAACTGTAACAATAACCACGTCTGAAGAAAAGCTGTTACCAAATCAGATGTTGCGGAGCTGTTAATTCAAAAACAAACACTTTCAAGCGAACAAAGAGTCCAAATGAAACAAAGGGAAATATTTTCAGCTGTGGGTGGATGTTTATCGAGTGGGTCGTACCAGAATGACACAAAGTGATGCACGGACAATGCGATGATTTATTTCATGACTGTATTTCATGTGTTTGTGCTTTTTCTAAATGATAGCGTAATATTTTAATGGATAATAATAATGTCTCATATTTTCCACTGGCCTCTGCCTGGCCCGGTACTGTATTGACACTCAGCATCTCTGTGTTTCTATCCCAGACACAAACACACACTCACACAGGCTGTGATGTTTATATAGTTTGCCACTTGACTTCTGTAACGTCCTCGCTGTGATTTCAAGTGTGCACCTCCCAAAGTGTTGCCTTGTTTAAATAGTTTACAAAGTGCTGACCACAATACAGGTCGTAATTCAAAGGCAGTTTGCATATTCGCTTGTGATTGGGTGTCAGGTTGCTGCAGAAGTCTTAAAGGGATAGCGCACCCCGAAAATACAACTTCTGTCATTATTAAACTGTGGAGCACATAAGAAGAATTTTTGAAGGATCTTCATATAGCTGTGAACACAATTTGTAATCTTAAAAAAAATGTAAATATGTAAATATGATTAAAAAGAGAGAAAAAAAGTTATATTCTATGGATGTAATAAATTAATGAAAAATGACATTTTACATTTCATTCTGAATTAATTCAATGTAAAACAAATGTTGTTTTGTTGAACTTTCAATACATTAAAGAATATTGAAATAAAAAAATATATATATCAGGGTGTCCACAAAATTATTACACAGCACAACTGTTTTTAATGTTGATAATAATATATATATATATATATATATATATATATATATATATATATATATATATATATATATATATATATATGGAAGCTTGTTTCCACCACAGAAAAGTAAATTAAATTAAATTAAATTAAAATGTAATTTAACTTAATTTAAAAAGGTAAATTGCATCACTCAATTTAGAGGGTTTTTTTTCCCCCACAGTTTGAGAAGAGGACAGAAAGTGAACTGGCGATTGCCAGACAAAATCAGAATTGTGAGATTAAAAAGTCACAATTACCTTTTTTATTTTTTATTTAGTGGCTGAAACAAACAAACAAACAAACAAAAACATAAAATATGTAAATTCAAAATTCTGAGAAAAAAGTCAGAATTGTAAGATATAAATTGTGATTTAAAAACATCGCAAGAAAAAGGTGAGATAAAAAGTCTCAATTACCTTTTGATTATTTATTTATTTATTTTGTGACAGAAACACGCTTCCATACAAATATTTCTGAAGGATCATTTGACTTGAAGCCTGGAGTAATGACTGAACTAAAATTTGGCATTGCCATCACAGGAATAAATTACATTTCTAAATGTTAAAATAGAAAACAAGCATTTTAAATTGTGATAATATTTCACTATATTTCTGTATTTTTGATCAAACAAGCACAGCCTTGGTAAAGACTTTCAAAACCATAAAAAAAAAATCTTACTGACCTAAACTTTTCCCATTAAATTAATAAGTCATCTTTAGAGTCTTATCATGCAATATTTTTTTTTTTTTTTTATTTCCCCTCACAGAGCCCAACAGTTACCGCACAATGGCTGCTCGATCAGTCAACAGCTCTCGTCTGGCTCAGGATTACTCTCTCCTGAAGACATTACTGCAGTCGGTGCGTTTCTACAGCCGAGCTAACCTCTATGGACCCAACATTGGCCGTCCTCGCAAAAATGCAATCCTGTTACTAGATGGGTGAGTGTCTCTGTCATTTGCTCAGAAATATTATGGCCTCCCTTGCATGCACTTATTTCTATGTTTGACAGTGTGTGGAGAGTGATACATTATAAACTGAATCTGTTCCTGCAGAACTGTGCAGGAAACTCCAAAGGTTTTCTGCTTGTGTGTTAGTTTAACAAATATTCTGGAATTTTGATAATGCTGCCAGATATATCGTACTTTCAGCTTCGTTTAACACACTTGATATATTTATGAATATGAAAACTAAAGTTGTGAGGCTTTTAGTCCATTTTTGTTAGCTTTGAAGCCTTTAGTAGATGTATGCATTTACAGTTCACACACTTTGTTGTTTGGAAAAACAACAAAGGTTTTTTTTTTTTTTTTTTAAGAAATGTTGTACTTTTCATTCAAGGATGCATTAAATTAAGCGAAAGTGACAGTAAAGACATTTATTTTGTTACAAATATTTCTATTTCAAATAAATGCTGTTCTTTTGAACTTTCTGTGTATCAAAAATCCTTATGCAGCACAACTTTTTTGCAACATTGATAATAATAAATGTTACTTGAGCAACAAATCAGAATATTAAATTGACTTTTGAAGACTGGAGTAATAATGCTGAAAATCCAGCTTTGCATGACAGGATTAAATTACATTTTAAAATATATTCAAATAGAAAACAGTAACTTTAAATGATAATAATATTAAATAATATTACCAACCCCAAAAAAAAAAAAAAAGCCTGACCCCTAAATTTTGAATGGTAATGCAGATGACATCATTTTTACTCAGAAAGTAGTGAATATTGATTCTTGGCTTTGAAGTTCCGAAAGGCTGTTGGTTATTTATTTGTTTATTTATTTATTTTTTAAAAGGACAGTTTATTATGGAAGCATGTTTCCATCACTGAATAAAAAATAAAAGACAAATCTGACTCTTTTTACTCATAATTATGTGATATAAACTCGCAATTGTGGATTACAAAGTCACAATTGTGTGATATAAACTTGCAATTGCGAGAAAAAGTCTGAATTATGAGGTAGAAACTAGTGAGTTTGTACCTCACAATTCTGACTTATTTTTTTCTCAGAATTGTAAGATATAAACTCACAACTGTGAGTTATAAAGTCCAATTTTGAGTAGGATAAAGGCTGATATGTTCTCAGAATTGAGTGTTTGTATCTCATAATTGTGACACTTTTTCTCTGAATTGTGAGTTTATATCTCAATTTTGACTTAATAACTTGCAGTTGCATGTTATTATTGAGAGTTTATTTCTCACAATTTTGACTTTGTGACTCACAATTAAGAGTTTATATCTCAGAATTCTGAGAAAAAAGTCAGATTTGTGAGATGTAAACTCACAAATGAAAGAAAAAGTGAGAATTGTGAGATGAAAAAGTTGCAATAACCTTTTTTAATTTTTTATTCAGTGGCGGAAACCAGCTTCCATAGTTTAGCGATATTCATGCTGGTAATTTAAGCACTTTAACTGTATGTAAATGAGCAGTGGTCGGATGTAGAGCTGAGCGATATACCAGTTCAAACTGTAAACCGGTTTGAATTACGCATACGGTGTGAAATGGCATACAGCTACAAGTGGCTAAGCAACGTAGACCTACACAGTGTCGAGAGGATTGAGAGGAGATCCCTATTAACTGCATACACTTCTGACTAATGATTGGAAAACTTTTAGAACTATTAATAACAGACAACTAATTCTTTAACTGGGCAACTAAACCAACTGTAAATGGCCGTTAACAGACTACAGAAACAATGAAAACGAATGCAAAGAGGAGAAAACACTCTTCACCATGCGGGAATTATTGGAAGAATATCCTAAATACTGAATTGAGGGTGGGGGTTTATATGAATGTGTCTGTGAAGAACTGACTGTCTTCAGAAAAGTTTAAATGCCATTTTCTTTTCATCTTACATCCATAATGCATATTAAATGAGAAGTCCACTTCCAGAACAAAAATTTACCAATAATTTACTCACCCACTTGTCATCCAAGATGTTTATGTTTGTCTTTCTTCAGTCAATAAGAAATTATGTTCCTTGAGGAAAATATTTTAGGCATGTTCTCCATATAGTGGACTTCAATGGTTCCCCCACGTTTGAACTTCCAAAATGCAGTTTAAATGCAGCTTCAAATGGCTCTAAACGATCCCAGCCGATGAAGAAGGGTCTTATCTAGCGAAACGATCAGTCATTTTCTAAACAAATTGACAATTTATATGCTTTTTAACCTCAAATGCTTGTCTTGTCTCATGTCTTGTCTCTTCTTCTTCAAAGTCAAAATCATCCTACATTACTGTTTTACCTTTTTTTTTTTTTTGTTTGATCTTCTTTGCATGTTCACTGTGTAAACACTGGGTTGGTACTTCTGCAGTGATGCAGGACGATTTTGAAGTTGGGGAAGAAAACAAGATTGGAGTTTTTTGACACAGCCTAACTGTCTTGACCGTACTAAACCCGAAAAAAAAAAAAAACAGAGTTAACACAGACTTAGACCAGATGATCGTTTGTGGTTAAAAAGCATATAAATTGACGGAACATTTTGCTAGATAAGACGCTTCTTCCTCGGCTGGAATCGTTTAGAGTCGTTTGAAGCTGCATTTAAACTCCATTTTGGAAGTTTAAACTTGGAGGCACCACTGAAGTCCACTATATGGAGATAATTCCTGTTTTTTTTTTTTTTCTCAAGAAACATAATTTCTTATCGACTGAAGAAAGAAAGACATTGGATGACAAGGGGGTGAGCAAATTATCTGTAAATTTTTGTACTGGAAGTGTTCTTCTCTGAACTTCTTTAATGTTTACAGCATTATTGCCACTCTTTCATAAGTGCCACCTGCTGTCAGGGAGTGAATTTGCGTCTCATTAAGTCTGTCTGCTGTTTTTGTTTCGTGCAGTTATGTTTTCTGTTTTTGCTTTAAATCTTGAAATTGTACAACATAATTTACACCAAACTGCTCATGCTACATGTAGCATGTTTGGTTGAATCATGAATAAAATGCAGTTGTTCTGCAGCTGTTCCATGTATTCTGATTCGTATAAAAGCACAGTCAGAGAAAAATCATGACAATTCGTGAAACCACCAGAATCCTAAGAAAAATCGTGGAGCCTCAAATATGTTGGCTGTGGTTGTCAGGTCATGTGGTGTTTCCACACTTTCAATGTGGAAAGGTGTCATGACGGGTTATGGCACCGTGTTAGCAGAAAAGCTTATCTGATGCTGTACTCGTTTTAATGGCTCGTATAAGAGATCTCCAAAGCACATTGTTTAAGAAAGCGCAGCACTGTCCGCCTGCCTGGAGGAGCACAGAGCCGAGTCGTGTTTATGTTGCTCCATGTGGATTGTTAGTCCAGGGGCCTTTAGCACCATTGAAACTCACCGACAGATAAATAAAGTGTCACTCTATTAATGGCGTGACAGAGCAATGTTCCACCTGCGTGTTACTCGTTCCTCCCACTCTCTACTGCAAGAGCAGAGACTTCAGTACTGCAGCTTTTTATTTAGAGCAGTTTTTGTTTGCAGTAAGACATTATAGAAGTTATAACTTGCAGTCGGTAAATCAAGAACCATTTGAATGGATTCAGTGAGTGAGCGAGTCTTTTTGAATGATTCATAGGAATCATTTGTTTGTAAATTACAGTGCGGAAGAATGAACAGAAATGAACATCAGGGACATCAACCGTTTCTAATTAACAACAAATGATTAATCGAAAACCCATGACTGAATTCCCTTTAAATTCTTTTTCAAAAGGAGAATCTTGTCTTGTGTGTGGTTTTAAAAGAAGGTTTGAGCAACACTGCCAGCCTTATGCTTCTAAACACATATATTTTTATGACAGGAGGTTATTAAAGCAGTGCCAGTGTTGATGTGCTTAGTATTAGGACCACATTTTTCTAATTCTGCTCTTGTAATGACGTCTGAGATAAATACCTCTGGAATTCATTTGTGAGTGTTCATTTAACATTGTTTGTGCTTTTGTGCTGTTCTTCAAAAACTGGTTTTGTAGAATAATGACTTTTGCGAGTGGATACTAATTGCTTGTAATTCCAGTCTGACAGAGCCAGAAATAAATCTGTCAGTGCCTGACCAGAGCTTCCTCATTCTCGCAACCAGCGGCTTACTAGGCCCTGTCTACACCTTCACACACACACACTGAAATCAGCAAGAAAGATTGGAGGACAAACGCACACGTCTCCCAAAATTGGAAGAAAAGGAATTTATTCATTCACAGCAGAAATACATTTTTGTAATCCTTAAAAAATATTACAAAAATATATACATATATTTTTTCTAATCTCACTGGCATTTATCTTGGATTTTTATTTATTTATTTTTTGCATTAGGCAATTACAAGTAGTCGTAGCAATAGTAATGTAGTTTTTAATCTAACACATTTTACATGCATTTAGAACGATTATTATTTATAATATTATTTTAGATTTTAACAGTTATATAGACAGATGTGTGTTCATAAATAAATGCACCATTTATTTTTTTTTAATTATGTTTTAAAATAGGAAAAATTATTGATTACTTTGGAAGCTAAGGTAATTAAGATGTATTTCTTGTAATTGTGATTTTTTTCTTCTAGATTTAGGCTTTAAAGAAGAAAAATAACGACACCAAAATTTACTTGTATTTAGTTTACACTATCATATAAAAGATTTTGAATTTTTCATGTTTTTTTTAAAGAATTCTCTTCTGCTCCTGCATTGATTTGATCCAAAAGCAGTAATATTGTGAATTATTTTTGCTATTTAAAATAACTTATTTCTTTTTGAATATATTTTAAAATGTAATTTACTGAAGCTGTATTTTCATCATTATTATAGTCTTCAGTGTCACATAATCTTTCAAAAATCATTTGAATATGCTTATTTGCTGTTCAAGAAACATTTTTTTAAATTATTATCATTATCAATATTTTAAACAGTTGAGTATATTTTTTTTCAGGATTCTTTGATGTATAGAAAGATCCAAAGATTAGCATTTATTTGAAATAAAAAGCTTTTGTAACATTATACACTATACAATTCAAAAGCTTGGATTCAGTATAATTTTTGGGAAAGAAATTGAAAATAATACTTTTATTTAGCAAGGATGCTTTTGATAAAGACATTTACAATAATATGAAAGATTTCTATTTCAGATAAATGCTGTTCTGAACTTTGCATTCATCTAAAAACCTGAAAAAATCTACTCAGCTGTTTTCAGCATAATAATAATAAATGTTTTTTTTGAGCAGCAAATCGGAATGATTTCTAAAGGATCAACATGCTAAAAATTCACCATTTAAATCACAGAAGTAAATTACATTTTAAAATATATTTAAATAGAAAACACTTAGTTTAAAAAAGTAAAAATATTTTACAATTTTACTGTTTATGCTGTACTTTGGATCAAATAAATGCAGGCTTGGTGAGCAGAAGAGACTTCTTTACAAAACATTAAAAATCTTACTGTTTAAAAACTTTTGACTGGTAGAGTATGTTATTTAATTACAGATTGTTTACTTGTCTTCAGTCAGCTTGAGCTTTTTATTTGTATTAGTTAGGCTAGTATTGTATAGAATGCACAATTGTGAAATTTCAGTGTCATCTACAAACTTTAACAACCTATCGTAACAACTGTATTGTGATCATAAAATAAATAGAGTCATATCGTGATATACTATTTTGGTCATATCTGCAGCCACTAACTAGAAGCCACAATATCTTATGCAATGTTGCTTCTCAAGTAAATTATATTTCAAGTGGGAAAACCTGGGCCAACGAGCAGGCTGAAAATTATCTGTCATATTTTTGGCATCAGTGTCTTTGCTCTGTGTGATTTGTACTGTGTAGTTTAGGTGCGCCCTTTTACTTTCTGCTTAGTGTTTTCCTGCGGGGGCTTTTGAGAAGTCATAACTTTGGCAGGCTGAAATGAAACTTGGTATTGCAACCACAAGCGCTTTGTCGAAGGTCTTCCTCAGAACGAGACGCCACCCCTTGCTGCTACCAGTCTCGTTCAGATGGAAATGATAAATGCAGTTTTAACTTAGCAGACAGACAGAGGGAAAGAGAGGGAGACAAGAGGGGAATTACGGGACGGCATGGAGTTTTGGAGAGAGCAGTCGCTGTTTTTCTGTGTGAAACTGCCGTCGCAGGAATAACTGTTTAGAAATTTTGTTCCGTATAAGGAGTTTTATTCCCTCGTTTGATTAAGTTTACTCAGCTCCCTGGTAAACTCCTCTCTGCACAAATGTACTCACAGCATGAGAGATCCGTGTCAGGAGCGAAATAAACAGACACCTCCTGTTAGCCATGCAATCATGTGTGTTTGGCTATCAGTTCTTCTCAAAAGTTGTTTATGATGGTGGAGCAGAATAAAATAGCTGTTTTTCCAATGCTATTATAATAATAACCTTTTATATATCTATATATACTGATACTGAAAAAACTTTTTTTTCTCTTTCACAGGTTTATGAAAAATGGTGGTTCTGTCGTTGACGCAGTAACGTGGCAACAGTAGGTATTTTACCTTTTTTAAATTATAACCTTTTATTATTCCCTATTGTTTATGGAAACTTTGAGATCATCTTTCTAAACACATAATACAACATTGCTGTGGTATGAAACAAAACAGAATGCAAATACAAAAGTGTCCGTTGTTCTCAACTGGTGGGTCATGACCCACAAATGAGTCGCAGGACTGTTCTGATACAGCAGGGGAAAAAGTACAAATATTAAAAATGCAACAAGCCTTATATTCGTGTATAGTTAGAGAGGAAAACAAATAGGTCTAACCACTTAGTTACTATGTTGTATACATTTACAACATTATTTGTCATTGTTGGGCAGTAATAGTTCTATTAATACATTTCAGTGTTGGATTTTAAATACGATAAACTATTTTGGTACTGCACTGTGTTGCCTCCTGATGTCCTGAAGCAACCAAAAATAATTGTGACTTTTTATTTCACAGTTTTGCCCTTTTTCTCACGAATGTGAATTTAAAACCTGCAATTCTGACTTTTTTTCCCTCAGAATTGTCATCTAAACTTGCAGTTGTGAGTTATAAAGTCACAATAGCAAGATATAAACTCGCAGTTGCAAGTCATAATTGCAAGATGTGAGTTTATTTCTCACAATTCTAATTTTTTTCTCGCAATTTTGACTTATTTTTTCACAATTTTGAGTTATAAAGTCTAATTGTGAGAAAAGACAATTTTCTCACAATTGCAAGTTTATATCTCTAATTGTATATTTTTTTTAATTGTGATTCTAACTTTTTTCTGGCAATTGTGATGTCGTTTCTCAGAACTCTGAGATATAAACTTACAATTGCAAGTTTTAAAGTCAAGTTCTGAGGAAAAAAGACATTTTTTTGTTGCAATTGTAGTTTATGTCCTGCAATTCTAACTTTTTTCTCACAATTCTGACTTTTTTTCTTGCAATTGTGAGTTTAAATCTTGTGATTCTAACTTTTTTCTTGCAATTCTGACTTCTTTCCTCAGAAATGTGAGATATAAACTTACAATTGCGAGTTATAAAGTCCAGTTCTGAGGACAAATGACAATTTTCTCACTTTTCTAACTTTTTCTTAAAAAAGTTTTTTTTTTTAATTATTGAAAGTGCAATTGAAATCTTACGATTCTAACTTTTTCTTGCAATTCTGACTTCTTTTCTCAAAATTGTGAGATATAAACTCACAACTGCAATTATAAAGTCCAATTCTGAGAAAAAAAGACTATCTTCTCACAATTGCGAGTTTATATCTTGAGATTCTAACTTTTTTCTCACAATTCTGACTTTTTTTCTTGCAACTGCAAGTTTATATCTTGTGATTCTTTTGTCTTGCAATTCTGACTTCTTTTCTCAGAACTGAGAGTCCAGAAAGTCCAGTTCTGAGGAAAAAAGAATTTTCTCACAATTGCGAGTTTATGTCTTGCGATTCTAACTTTTTTTCTCAAAATTCTGACTTTTTTTCTTGCAATTGTGAGTTTAAATATTGTGATTCTAACTTTTTTCTTGCAATTCTGACTTTTTTTCTTGCAATTGTGAGTTTAAATCTTGTGATTCTAACTTTTTTTTGCAATTCTGACTTCTTTTCTCTGAATTGTGAGATATAGATGTACAATTGCGATTATAAAGTTCAATTCTGAGGGAACAAATACTATTTTCTCACAATTGCAAATTTATATCTTGCGATTCTAACTTTTTTTCTCGCAATTCAGACTTTTTTTCTCAGAATTGTTATAAAGTCACAAAATCCTGTTCTGTGGACAAAAAAGACTATTTTCTTTACAGTTTGAGTTTATATCTCACAATTCTGACTTTATAACATGCAGTTAGCGACTACACACAGTTCTGACCTCATAACTTGCAATTACACGTTATATTTTACAATTCTGAAAAAAAAATCTGAATTGTAAAATGTTGCATCCCAAATGGGAGAAAAAAGTTAGAACAGTGAGAATTGTTATTTTTATTCGGTGGTGAGAACAGGCATCCATAGGTTTAGGTCCATCAGCTGTGATGAAATTTTGATATTGTTAATTTTATAATTTGTTATGGACAATAGTTTTCACTAGTCATAGGTTGACATGTCGGCCAGGACAATTAACTTGTTGATATTTGCCTATTTTGAGATTATCGGCATCAACGCAGTGTAATTTTCACAATCGACTGCATTTTCTGTTTTTGAATATTATGACACCTTTTATGTTTTCAGATATGTCTTAATGAATGTTCAAAGTTAATATTGAATGTTTTACATGAACGCAGTGTAAAATGCTCATTATCTCATTTGCATTCATTTAAATTGTATAATATAGCATTCACTGGCTGCTCTGCTCTCTAAACATCAGCATTGGCAATACAAAAAGTCTGTCGTTCTACTCTGTTGTTTATTAAACGTAGAGTCTGCTGTTCCCCACCTCCGCCTTAATTTCTAACACCTGTGAGGTGGGATAATGTGCTGGAAGGTAAATTTACCCTCCCAGCAAACACATGCAGGCCTCTAATTTGCGCCTTTTTTCCTAATCTGGTTAAGTATCATTACTGAGAAGCGTTGTAAAAGACGTCAACAGTTGGCGTGTATTCAGTAATACTTCTAACTAACAAAACAATTAACATTCCATTCATACTTTCAAGCAAAACATTTCTTTTGAACTAGTCATATCATGTTTGTTTCGCATTGTATCGCGTTTGTATATTAAAAAAAAAAAAAAGTATATATATGTATGCATGTATGTAATATATCACCGTTCAAAAAAGGGGGTCGTTTTTATGCGTGATTTTTTGGTCTTTTATGCTCACCGGGGCTGCACAAAATACAGTAAAACTGAATTTTCAGAAATATTATTAAAAAATTCTGAACTTAAAACAACTGTTTTCTATTTTAATATATTTTAAAATGTCATTTACTCCTGTGATGGCAAAGCTGAATTTTCAGCAGCCATTACTCATGATCCTTTAAAAATATACATATTTTTAATATGCTGATCTGTGCTGAGGAATATTTTATTATTAATATCAATATTGAATACAGTTGTGTGACTTAATGTGTTTATGGAAACTAGAAATAGAAATGTTTTGTAACATTATAAATGTCTTGATCAAATGATCAAATTTTATTTAATGCACCTTTGTTGAATAAAAATATTAATTAAAAAAAGAAATCTCACTGCCCCTTAAATTTGAACAGTAGCGTATAACATATGCAGATATACATAAATATAAATACTTCACAATTATGCGTAATATATAGTATGAGTAATATAGTAGTTTTACTAAGTGGGATCACCTGTGACAGAACGGACTCTTTTCAGGGATTAGAGCAGCTGTTTTCCTAAGGCTAAAGGTTTTCATCTCTAAATAACTACTTATTTCAAACCCCTCTATCCTGTTAACTTCTTATGGAGGGGAGGACTGTGTGTTTTCTACTTAGAGAGTGAATTGAGCTGTTGTGTCTGTCCATCAGAGACTGAAAAGGGTTTGATTAGAAGTGTTTGTGGAGTTTCAGGGAACGGGCATCTCTTGTCTTTCTTTTAGTTTGCCGTTGACTTTTATTTTGAGCTTCACGTTTTATGTTGTTGTCATGTCTTTGTTCTCTAGGCCAACCTTGATTGTATCCAAGTGTGTCCTCATTAGTTCTAGAGTATTTCTGCTGCCTTAATTAGTCAGATGTGGGTTTTCCTAACATTATTTCTTTAACTATAAAACCAGCCAATTCCCAGTGCTTGGAAATTTGCAATGCTACGGTGAACTTGGCAGGTGTGCATTGACAACACAGCGGTATTCTGGGAACCAAATTGTGGAGGATAAATGATCGCGATGCAATGATTCCCTTTGTTTTGCATTATTATCAGTCACTGTTTTTTATGCACCTGGCAGGTTTTGCACCAAGTGTCTGATTTATGCATTGTATTTGCATAAAAATTAATGTTTAACATTAACAATGTACTGTTAGCCCTTTTTGGGTGTTGCCGTGTTCATTAATTCACCTGCATTTCAAAAAACTCGGGACAAAAATTAGTTTGCAGTGAAAAAAAATCCTTCAAAATAAAAGCCAACTAAAAGCAAAATGAACAATAATCAAACTATGTAAAAGATTTCCAGATCATTAAAATAGAGATGTGTGTTTTTACATGAACAAATTGCATTTCTAAGTCTAGCCCTAATTTCCAGTATGACGCATTAGACCAGAAAATGAGGTAATGCCAGATATCAGGTCATTAATTTTAGGAAAGGAAGTTGTTATCGGCGTTAACAGTGAGCTATGCGTGTACTTCTGTGGAACTTCCCCTGGTTTATTTTCACTGATTATAGCAGATACAGCTCTGGATGTTGCATGAAATGCAATTTTTTATTTTATTTTTTTTAATTTGTCTGAAAGTCTGTACAGCTGGATCTTCGGCTGGCTCTGATGGTTTGGTGACAGAGTGTGAGAGAGTTTTGGGCCAGTTGATGAAACTGTTGCTTGCTCATTTGGTTTTCTATGAAGTATTGAATGTTGAAACGGAATGATAATCAAGGATGAAGTTATCTAGTTGTCTGAATTGTGAATGATTTGGATTAGTCTTTGAAACATAAGTTAGAATTGTGTTAAATTATAAATAAGCACAGTCTGGGTTAAAGTGTGTTTTATAAATTTATAGCTGTCCCTATGTTTAAATATTTTGCAAATTAAATACTTAAAACATTTTTCATTAAATAAGTTAAAGTTACAATAAATAATTTCAGTATTTTCTCAAGAAATGCTACATTTTCTTTTCTAAATTATAACATTCATTTTTAAATGTTGAATTTTCTTTACAAAAGTAATGTGAACAGCTTTTTCATTAACTAACTAACAAACACAATGACTTGTGTATTATTTTGTATTATAACAAAATTGCAGACAAAGTACACATACATTTATATATGTTCTATTTTAAACTGTCTTTGTTTTAATTTATCTTTAATTAAAATTGTTCTATTTTATCTTTTTTATTTTAAAAGAAGTTTTAAAAAGTTACAAACTTTTGGGAGTTTGGAGTTTGGATGGGAGTTTAAATTAGAATTTTGACAGTTGGAGTTTGAAAAGTTTTGACTCATCTGAACATTCCGTCAATGTAAGTCTGTGGGGGATTTTTATGATTTTAAACCTTCTTCTGGGTGATTAAATTTGAATTTTGACAGTTGGAGTTTGAAAAGTCTTGGCTCATTTGAACATTCCGTCAGTGTAAGTCTGGGATTTTTATGATCTTTAGTCTTCTTCTGGGAATTTAAATTTGAATTTTAAAGGTTGGAGTTTAAAAATTCTTGGCTCATCTGAACATTGATCCATAAATGTAAGTCTATGGGATGATTTTTAATCGTCAGTTTTATGAAAACTGTAAATCAGATCAGCTAGAAAAGATATAGCACACTATAAATCAGAACAGAATGAAGATCTGGAGTGGTTAGAGTTAGGAGTCTTAAAAATGGGGACCATTAAAAATGTCATTAAATTATTATTATTATTTTTTTTGAGTGCAGTTTTGTAAATAAAAAAGCAAAATAAAATAAATATATATATATTTTTTAATTTAACATTTATGTGTGTATTTATTTGTATGTTTGTTTTTGCTATTTTTTATGCAGGGACCTAAATCTGAACCACAAAAAAAAAAAAAAAAAAAAAATACATTGTTGAGCCCTGAAAAAGCTTGTCTGGACATGAGATACTGTTGTGCGTTTTATAACCGCAGCACCGGGCTCGAGTCTGACCTGAGCAGTCACTGCCGACTGCTGTAGACAGACAGGGCGAGTTCCAGGTCAGCTAGAGTTTTTCCTGTGTGATATCATGAGAAATCACATATGCTATGTTCAGAAAGCTTCAGCAAAATCTCGTTCTTCAGATGGGCTGTCGCTTTTATAACCTCTCACTCGGAAAGCGCTTGACTATTGCATTGCAATATGGCGAACCTTAATAATCAGAAACAAGCTCATTAGCGGCTTTCTTTTATCTCCTGGCACAATGGCGGCTGGATGTGCTTTCAATGACTTTAATTAGTTCCATGCTGAGTGGCTTTGAATTATTCAGTAATGAGAAGTGTTTTATCAAGTGCATGCAATAGCTGCGGTCATTAAAAGTTATAAGGACATAAACAAGTTTGCATTTCTCCCTCAATTAGATGGCCCCCCTGCGTCGGCAAAGTGAGGGTGGCCTAAACAGACTCATTAATCTAGAGGTCAACCCTGATTAAAGGAAACGGAAGTAGGAAAGGGTGTCAGAGAGGAGGATTTCATTAAAACACCACCTACTCAGTCAAACTCAAGCCATATGCGCTCACACGTCCTGATGCGCAATTATCATTTTACTGTAAAGGACGATTCCAGGAATAAGAGCCCTCACAAGTTATTTAAACAGCTTGTGTGGCTCTTGTACACTGTAAAAGAAATACTTTTCAAAGGCTATTGAAATGCATTTTACAAAAAAAATAAAATTTTCTACTTACAAATTGTAGTTTAATGTTACCTGCCTTCTACTTAATTGTGAAATTTACTAGCAAATTCTGAGTGAAAATTGTTTCTACACCAATTTTGTTTTTTTGTTTTTTTTTTTTCAGTGTAGATGTGGAAATATTCATTTTAATGTAATTTTTCCTGCCCTGTCTCAATAGAAAAAAACATTTAAAAACACTAAATGAGGAAAATTGGCATCTCATCAGCATCATGTCATTTCATTTTTTTTTAATTATCTAAATTGTTTTTATCAAATTAAATGAAGCATGTGTAGTCTGTAGTTTGCTTCTATACAGTTTATATTTTAATATAAATGTTTTTAAAATATTTTACATTTTATATTTTTTCATATATTTTAAAAATGTAATTTATTCCTGTGGCAAAGCTGAATTTTCCGCATCATTACTCCATTCTTCAGTGTCACATGATCCTAAATAAATCATTCTAATATGCTAATATAATTGATCATTATTATTATCAATGTTGAAAATAGTCAACTTTATGCCATTATAGTATGACGGCATTATTTAAATTTTTCCTGAGAAATTTCAGAGGAAACATCTGAAACAATGTTGACATTAGAATTCAATTAAGGCTCCTTTGCTATGAAAGAAAAGCCTCTGAGCAATAAAACCTTTATCTAATTTACTCTTTATCTCTTACATTAGGAGTCTCTGTCTTCCGTGAAACAGATGCGCTTTTCTTTCACTCGTCTTCCAGACGTCTCCTCCGTTTTGAATGCTAAATTCAGAAGTCGGTTGTTGAGAATGTACCTTACAAGCAGAATCTAAAACACCACAAATGGAGACACATTAGCTAAATATAATGCTAGGGAGGTTGAGAGTTGTTCATTGCTGTTTGAGGTCCAAAGATAATGAAGATTTGTTGCCTCTAGAGTTGTGCAGCTTTAATCCCTTAGAGACTATAAATTTTGAGGGTCAGTGTCCACAGAGAACCACTTTTCCTTCAGATCCGTCAAGATCTTCAGACATATTGCCTGAAAATGGTGCAGTTCATTGAGGCCCTCTTTTCACACCCTCCTCCAGATGGCCGGCCCACAGCTACTTCATCCCGAACTCCTCTCTCTCTCTTTCTCTCACTCACTCACTCACTTACTTACTCACTACAGCGGCTCTTTGACCAGAAAGAGCTCTGTCTCTTGTCACCGCTGTCTGCTTTTACATCTTAATATAATTCATGGGCTCAATCTGTTAGTTATTTTGTATATAAACCTGCAGACTGGCCTTAATGCCTTTAATTCATATTTTGAACTTTGCTCACTGAACTGGGAAAATGTGGATTGTGTTATTTCATATTGTACTGGCAATATTAAGATTGATAGCGTTGCCATTTGTTTTATTTGATGTTTTTCCAGTAAAAGGATTTTTTTGGGAAAATATTTTGATATTGAAATAATTCTTAGGTGGAAATGTAGTAATCAGCTGTGTCAAAAGTTTATATACGCTTAATTCTTAAAACTGTGTTGTTACCTGAATGATCCACAGCTGTGTTTTTATTTATTTATTTTTTTTAGTGATAGTTGTTTATGAGTCCCTTGTTTGTCCTGAACAGTTAAACTGCCTGCTGTTCTTCCGAAAAATCCTTCAGGTCCCACAAATTCTTTGGTTTTCCAGCATTTTGGTGTATTTGAACTCTTTCCAACAATGGCTGTATGATTTTGAGATCCATCTTTTCACACTAAGGACAACTGACAGACTCCTGCAATTATTACAGAAGGATCAAACACTCACTGATGCTTCAAAAGGAAGCGCAATGCATTAAGAGCCGGGGGGTGAAAACTTTTTAAATGTAAAGATCAGGGTAAATTTAACTTATTTTGCCTTCTGGAAAACATGTAAGTATCTTCTGTAGCTTTTGAAAGGCAGTACTAGATGGAAAAAAATATGATATTTAAGAAAAAATAAGAAAAATGTACACATCTTCATTCTGTTCAAAAGTTTACACCCCCAGCTTGTAATGCATTGTTTTTCTTCTGTAATACTTGCATATGAGTCCCTCAGTTGTCCTCAGTGTGAAAAGATGGATCTCAAAATCATACAGTCATTGTTGGAAAGGGTTCAAATACACAAACATTTTGAAAAACCCAATAATAATTTGTGGAACCTGAAGGATTTTTCTGAAGAACAGCATGACTCAACTATCACTAAAAAACACACACAGCTGTGGATCATTCAGGCAATAACACAGCATTAAGAATCAAGCGTATGTAAACTTTTGAACGGGGTGATTTTTATAAATTCAGCTATTATTTGTGACCCTGGACCACAAAACCAGTCATAAGTCATTTATACATCATCTGAAAGCTGAAATAAGCTTTCCATTTATGTATGGTTTGTATGGTTTGCTATGATAGTACAATATTTGGCCGAGATACAACTATTTGAAAATCTGGAATCTGAGGGTGCAAAAAAATTAAAATATTAAGAAAATCGCCTTTAAAGTCGTCCAAATAAAGTACTTTGCATTGCAAATAAAGTACTTTGCACTGCATATTACTAATCAAAAATTAAGTTTTGATATATTTAAGTAGACATTTTACAAAATATCTTCATGGAACATGATCTTTACTTAATATCCTAATGATTTTTGGCAAAAAACAAAAATAATAAATAATAATTTTGACCCATACAATGTATTTTTGGCTGTTGCTACAAATATACCCCAGCGACTTAAGACTGGTTTTGTGCTCCAGGGTCACATTTTTTTATATTTATACATATATTTAAATGTCTTTTATGTGAAATATCTTATTCAGGTCAGTACTAAATAAAAAATAACATGCAATAACATGCATTTTTTTATGATCCCTCTTATTTTGGTAAAATAACATTTTGCATATATATATATATATATTCATTAAATCATATTACAATTAAAAAAGCTTAAAATTGTTGTAGTATTTAACAAAATTTCTGGTTTTACTGCATTTTACTGCATAAAGATTTTTTTCAAAAACATACTCTATCCAACTTTATGAACAGTAGTGTATATATTAGTACTACATATGAATATATAACTTAATATTTACATATGATTATATATCTTTATACATATATTTTTAATTGAATTGAATATATAACATTTCGTAGCTCTTACGAAGATGTTCTCTTATATGTGCAGTTACTACATTGACAGGCGGGTGACCAAAGTGGAAGACTTCTTGAAGACAAGACTTCTAGACACCCTGTCTGAGCAGATTACCAAGGTGTTAAAGGTAAGGTTTGTTTTAAAAAGATGCTCAGCCTTGAGATCTTTTGTTTTCAAATGTGTAGGCCGGAGATGTGCTAATATGCGTTGAGGTTGTTGTTGTGAGAGTGTGTAAGTCCCTCCAGTGCTCATTAACTGTGTTTATCTCAAGGGCCCTGGGTTTGTCCTCAGCTGCACCATCCAAACAAGCTGTCGCCGGTCTGATAGGTTGCCTACCGTTAAGGGAGCGTGGGTCAGGGCGCAGTAAAGGAGGAAAGCGTTTGATTGGGTTTACAATTTACAAGTTCCCCCCTCAGCCTTGTGATGTCTCAGCTGCTCTGGGAACAGTCCCCTTTTGGTCTAATAAGCAGTACCAGGTTTCACAACATTTAAGACTTCCCTCAGGAGGCCCAATCTATAAATACACAGCTCTCCTGTTTTATGTATCTCAAACTCACACATCTGGTCCAGTGTTCCCCTTAAAAGTGAAAGAGAGGGAGAACTGACCTTCCTCACAAATATCAAACAAAAGACGCCAACGTTTTGTTCACTCCCAAACCCAGTGGGACGGTGATTAGAGCCTATTACATGCGTAATGTCAGACGAACAAGTGCTTATTCCACTTCTGAACTTCAAATCCGAAGGTCATTTAATATAAAATCAGTAATAAAAGTTGGAATTCACAGAGTGGATCTGCAGGTGTTTTTCGATGGTTTGGTGACACTTGTACCCTCCCGCTGTCTGTGACAGTTTATAGACTTATTTTGAGAGGCGATTTACACTTGATCGTTGATGTCATTCGCTACAGCAGATCCTGAGGTTCACAGTGTGTCTGAATCAGAAGTGGAGAGTACGAGAGGCTTTCTTTGGCTTATTATGGAATATGCTTAATACCCAACATGTGTTCTATTATAACCAGACTCTGACCCTGCAGCTGGACGGCAAGCGGTTGTGTATTGTGCTGCAGAGTTGGGATCTCATCTCAAATCATGCCCACGGACTGTTCATGGACAGTCTGATTTATATTGAGCACAAACACAGGAGTCAGGATGCTGATTTTTATCAGTCAGCTGCAAGTTGTGTTTGTGTACCTGGCTTTTAAAAGATAACCAACATTTGTTATTCATTTTTGATTGTACATATAATTTTATTATTAAATTGATTTATTTGTTCATTATTTTTAGCTACACTAACATTCAAAATATCTGGTTAATTATTTTTGAAAGAAGTCTTTTGTTTAGACCAAGGATGCATTAATTTGATTGGTAACACTTTACAATAAGCTGTCATTTGTTAACATTAGTTAATGTATTAACTAACATAATTGAACAATGAACAATATCTTTGGTAATGCTAGTGAATAACATTTTTTTTGTTAGTTTATCTTAGTTGACAGTGCATTAACTGATGTTAACAAACACAATTTGTGATTTTAATCATGCATTAGTAAATGCTGAAATTAATATTGAAATTAATATTAATATTATTATAATATTATAATATTATTATAATATTATTATAAATGCTGCAGATTCTAAATTCATGTTAGCTAAAATGTTAACTTATCAACCTTATTGGTAAAGTGTTACCATTTGAGCAGAAATACAATAAAAACAGTCATAATGTTAAATGTTATCACAATTTAAAAAGAAGTGTTTTCTATATATATATATATTTTTTTTAATATAATTAATTCCTGTAATGGCAAAACAGTCAATGTTCAGTGTTACATGATACTTCAGAAATTATTCACATATGCTAATTTGCTGCTTGAGAAAAATTTCTTATTGTTAACAATGTTGAAAGCAGTTGAGCTGCTTAATATTTTAGTTTTTTCAAGATTCTTTGATTACTTTAAGTTTGAAAAAGTTTGAAAAGAACAGCATTTGTTTGAAATAGAAGTCTTTTGTAGCATAATAAATGTCTTTGCTGTCACTTTTGATCAATTTAATACATTTTTGATTAATAAAAGCAGTAATTTCTTTCAAAAGCATTTTTGAACAGTACTGTATTTTGGATTTTACATTTACCAGCCTAAAAATTAAATTAAATTAAATTAAATTAGACTGGTTGATCGTTGTAAAATCAGTCAAATGGTCTCATTTTAAGTGAACCTGACTAGTCAGAAATCTTGACTATGCAAGAATAAGTCTTGCCCAACTGTCACTCATTTATTGATAATTTGTCTCATCTGATAAAGCTGTTATTGTTTTCTTTCAGATTGTTCAGACTCATGCTCCAGAGAAGCATGTGTGGCTGGGTGGAGTTGGTCCGGCTTGGGCAGGGGGCACCAATAATTTATCCGACACATTTGCTGCTGGTTTTCTGTAAGTGAAGTATCCTCATATAGTATATAGGGGCTGCAATCAAATTTTGATGATCATTTAATCAGTTTATTTATATCTCTGGTTAATCTCTGTGATCAATATATGTGACACTGGACCACAAAACCAGTCATAAGGGTCAATTTTTTTTAAATTGAGATTTTTACCTCATCTGAAAGCTGAATAAATAAGCTTTCCATTGATGTATGGTTAGGACAGGACAATATTTGGCCAAGATACAAATATTTGAAAATCTGGAATCCGAGGGTGCAAAAAAATCGCTTGTAAAGTTGTCCAAATGAAGTTCTTAGCAATGCATATTTACTAATCAGAAATTAAGTTTTGATACTTTTACAGTAGGAAATTACAAAATATCACCATGGAACATGATCTTTACTTATTATCCTAATGATTTTTGGCAGAAAAAAAAAAAATCAATAATTTTGACTCAATGTACAATGTATTGGTTATTGCTACAAATATGCCCGTGTTACTTAAGACTGGTTTTGTGGTCCAGAATCACATATGTCAGTATATCAGATAACTTCTTCATTCAGGATTTCAGCTTATTCTGATTGAGCTAACCTAAATGTTCATGTCTAAACACAAAGATGCATGATCCGTAACAGTCTGCAAAAGCATTAACCTCTCAGTTGCTGTTACGATGAGCTGTTTTACAAAAACACTTGCAATATAGCAGTATAACAGTGAGTCTGGTGTGACATGGTGAAAAATACCTCTCAGCTGAATTGAACAGTACAATTTCTGTCTAAGCACTTATCCAGGCCTCATGAAACTCAGTCCAACTCACGTAAATGACATTTTTTTATGGCCTTCTTTGAATAGTTTAATACAAAGTGCTCATTTACCTTGAACAACCTGCATTGTACTCATTTTCCACTGCACCTCAAGACAGTGGTTTTCTAATGTGTTTTTCCAGTAGAAATAGCTTTTTAAATACTGAAAGGAGATGTAACTGATTATAGGAATAGGTCACCCAAAAATTACAATTCTGTCTTTAGTTACTCACCCTCATGTCGTTTTATACCTATAAGATCTTCGTTCGTCTTTGGAACACAAATTAAAACATTTTCAATGTAATCCAGGAGCTTTCTCACTCTGCATAGACAGCAACACAACTGACATGTTCAAGGCCCTGAAGGGTAGTTAGGGCATTGTTAAAATAGTCCATGTGACATCAGTGGTTCAACCGTAGTTTTATGAAGCTACGAGAATACCTTTTGTGCATAGAAAACACAAATAATGACTTTATTCAACAATTTCTTCTCTTTTGTGTCAGTCACAGTAGTGTTGTCTTTACAAGAGTACATTCCTTTGCTTTTAAACAAGTTGCAGTGCATCCAAGTTCTACGGCAGAGCGCCGGCTTTTGTGTCAGCAGCACCACACGAGTGCGACGTGGTACTCTTGTGACTTAGTGTTGCACTATATACAGGTACTAAAAAGGTATTGCAATACTCTGCTTTTAAAAACTGTATGATTCTGCATTTTACTAGTGCCGGTACTTTATGAATGCATTTTGATAAGAGCAGTATTTCCGTATTTCCTGAATAAAACACTGTTTGTTTAGGGCCCTATGATTACCGCGAAACCGAAAACACGGACAGAATCTAGTCGTAAAAACGGAATTTACTGTATAATGCTGAATATCGCAGAATTTGCCTATTTAAATATGAATGTCTTTGTATGAATGAATAGCACAGCCTCTGCCGCCTCAATATATGAATACATGAACACATTAACATAATCTCTAGAACTGCTCTGAGAGTCACTTCATGAGCATTTTACCGTTACTTTTGGGAAAAACCATTGTCATGTCATGTACAAACAGAAACGTAAAGGTTTTCACAGCAACCCATCAAAATGAAAGTTTGGTTTAACTTGACAGAAATATTACTCAATGTAATGACAGTGCTAATACTACTAATAAAAATATTATTAAAGCAATATTTAAGGAATATGTACCAGAAAAGTTATTTACCAGAAAATTGTAAATACACGCTATGTATAATAAATTAATTCTTTATAAAATCGAATTAATCTTTATAAATTAATCAGACATGCTTTTGATTATTAAAATTTTATGAAACTATTAAAATGAAATCCAGAAAATTAATGGAAAACAGATTCATAGAATTTGAGAAAAATAAAACTGAATTTGAGAAAAATAATAAATCGTATTTCATAGGGCCTTAAAATGTAATTTATGTTAAACTTTAATAAATTGCTGTTAAATTGTGTAAGTTTCGTGGTTTTAATTAATTAGACATGCTTTTGGATTATTTTTAGAGTTTAGAGTTTAGAAAAAATAAAACAGAAGCAAACAGAATTTAGAAAAAATTAAAATTTCATAGGGCCCAATTTATTTTATTTGTGTCATTATTTTATTGTATTTGTCCTTTAGTTTGTTACCTGGATCTATGTTTTTATAATTAATAACAAAGATAAAATAACAAAAATGACTATATCATGATAATGAAACAAAATTACTATATCATGAAATAAGATTTGGCTTTACCCTTTTAGCTAACTTACGAACGTAGCAAAGATCTCTACATACTTGTAGGCTCGGTAGTTGCTCACCATAGTTCTGTGTAGTGGCACTGGCATATGATTTTTATTTTTTTTATTTGTTTAAATGGGGATGAAGTGCTTTTTTAATAGATAAAATAACTATAACCTCCATTTGGATGATCCATTATTTAGTTACTTTTCCTTTTCTATGTTTTTGTCATCGTATCAGTTTAGTAGTAGTATCGTGATATTTTAGTCAGGTATTGTATCGAAGCCAAATTTTGGTATCGTGACAACACTATTGTGACTGACACGGAAGAGAAGAAATTGTTGAATAAAGTTGTTATTTTTGTTTTCTTTGCACACAACAAATATTCTCATAGCTTCATCAAATTACAGATAAACCACTGATGTCACATGGACTATTTTAATAATGTCCTTACTACATTTATGGGCCTTTAAACTGGTTGTTGCGTTGCTGTCAATGCAAGGTCAAAAAGCTCTCGGATTTCATCAAAAATTCCCAATTTGTGTTCCGAAGGTGAACAAAGGTCTTGCAGGTTTGGAATGACCTAAATCCATCTGACGTATTTCTTTAAAATGAGCATTTCTTTCTTGCTACTTTGTATAGGTTTCTATATAATTACTGGCACTTCTGATTGGGCTGAGGCTGGAATTTAGTGAGTTTGAAGTAAAAGTATTTGATGGACGTGTGCTATGTGTCAGGAGCATTCACTCAGTATCATTATCTCATTTTTGACTGAGGTGGCTTTTAGCTGGTTTTGCATCTGAACTCTTCAATTAATGACAGAATTAAAATTTTTGGGTGAATTACCCCTGTGTAAAAATGCAAAAACTTGACATTAAATTCAGTTGCTTTCCTAATGTTTTTGTTTGTTTCAGGTGGCTCAACACTCTCGGTATCGCTGCAGCTCACGGGATTGATGTTGTTCTCCGACATTCTTTTTTTGATTATGGATACAACCACCTCGTCGACCAGCACTTCAACCCTTTACCTGTAAGTTTAAGCACATAAACAGACCCCAAATCAAAAGCAGTCAAAGCTATTTAACACTCAGACATTACCTGCAGACGGATTCGAGTCATATGCCACACGCACTAAAGGTTACGCAAATTAACACCATACGCAGTGATCTGTGTGGTATGCTCATTACCCTATTGTTAAAGCACCTAAAACGCATTGGCAAAAATGACCTGGGTGTAGTTTTTTCCGTCGTGAAGTGTTTTGAAATGCTCTTAGACAAAGTCGGTCTTCAGCATGTGGCTCAGGCACCTTACGGCTTTTCCCGTGGGACCTATTAGCCAAGATGAAAGGTGTTTAGTGGTGTTGAATACTGGGCAGCTGAGGCGAACTGCACTGAAATTCAAGCCTGAGACAGTGTCACCTGTCTCCCACCCCCTCTACATGTGTGCCCCACTGTGTGGAACAGCCAGATGCTGACAGCACTGCAACCTGAGCCCAGGACACTCCACAGGTATCCCCACCCTCCAGACCGCTGCCAGCTTCATCCTGAATTATGTAGACCTCACTCTCTCACAGTGTCTGCAGGTCAGCCCCCTGGAGACAGGACGGACAGAAGACTTCAATTAAATTTCAATTTGATTTGAGAACCCGTATAAAAGGCCATGACTGAAAGAAACTTTAACCCTTATGTTCTGTAGGTGTTTTCATAGCTCGGAAAACTCGCCTAATGTTCCGTTTTGGTACATCACATCTAATATTATGAGAGCTAATTCTGAACAACAATCAATTGGCAATGTTAGATGTGTAAAATATTTTACATTACTTATGTTTGGCGTCTCAGAGACTCCAGATGTAAAACATCTGCTACTCAATTGTTATATACTAGCATTACATTTTCTTATTCGTTTACAAACTCTTTATACAGCACTTCTGCCAGCTGTTTTAATTTAATTGAATTTAATGTTTTTCAAAATATTTTGGTATTTTACCAGAAAACTTTATGCATTGTATCAAGTATTGTATTATTATATATATATATATAAAACAGCATTTTATAATTTGGTTACATTATGAAATATAAAATGTACATATATCAAATATAAAATATAAAAAAACTATAAAATACATGTATGTAAGACATGCTTTTTAATAATATTTATCTTTTTTTTTTAATTTAATAAATCTTACATTACTATATTACTTATATTATTTACATTTTGTTTGACATAGGAGCATATTGTTTTAATTTAGGAGAAAATTAAGTTAAATTTCAAAATTGCTAGATTACATTATATACATTTTTGTTATTGGTTTACAAACTTTATACAGCACTTCTGCCAGCTGTTTAAATTTAATTTTATTTAATTTTATTTAATTTATTTATAAAAATGTAAATATATATATATATATAGAGAGAGAGAGAGAGAGAGAGAGAGAGAGAGAGAGAGAGAATTTATACATACATGTACATTTTTTATGAATTTTAAAATATAATTATATCATTTTCATTTTTTTTCCAACATTTAACAGGTATTTGCTACAGCATTTTATAATTTTTGTTAAAATTATGAAATATATTTGTATAAAACCTATAAATGAAATATATGTCAGACATGCTTTTAATAATATTTATCTTTTTTTTTTTTTTTTTTTTTTACATTTAATAAATCTTCCATTACTATATTACTTACTTATATTGCTTATTTACATTTTATTTGGCATAGGAACATATTTAAAATTTAGGAGAAAATTAAGTTAAATTTCAAAATTGCTAGATTATATTATATACATTTTTATTGGTTTACAAACTTTATACAGCACTTCTGCCAGCTGTTTTAATTTAATTTAATTTAATGTAATTTAATTTACTTTAATTTAATTTTTAAAATACTTTGGTATTTACCTAGAAAACTATGCGTTGTATGAAGTGTTGTATTTAATTATTGTATTATATTTATAAAAATATAAATGTGGGGGGGGGGATATATACATTTACATTTTTTATGAATTTGAAAATATAATTATATAATTTAATTTTTTTCCAACATTTAACAGGTATTTGCTAAAGCATTTTATAAGTTTTGTTAAAATTCTGATTTTTTTTTTTTTTTTTTTTTTTTTTTAATAAATCTTACATTACTATATTACTTACTTATATTACTTATTTACATTTTGTTTGGCATATTGAAAGAATTTAGGAGAAAATTAAGTTTCAAAAATTTCTAAATTGCTATATTATTTTTTTCTTTCTGACCCAAAACATAAATAATGTGTAGTCCATCTCAACAGAACATAAAATGGAAATTGAACACTAATGGAAATTGTGAAATTTGTGACTACAAATCAAATATAGGTCAAGAACTTTTTTTTTGCCAGGATCCTTCTTTTACAGTATTTTTATAGAGATGAAAATAAACGGCTTAACATTGAAGCAGTCCCACTGATTTAAGTTTCACCTGCAGCTTACCTTCTGGTTCCTCACTGACTCCAGATGCTGATAGATACATTATCTGCTCGTGGCCCTCTGTTCTTTTACAGCCCACCAGCAGTGGAGAGCCAGAGCTGTCGACCCTCTCAGGATAACATATGTTCCTGTGCAAGTAATAAAACCAAAGGAAGACATAAAGAGGAAAAATACAGCAATGGTAGAAATTCTTGATTATGCAACGCTTCACCGAAGGCAAATCTGGATTTCTCCGAATCGCAACAGGAGCTCTGTTCTACCAGGACAAGCCAAAATGAGCATCTTTCCATAAAAAGCACTTGGAGCTGTGCTTTCCTCCTCACAACTTTCGAAACGGTCATCTTTTTTCCCCCTGCTTCTCGTTCAACATCTCTAGTTATTCCAAGGACCAATCGCCCCCTGCTGGGATCGCAATGCTTTAAACATAGCTGGATGTCTGTGGGAACTGCCAGAAGCCCCACTGCGAGAATTCGCAACAGCCGCAACCTGTCGGCCTGCGTGGAAAATTTACGGTCCAACCTTTTCTCTTTAATCCCTTACTGAGTCATGTCTCCGTTTCTTTCCCTTCACACCTCAGCAGATGATCTCATGCCCTCTTCTTGCTTTGCTTCTTTGTGTCTCTTGCTGTTTCTTGTGTTTTTTTGATTGGATGCTAATCAGAACCAGGAGATTTCTCAAGAGCACTAATACTGTATTCTGTCATTAATTTGTATATAATTATACGTCTACCCACTTGGAATATTAAGCTGATCGGTGGAATTCTTTTGATGTTAAAATATTTTCTAAACCCAGGTTCAGGCAATTCTAATCTCTATCTTTCCTTACACATATTAAATATCTACTTTTTGGATAAAGGCAATAGCAGCAAAAGCAGACCTCTCTCCAATAATCTGCTTGTGAATTAATGTATGTATGTATGTATT
This sequence comes from Cirrhinus mrigala, assembly GCA_036247105.1. Lineage (NCBI taxonomy): Eukaryota > Metazoa > Chordata > Actinopteri > Cypriniformes > Cyprinidae > Cirrhinus > Cirrhinus mrigala. Next base: position 29,465,220 of record CM070019.1, read on the forward strand.
TATTTATTTATTTATTTTGATGAGTGAAAGCAAGTGAAAGCCTCTCTTTAATAATAATAAAGCAATAATACACCTCTCTTTAGTTATCTGCACAATAATGTTAATAACCATATTATTTTTTAAGTTTTATTTCCATTTTTATTATTTATAAAATGTTTATCTATTTTTATTATGACAGTAGACCTCTCTTTAATAATCACAATTATTTTATATATATATATATATATATATATATATATATATATATATATATTTGGTTATCTTCCAGGTGAAAGTAATAGTAGACTTCTCTTCAATACTTTTTCATTTGCTGGCTGAAAGACAGTAGACCTCTTTTTTTATAATCACAGTATTTTATTTTATTTTATTTTATTTTATTTTAATTGCTCACATTGTTGTATATTTTGTGTTTAATTGTTTTTTTATCAGTGATTTATGTATTTATTTATTTATTTAAATATGTTTTGAGCTGCTTTGATTTTCTTTTTTTCTATTTATTTTTATTTTTTATTTTTTTTTAAGCGCACCTCTCTTTAATACTCTTTAATACCTTTCTTTAATACTGTTTTTCATCTACTGGGTGAAAGACAGTACACCTTTTTTTTTAATAATCACAATTATTTTATTTTATTTTATTTTATTTATCTGCCAGATGAAAGAAATATCTCAATACTCTGCACAATTATTTATTTATGTATTAATTTATTGATAGTTTTTCATCTGCTGGGTGAAAGACAGTGCACTTCTCTTTACTACTGCAGATTAAAAATCTGCACAATATTATTTTATTAATATTAATAACAATATTAATCTTAGATTTTATATGACAGCAATTAAAGAGATTATTGAAGAGCACACCTCTCTTCAATTATCTCCCCATTTATTTCATTTCTTTATTGTAGTTTTTCATCTGCTAGGTGAAGTTAATAGTGCGCCTTTCTTCAATAATCTGCACAATATTATTAAAAAATAATATCAATATGAATTATTCTTATGACTCAGATTATTGAAGATCTTGAAGAGACTATTGCTTTCACACAGCACTGAAAAGGTGGCCCTCACATATCTCAAATCAGAATAACAGAGAAACCTGGCTTTGATTCAGGCTAATAGACCACCATGCCCAACAGCAACATGCCCAGCAATATTTCAACACCGCAATTTCATAGAGGCATAATGGTGGGCTTGATTTGGGGCCATGGCAAACTTCAGCATCCTGGCAGAAAGTTTCACCCTGGCATGAACCACTCACATTTTCTTCACAAAATCCACCCGATTAGTAATTTTTTCAATTTCGTTTAGTGTCTGTGGTTAGTGGTGTGAAAATTACACGCTTCACCTTTAAATATTATTAAAATGGTAGGTTCTTATTGCTCCCAGTTGTTTACTATGTGGTTGCAATTGCATTGCTTTTGTTGCACACTCTCACGTTAACTTATTATGTGTCTGTCTGGCATTGCAGGACATGGCATTTGCTTATATCCTGTTGGTATTACAGACAAGAAAGTTGGACATTTCCTTTAATCTCTCAGGTCTTTAGTGGTTTGACTTTAATTTATTCATTATTAAAGCGGTTTCTGTGTTATTCAGTCATTATGGGCTATGCACTTTTTACTGGGAGGGCTGAGAAATGCTTTCTAAGCAAAATAGCAGTATTATCTGCCAACACAGTATTTTCACTTCTACAATAAGGGACCTAAAGTTGTTGAGGTGAGCACTCTTGAGCTTTATTAGCATTTTTATGTTTGCTTTAGCAGCCTAGTGCACCTGCATATGCATAACCTTTTGATAGACTAAAAAATGCATAAACCTTTTTCCATGCAGATCAGTGTAAACCAATTTGAAAACCTCTCATCTAGACTTTGGTCTCTGGTTCATTCCTAAGATGATTTCTCAAAAGAGAAATTTTGATTATTTTATAGTTAATTCAGAATTTTCACTGCATCATATTGCATTGCATTACTTGGGATTTGTATTTTTACATTTTTAAAAATATACGTTTTGGCGTTGTTTTTTTGGTCAAATTGCAGTTGGAAGAGACCCACCCATTCCCGAATCTCTTTTTCCCACTGCCTATAGCAGATGCTGCACAATGTACACTGCCGGAGCAAATTAAGTTAAAGTTTCCCTGGAAAAGAAGCCTTTAAATGCTGCCATATGCAGGATTGCATGGGAACTTCCTGATGCACACATGCTGCTTTGAACCAGTTCAATTAGGTGTTGAATTTAGGAACTGATGAGAGGTATTAGGAGAGACCTATTGCAGTCATGCATGTGAAATTCAGGTAGCCATTGCTCTTTTCTGTGCAATAAAAATATGTAATCATGTAGGAAACAATTCTGTGGTGCAACTTAATGTCCTGTTTATGCGCTGAAATGTGCTGAAAGTATGACTTTTGGACTAGAAAATGTAGCAGAATAATATTTTGCACGCACAATCACGAACACACACACATTTTTGTGCGTGTGTGTGTGTCTGGCTTGGGTAACACATTTAGTTCCTTTAATAATATCAATAAGTACAAGTTGAAAATTCATGCCAGATTTAAAGCAGGTGTTCTAGGAACTGAGGTACATTTTGCACATGCATCTTTATCAGTTTTGTTTTCCCTGTAAGAGAATGACTGGAAATATCCTTTGTTCCCCCTAATACATTGTGTATCTTTCAGTTCTATGAGCCATTTCATTTATTATGGTCAAGCAATTTTTTTGCTTTGTTGTTTCTCAGTTTTAACAGGAAAAGCTTCCAAAAGAAAGACTATGCTTGTATCTCTCCATTCGAGCATCCAAGAAAATGTCCTTCTTAATAAAAGACTGAAGCACATGTGCATTTTTTTCAATCTCTAAAAAAAAAAAAAAAGAGAAGAGTCCTTCGTACTAAAGTGAAGGCAGATATGGGAAACTTATGTTACGCCTACATTTTTTTTTCTTACACTTTTCAAATTTGGCTTTCTACTGCTTTCTCTTTAACAATTCTAAAATTAAAACTCCTTTGAAAGATGGAAGGATGCTGGAATTCATTGGAATTCTGCTGGCGGAGAAATGCCACATCTGTCCGGTGTATTTAAACCAGAATCATCTTGCATGAATCATGTTTCTTTTGCAGAGGTGCACCACGCTAACACGACTCCATGGCAGAATAGCTTGACCTAACATGCGTGTTGACATGGCAGAGCTCCAGTAAAAATGGCTCAGTGATGCTTTTTATTTTGTAACATGTGTTTTGTGTGTTGGTGTTGTAGGATTACTGGTTATCTCTGCTCTTTAAACGTCTGGTGGGCCCCAGGGTGCTCGCGGTGCACGTCGCAGGTCTCCAGAGGAAACCACGCCCTGGACGGGTGATCCGGGACAAACTCCGCATCTATGCGCACTGTACCAGCTTTCACAAGTAGGTTCATCAGACTGTCTGATGTAAGATCTATTCATTTAAATATAGAAGTTCTCTTCCAAAACCTAAGCTGCCTTGAAAAAAAATCATAAAAAGCATTAAAAAATTAACTGTTTTTATGAGATTAATTGCAGGTTTTTTTGTTTTTTTATTAAAGATAATATTTAAAAACTACTGTTCAAATGTTTAGGGTTTGGAATTTTTTAAATGTTTTTGAAAACATTCATTTGATCAAAAATAAATATGTAAAAACAGTAATGCTGAAAAATTATTACAATTTAAAATAACTGCTTTTTAAAAATAATTTTAATATATTTTAAAATATAATTTATCCCTGTCGGGGAAAAAAGATTAGCATTAAAGTTAGTGGCTGTAAAGCCATCTACACTACTGAGCAAAATTTTTTTTAAAGTTTTAAAAATGTTTTTTAAAAAAGGCTATTATGCTCATCCAGGCTACATTTATTACTGTATTTAAAATACAGTAAAAACATTAATATTATCAAATATTACGATTTAAAATAAAAATAAATATTATTTATTTATAAATTATTTATATTTTTAAACTTTAACGAAAAGCACAACACACAAATTCCCCACCATGTAGACAAAAAAAACAGTTGGCGGAAATAATAACAAGCACATTTATCGTAGGCCATAAAAGTGTGAAAGGAACATAACGACAGTACATTACAAGTTCAAAACCACTATGTATTCACTTGAGGCACATGAAAGAAAACATTTCCGCAGAATAGTAAACAGTTCAGTCCAAATAGAGTTTCCAGACATTGAAAAACTTTTCTGGCTGATCATTAACTGGACAAGTTAAATACTCCAAAGGAATTAGTGTAATCAGTATCTTGTGCCAGCCGATATAGTTGGAGTCTTGTGATTTATCCTTCTCGATAATGTGTTTTTCCTAGCTGCAAAAGTACGAATATATATAGCCTTTTTGCTTTTTTAGAAAATCAAAGCTTTATGAGGCAGCACAAGGATCAAAAATAAAGGATCTAACCAGGAAGGTAGAGTATCCCAACGATGTAAATCTTCTCTGATTTTACCAAACCAAGGGGTAAAGTTGGCTTCATACAAATTTTTGAATAGAGGGCTTACAGAAATACCTGAGTATACAAATCCTCCATATAAAGGGGTTGTTATGATGTTGCTAAGATACATATTTTGTGTATTTGGTGTAATACAATGTGGTTTAAGGTTCAAAAGACACATATGTTTTCCACATACTTTACATTATTGTTGCTCCTTTCTGCCCCACCTTTCTAAAACGTGTGAATTTTTACAAAGCTCATCATTCGGAAAAGCGAGGTGTGCTCTGATTGGCCAGTTATCTAGTGTGTTGTGATTGGCTGAATACCTCAAGCGTGTGGCAGATGTTACACCCCTTACCATATTTGGAATATTAGCTTCCAAAGCAATACTGACACCCACTATAAATGAGGCATTTGTTGCATCCAGTTTGAACATAATTACTGATTATAATGACTTGCACTGTCTTTTTTATGTGTTGCACTGCGCGGCGAGGACAATACTGTGTAATCATAAAGCCATGTCTGCATTTGTGATTGTAGAAACAACAAGCCTTACTCTACACTGCTCAAAACTCACATTTGAATAGTCAGTGGCAAATTCTTTAAATATGAAAACATATTTACAGGCTGTCCTTGCAAAGTTGGAATTGTCTCACTTTTTGGAAACAGCCTTTGTGCACAGCCATCCAGAGCTGCACTCTCCCACATTCAGGAAACAATCCTCCATAAATTGCGCTGCACACACTCGAATATTTGCGTTGTACTGTTCTGGACCAGTGTTGTAAATACAACTTAACCACTGATTTCTAGTTGTGTGATTTCTAACACACAGCGTCTCCACGACGTGGTGGCGGCAACAATAGTACTACAGTGAAAATAAAAGTTACGCCTTCTTTCTTTGTGTATACATTTGGGCGGTGTTATGCAAATTTTCCCACACAGTGACGTAGATTTGTGGGGTTGTGTTTGAATGAGGTGTTTTAGGAAGGCGTGGGTGAGTCTTAACTTTTAGAAAGAATATCTCTTTGGGTTTGAGACTTTAATCTTTGCAACTTTACAGATCTTATATATGCACAAACGGCTTGTAACACTCCAAAGACAAAGGAAAACGTGAAATTGCATCATATGACCCCTTTAAATGGAAATGAAATTGTTGCAAAATTGTTGCAACTGTTGCAAAACAAACAACCCCTTATAAAACCTATTTGGTCATCCTTGATAACGTCATTTATTATCTTCTCCAAACGAGGAGCCAGGACTTTAGCTAGCAATTTCCTGTCCGTATTTAGGTCTGCATGAAGAGCAGACTTCAGGAGGTTTAACTTTTTAAAATGTAAGACAAATATTAGCTTCTCTCAGAGATTCATCAAGCCGCCCAGTGTTAAATGAGTGTTTAAACACATTGAGGATGGTTTCAGGTAATAAAGTGTGCCTTCTTTGTAATATTCACGGCCTGCTCCCCGCAGACATGGCACTTCTCCATTCTGCATCTTTAAAATTGCCTCCAGTTATTTTTCCTTACAGATACGAGCTCTAAAGTGAAAATGATGAAGTATACTTGATTATAACCTCCTTGTTTTAATTTTAAATGTTCCTGTTTAATTTTAAATGTGTAAGAATGATATTGATCTTCTCTTTTCTGATATAAGACAAAACCTTCTTTTATAGGATTATGAATTTTTTAGACACTCCAAGTACAAATGCAAAGTGTCATAATCATTGCCATAGATCTCACTTGAGAAACAGCTACATCTAATATCTTTGAACTGTACAGATAGTGACCTAAAAGAGAATTCACTGTAAAAAAAAAACAAAAAAAAAAACAGTTTGTTGAGTCAACTTAAAATAATTTGTTACCCAGCTGCCTTAAAATTTTAAGTTCAGTCAACTCAAAAAAAAAAACACTTTATTCAACTTGAAATATTAAGTTGTATTATCTGAGTTTATTCAACTTAAAATTTTTAATTATTTTAAGCTGACTCAACAAATTGTGTTTTTTGTTTTTTTTTACACCGTATGGTCCCAGGCTCATGAAAATGTGCCTCTATATACATTTCTGCAACACCTTACGTACCTTACGACAGCGTTCAAAAGTATCACTTTTCAAATTGTGCAGGATGTTAAAATTGTTTTGAAGTCATAACATAATATTCTGCAAGTAATGGTGTAAACATTAGGCTTTGTTAATCCAAACTCCCTACCTGTAAACCTTACTTTGTGTGAAAAGGAATAAAAGTTGTCAGATTTACTGCCTCTAGTGTTCATTTCAACTAGAAACTGCAGTGGTTCACACATATATCTTTTCAGTTTTGCAGAAATGTATATAGATGCACGTATTTCCAATGAGCCTATGTAAAAAAAAGGGAAGCCACCCTTTTAACCATCTCACAAGTGGTTCCAAACAAACCTTGTTTCAAAACACCATTCTTCATCTTCACCGAAAGTCATCGCACCATAAATCAGGCATCTGTAATGCTGCACAGTCTCTTCGTAATGACAGAGGAAATGTAATCTAGGCACAATCCGCAATACAGTCGCACTGTGTTTAAGCAGGCACTTGTCAGGAGTCGAGAAAAACTGTCACCCCCTCTGAAGAAGTGAACTTTTTGCACGTCTGGCTGACTTTCATGCTAACTGTGCCAAGGTAGAGTAACACATAATCCATTTGCAGTTCTCAAAGATGAATTTTAACCTCTGTAAACACTCTTCTGTTCTAGACTACAGCTGCTGAATAATTGTAAAACGAAATACTCGTGGTGTCTGCATCATGCGAAAATGTCTGTTGAGAGCAAAGTGCTTTCTGGCAGCTGCCATTGCTGTAGAGTGAACATGCAAAAACTTTCTGATCGCTCTACGGTGCCATCTTGCTCCCCTGTTTTAATATAAAAATGCATTTTATTCCTGAATTTTTAGCATCATTACTCCAATCTTCAGTGTCACATGATCCTTCAGAAATCATTCTAATATGCTGATTTGCTTTTCAAGAAACATTATTATTATCATCAGTGTTCAAAACTGTTGTGCTGTGTATTAATTTTATAGAAACCATGATCTTATTGCCTCCCAACGTTTCGAACAAAACAATTTAAATATAGCCCAGACTGCACTTAATACAGCTTCACTTCAAATAGTGATAAACATGGTTTGTTCCGACCGCAGTGTTTTATGTGGTGGAATAGTGGATGCAGAGAGCATGAAACCACTGTAATTCAATTTTGTACAATCAACAATTTCGGTCCTGTGTTAGGTTGGCACTTGATTGCCTAATGTGAAAATTGGCTCCAGAAACAAATTCAATGAAATGTTGATGTTGACTTGATGTCAGGAATGCATTTGTGATTCCTTAAACTGCTGTTTGGGTAGGCTGCTTATTAGATTTTGCACAATAACTTTAGCATTAACAGCAAATACATCACCATAACAAGATTGTATGTGTGTATATTGTCTTTTTTTGACCTGTAGCATTATCTCCACACAGATTCCCGTCATTTGAGTACACAGCCATAGTGGAGGATTTTAAAGCTTACCTGCTCATTCTCAAACTCATAAATTACAGAGTCCAGACAGCCACTCTTTCAGAGTGAGAGCCCATAAAATTTAACAAGTATCAATTGTCAAGTGTGCGGAGTCTCTTTCTACAGTGTGAGAGGCGCTGAAAGACACCAGAGGCTCAGGCAGGTGAGGGGAGTAGGGCTACGGGACAATAGGAAGGTCTGTACCCAGGCCAGATAAAAAGTGCCATCGTTCCCTTTGATGATTATCTATTACCCCAGAATGATGTGAGCGGGACCTGCCAGCTTTTCAGCAGCAGTGTAGGTTTACGCTCTACAGATCCCCGTGTCTCAGCTCAGTTACAGCTCTGTGTCAGTGCTGCTACAGGCCCCTGGCTTCAGGATTCCTGCAGGACAGACGTTTTTGCTGGAACAGACGTGTAAAGAAAACAGTGTTGGGGAAGATACTTTAAAATATGCTACTCGTAATGTAAATTGTAGTCAACAAAACGTGAAAGCTTTTTATTTTAGCATATCTTTTTTAATGCACTACCATTCAAAAGTTAGGGGTCAGAAAGATTTTTTAAATGCTTTTTGAAGGAAGTCTCTTTCCCTGTGGTCACCAAGGCAGCATTTATTTGAGGAAGAAAAAACAGTAGTATTGTGAATTGAATATTATTGCAATTTAAATGAACAATTCTTATTGTTAAAAATTATATTTAAAAAATTAATTTGTGAAATTGTTTAAATATTTTTTATTATCAATGTTGAAAACAGCAATGTTACTTAATTTTTTTTATTTTTTTAATTATTTATTTGTTTTTATTTTATTTTTATTTATTTATTTATTTATATTTTATTTAATTTTTTTTTTTTTTTTTTTTTTTTTTTTTTTGCAGAAAATGTGATACATTTTTTTCCAGAATTCTCTGAAGTTGAAAAGAACAGCATTTATCATTTTTAAATGTTTTGTAACATAAAAATGTCTTTGTCACTTCTCATTAGTCTTATGCACTCTTGCTGAATAAAAGTAATAATCACTTAACACTAACACTAAATAAATGTTGCTGACCCCAACCTTTTAAACAGTAGTGTATATAACAGATATTATCATTTTATTAGTATATATTAATCTGGCAATAACTGTGAGGATCTAAATTTAGAAAACAACACTAATCGGAGGAAATAAATTCATTAAACACAAGTAATATAGAAATGTCATCATTTGTATTCATTTGTATTAGTTGAAAACTAAAAGTAAAAGACAACATAAGATTGAATGAATTTCTGAGTCATGAAAATGAATTTAATCGCTAGAATGACTCATTGACTGAAATAATTTACTTAATTGTTCAAATGAATTGCTAAATCACTAGAATGAATCAGTTACTCACTGAAACGATTCACTGAATCACTAAATTGCGTTGCTAAATCACTAGAATGAATCATTGACTCACTGAAATTAGTCACTGAATAGCTGAAATGAATTGTTAAATCACTAAAATGTAAGAGACATTTTAAGATTATTGCTTCTTTTTGCTTGCCAGTGACTTTCCAATGAATTCATAAATCAGTAAAATAAATCATTTACTCACTAAAATAATTCACTTAATTGCTCAAATGAATTTCTAAATCATTAGAATGAATCAGTGACTCACTGAAAAGATTCACTGAATCGCTAAAATGAATGATTAAATCACTAGAATAAATAATTGGAATCACTGAAATTAGTCAAAAATTAATTTGTAAATCAGTAGAATGAATCATTTACTCACTGAAGTAATTCACTTAATTGCTCAAATGAATTGCTAAATCACTAGAATGAATCATTGACTCGCTGAAATGAATCACTGAATTGCTAAAATGAATAATTAAATCACTAGAATAAATCACTGACTCACTGAAATTAGTCACTGAATCTCTAAAATGAATTGCTGAATCACTAAAATGAATCAGAGCTACTTAAGTAAGACACAGTTTAAGATTATTGCTTCTTTTTGCTTGCCAGTGAGTGACTTTGCAATATAAGGCATTGGTTAGTAACTCCCCAAAACTGTAGCTCAGGAATTGGTTTGTAATTGCATAATTTGGTCATGTAAAGCTCTGACATTAAATATGTATTGATAGCATCTTTGAAGTTGCACTTGTAAGCTATGTTCTTTTTGAATATCTTAATTTTTAGTTGAGAGGGTTTGAGGTTTTTAGATCTGCAACCAGGAAATATTTGAAAGTAGACTGACATTATCCAGTTACACAACTCGGGCAATTTCTGATACATACGGATGACAGAGTTCTGGGGCACGTTCAAAATCTCATCACGTTATGTCTTATCCATCAAACCGAAACCACCACAAACCGAACAAATAATCTTTGTAAATGCCATGAAACCCGAAACAGCTGGTCTACAGCTAAATCCGATTCACTAAATGCATTGCTTTTGCTTTGCCTGTCCAGTGGCAAGGTGACAATGACTGTGTCTATTGACAGGCGATTTTATTTAAATGAAAATGTTTTTTATTAAAATTACACTCTTAAATGTCAACAACGATATTATCTAATTCCCAGAATTTCCTCTGTGCCAGTAGAAACACGAACAGTGTTCCAAAGACTTTTTTTTTTTCTTCTCTCGCAACAGTTTACAGACATTCGGGTCTCATTCCTCCAGCCTCTTTCAAGTTTTTCGTTCTATTAGTGGTTAAAATGGCCGGTCAGACAAGTCATGGATATGCTTTCAGTATCTTCGCTAATCCATCACAACACCCTTATACAAAACAGGCCTCCTTCTCGGTGCTTTGAGTGGTTTCTCCGGTCCACATTTCCCCAGGACCATTCGCTGACATCAAACAAAGGATTCCATGTTTACGTTCCCCATGCGAATGCTGGAGAGGCACATTGTTTCAAAGTCTTGGACAATGTTTATCATTTTTCGATCTGTTCGTCTGATCTAATGCGCCCTTCTGGAAAATATCTACCCAAGTTACCAAAGTCTATTAAAACTGAGACACCACACATGTATCACATGACACGAGAGATGTTTTCATTACACAGTCTCGGGTTTGTCTCGTTCCTGAATTTTTTTTTTTCCCCCCTTGAACTCTATTCAGTGTGCGCCAAGGTGTAAAGATGCACATGGCCCGGGTTGCTCGTGATCGGTGAGATTACTAACAGGCTCGCCTGACAAAAGCCAAGCTCTGACCGGTGCAGTCGGGCCTTTGCAACATGTGGTATTCATGCACCGCAGCGATGTTTTCCTTGCCTTGACGTTAAAATCCTTATTGAATTTTATCATGTTTGCCTAATCATGTTGCCAGATACTTATCTTTAGTTAATACTCCCTAAAGCTTGCTCTTCAGCGGTATTACCTCGAAAACGCTGTAACGTAAGCACAGTCGTCCAACGCATATAAAGCTTTTGTTACCCCAGCGAATTTGGGAGGGGAGCTAATGCTTTTACAGTTGTTATATAAAAACAATCAGCTCTTTTACATGACGTAGTCCTGGGCCTCCTTTGCTTATATACAGTACTTTATTATTTGGTTATTGTGTACTGAAGGAGGGTTTGGGCTCGTATAAAATAAAACACATTGTCTCTTGTAAATGGAATTCTGGGAACAGACTCAATGTTTCTGTCAGTATTATGTGCGTGAACAATGTATGTGGAATTTCAGATGTTAAATTAGGCGAGTTTGAGACATTTCAGCTGCAATATCTGCCCATATTCTTTCAAATGTGTTGATTTGTTTTGGAACTCAGGTGTATTACATTATCAGTTTAGAAGGTTTGTTAGCTGTAACGCCATCTATATTACCGTTTAGAAGTAGCTTTTGAAATAAGTCTGTCATGTTCACCCAGGATGCTTTCATAATACAGTACAAATTGTAATAATGTGACACATTATTAATATTTCAAGTAGCTGTTTTCTATTTGAGTCTGTTTTAGAATGTAATTTATTCTTGTGGTGTCAAAGCTGAATTTTTAGCAGCTGTTACTGCGGTCTTCAGTGTCACATGATCCTTCTAATCCTTTTAAGTTTTAATGTTTTTTCTCTCTCTCTCCTGCAGTCATGATTATGTCAGAGGGTCCATAACCATCTACATCATCAACCTGCATCGCTCACGGAAGAAAATTAAGCTGGCCGGGACTTTACGAAATAAAACTGTTCACCAATACCTGTTACAGCCATTCGGCACAGATGGACTTCACTCCATGTAAGTCAGTTATGACAGCGATTTACTCACAAAAGGAATGTCAGATAACACAAAAACATTTTGAATGTACTCTTTGTAAACTCTTTATTTATTTTAGAAGAACGGACAAATTTGTTTTGATTTTGTTCAATTATTTTACCCTTCAGAGGTTTTATGTTGCATTTATTTATATTAAAAGAAATATAGATAACACTTTACAATAAGGTTCCATTAGTTGATGTTAGTTAATGTATTACCTAACATAAATGAACAATACATTTATTACAGTATTTATTAATCTTTGATAATGTTAATGAAAATACAGTCATTTGTTGTTAGTTCATGTTAGTTCACAGTGCATTAACTAATGTTAACAAACACAACTTGTGATTTTAATAATGCATTAGTAAATGTTGAAATTAACATGAAATAACATTAATAAATGCTGTAGAAATATTGTTCGTTCTAGTCACAATGTAGTCACTGAATCGCTAAAATGAATTGTTGTATCACTAAAATGAATCAGAGTATTAAGTAAGAGGCATTTTAAGAATGTAGTCACAGTGTTACCAAAATATAATATATAAAATAAACTTTATAGTGTATTTTTATTTTTAGTGCTGGTGAAATGAGATATTTTAAGTTTTAAGTATTCTATTCTATTCTATTCTATTCTATTCTATTCTATTATATTATATTTTTGTTTATAAGTAATTTTATTAGGTATTGCAGTAATAAAATTAAGAATGTGATGTATGCTTGTGTTCTCTATAATATTATTATATTATATTAAATGTAGTATTTATAATATTATTTATATTACTAATACTAATTATAATATTATTTTGCTGTCGTAGTAGAGTATAATATAATAAGAATATAATTATTGTATTATATTATATTATATTATATCATATTTATAGTTGTATTGTAGTTTTATTTATAATTTTAGCTATATTTATAGTTATATTTATAATTTTAAAACCAGGTATCGCAGTAATAAAATTATGAATGTGATTCTTGCTAGTTCTCAAAAATATTATTACAATACTTATATTTAATGTAGTAATGTTAAATACTAAAATTAATTGTAATATTATTCCATTGGTGGAAGAATATGATATATTAAGAATTATATTATATTATATTATATTATATTTATATTTATGTTTTTTATTACTAGGTGTCACAGTAATAATATTATGAGTGTGATTTATGTTTCTGTTCTCAATAACATTATTATATTAATTATATTAAATGTAGTATTGTTAGATAATATCAATATTATTACATTGGTGGAAGAGTATAATACATTAAGAATTATATTATATTTATAATTATATTTTTGAAATACAATTTTATTATTAGGTGTCATAGTAATGAAATTAAGAATGTGATGTATGCATTTGTTCTCAATAATATTATTATGTTAATTATATTAAATGTAGCATTTTAAGATTGTAATATTAATTCTAATATTATTCCGTTGGTGGAAGAGTATAATACATTAAGAATTATATTAAATCTAGCATTACTATGTTATTGTATTATACTATATTGTATAGTACTATATTAAATTATATAAATTTATTATTAGTTATCTCAGGTCTCTGACCTCAGCTTATTTAAGAATGCGGTTTATGCTTCTGTTCTCGGTTTACTATAATAATCAGCGTGGAGTGTTGTTGCCTTACTAAACATATTAACTCAGACGGAACAGATAAATCTGGCGCTCTATAACTGTCTACACACACACAGCTGTGCTAACTGTTTTCTCACTAAATATTCAAGTCTTCCACAAATGGGGATCCCGTTTCGCCAAACACTAACCTAATCATGGAAAGGCCAAAAGAGAGACCTGGGTCATAAAAACACGGTCTCTTCATCCCCTCAATCTCTTAAATGGGATATGAGGATTATCCTTACCGAAACAAACGCGTCTACATCCTCAACGTCTACCTTGACCCTTCTAGACGAATTCTTCTGCTTGAAGCTCTTCTGAATGTGTTTTTAGTTCATGTGTTCAGCATTTTCTATCATATAAATGCTTTATATGGTGCCAAGTACATTAGACATTAGTCATGAATGAGAAACTTCACTTAACAAACATCCACACTGGTCAAAAACACCCCATTTCATTTTGATCTGATTCGCAGATTGTCTGTATTTGCACTCGGCTGTTAAGAAACACATCATATTTTTCACTCGGAGCCGACAAAAACACCAGAGAGTATTCTGTTTTGAGTTTTCCACTAGAAATAATTTGAAGCCAAGAACAAAACATCAAAACGTCCATTAAACATGGACGATCCAATTGAATTAGCGTAATAACATTGTCTTGGTTTATTGAAGCTCAATTCAAACTGAGTGTACAGTGAAATGCAGCTTCCTTCGGGGCAGATGTTGGCAATAGTTTTGTCAGCAGCTTTCAGCTTGAATTTCAACCAGTTTTTGCACTCCTCGCGCTTTTTTCTTGTTTTCTTTTGAGGAATTGTGATCCAGAAGGCCACCTCTGTCTAAGCTTAACGTCTATTATTGAGAGCTAAGCGTGATGCTTTGAAAACACGATCGTGGTGTCGATTAGTGAAACAGAACCTCTTTGAATAAGTCTGCGCTTAAATCCCTCCGACCCGCAACAGGAGGAAAATCTGAATGGAAGATAGAAAGGAATAAGCAGAGAGTAATTACCAGTTATATCACAGAGAGCAATCTATCATAGACCAGTATGAAAACAAACCCATAATCACGCGTGTTTTGATAGACCCATTCCCACGGTTAATGATCATAAACCATCCACTTGCTCCATAATATTTATAGAAATATGAAAAGACTTCTTTTTGATTCCAAAGAAACTAGAAAGCTTGCAAATCTGCGGCTATTTTTCTATTAAGTCTTCTCATAAAGTCCAGTTATTAGGTTAATTGGCCTGGTATTCCCACCATGTATTGTGTCTGTGCAGTCCGAAATACTGAAACATGCGGCGTATTTGTGTCTTCGGAAATGGCCACAGCTCCATATGGGCTGAATCAGTGTGTTCCAGAGCAAATTCAGTGAGTAACATATACAGGCAGACTATAAAGTTACTCATGACACATTCCAATGCTTAACTTCTCTGTAACGCATATGCAGGGAAATTAACTGCTCATTTTGTGGGGTCACACTTAAACACTCTCAGACAGAGTTGCTCTTTTCAAGGATAAATTTTCCCTACAGTGTTTGGCCGATCTGTCTTTGTCTGTTTTGAATCATATTTCTGTAATTCAAAATGGAAACAAAGAGAGAAAGGGGTATTCAGAGAGCTGGGTACGCTTACCTGACATTTACATTTACAGTCTTTCTGTTATAAGACACTGCTGCTCTCATTTCAAATGTAAATCAAATAATAATAAATAAAAATAAGTAGTATTTTAGTAGTATTTTTTTTTTTTTTTCATTAAATAGGAAAAAGTGAGTGTGAAAACTTTTACAGCGTTACAAAAAAAAAAAAAAAAAAAATTCTGCTGTCACCAGAATAAATTCACATATATATAATTTAATTTTTGAAAGAAAATCTATACTAGGGTGCATTAAACTGATCAAAAGTGAACACTTTTACATTGAATTACTTTGACAAAAAAATGGTATTTCATGAGCTTTTCCATCATAAAACTAAATTCATTTAAAAATATTATTAATTATTTTGAAGAAATCAATACTATGCATTGAATTTGAATGTTTATTATTATTTTATTTTTTGAAAGAAAATTAATACTAGGATGCATTAAATTGATCAAAATTTTTTATATATATATATATAATAGAAAAGAGTTATTTTAAATTATTTTTAAGAAATTAATACTATGCATTAAATTGAAAAAATGACTGTGAAGACTTTTACAGTGTTGCAAAAAATGTATTGAATATTTTTCATAGAAATTCTGCTGTCACGGATATGTAATTGTTACTTTATTTTTGAAAGAAAATGAATACTAGGATGCATTGAATTGCTCAAAAGTGAAGACTTTTACATTAAATAACTTTTTACTACAAAAATGTATTTGTAAAAAATGTTATACCAATTCATTTTAAAATATATTAAATAAAAAAAAAGTTATTCTAAGTTATTATCAAAACTAGTATTTGTAAAATAGTATTTGTAAAAAATTGTAACAATTGTATACCAAATTCATTTTAAAAAAATATTAAATAGAAAAGAGTTATTTTAAATTATTTTAAAGAAATTAATGCACCACTTTAAATTGAAAAAGTGACTAAACACTTTTAGTGTTAAAAAAATTATTTTAAAGAAATTCTACTGTGACAGAAATAAAATATATTAAAACAGAAAACAGCTTTAAATTACAGTGTATATATAAAATTGTAATTTAAAGCTGTTTTATATATATATATATATATATATATATATATATATATATAAAATATATATATTACTGGGATGCATTAAACTGATCGAAAATGACTGAAGACTTTTAATTTGAATTTCTTTTACAAAAATTATGTTGTTTAGCTTTTCTGTCACAGGACTAAATTCATTTAAAAATATATTAAAATAAAAAAGAGTTATTTTAAATTACAGTATCCTGCATTATTACTGCTTTTACTGTATAAATGTATAAATAAATGTTATAAATTGTGTAGAAATGCTAATATAATAAATTATTTTATTTATTTTATGTACAGGTATTATTTTTATTATTTCATTTTGAAAACTCTAGACATTTTAAATGCGGTTTGCTCTATTACATTATCACAGAAAAATCATTATTTTCAGTACTTGGTCTGCTATTCTGAATAGTAATATTTAGAAAGGGAGAATATGTTTTTCTAAAAAATCAGTGCATACCGTAGGAACAGCTCTTTATGTTACCCAATTTTCTTTTTTTAAGCCTTAAAAGCTGTTTAAGGTAGAAGTTGATCTGAGCATTATCTTTTAAATCTGAGACACAGCAGTGTTGAGAACTTCTCAAACCAGAGCTACTGTGTGCCTTGAAGGGTTTGTCTTTTCAAGTCTTTTCATTTCTCAAACACATACCTACATCTGTAGCCAGAGGTTGTTAGAGCTCCAGAACTATCTGGAGACTTTAATTCAATTTGCGTTCCTTCCAAAGGAAATGCTGATCTTCCTCTGCAGAAGCCCTGAGAGAAACACCGCTGACTGTGTTCTTACATACTTCTGTGTGCTTTGAACTCCTGAGCATAAATCCTCCCCGGGGGAAAGTTGATTGGGAAGATCAACAGTCCCACCTCACCGTTGCGTCTGATGCGTGCCGTCACACTGCGCTTCAGAAGGGCTTCGGGCCCAAAGCAAACTCAGCTTCCTGATCATTTCAGTCTGTGGTATCATAAGATGAGATGGATCGTCCAGACGTCTGCTGGAAGAGTAGAACTATAGGAAATGGTCAGGAGCTAGACAGCTCCTTTCTATTTAAAAGTTGATCTAACAGTGAATGTACACAAAATCATTTTAAGTTTTTCATATAAGAATAAACATTTAAACTTCCATCTGTGATTGGACTTGTGTTAAAGGCATAATTCACCCCAAAAAAATAAAATTCTGTCATCATTTACTCACTCACTTATTCCAAACCTGCACTCTTAAAAATAAAGGTTCTTTATTGGCATCGATGGTTCCATGAAGAACCTTGAACATCCATGGAACCTTTCAATGCAGAAAAGGTTCTTTATAGTGGAAAAAAAGGTTCTTTAGATTTTAAAATGTTTTTCAAAATGGTTCTTTTAAGAACTATTCACTGAAAGATTCTTTGAAAGAACCAAAAATGGTTCTTCTATGGCATCACTACAAAAACAACCCTTTGGAGCCTTTATTTTTAAGAGTGTGTTTGAGTTTCTTTCCTATGTTGAGGACAAAAGAAGATATTTTGAAGAACGTTTGACGGTAGCCATTGACTTCCATGGTATTTTATCCATACAATGTCAATGGCTACCGTCAGCTGTTATGTGGACATCAGTGTGTGACGCTGTAATATTGTTTTATTTCTCTTCCTCAGTTGTTTTATTTATCATGATGGTAAGCAAGATGACTGAATAACTTGCTGTGCTCAGAATAGCACACACATATTACTCTTACTATTTTTATGATAAAGTACTGTTCACAGTATCCAGATATCCAAATTACCTACTATATTTGCATATTGTGTGGGTTCCCTAGTGAAAAATAAACATAATAAAATGTATTTAAAATGCATTTATTTCATGCTAAGTATACTACAAATACATTTACATATTATGTACTTAATAAAAATACCCTGCATTTGTATCTTTAGTATAAACTGGTATATTTAAGGTCTGCTAAACTGGAACAACTAATTTTGTACACAATGCACTTTAATTGTCTAGAAGTAGTGCTGAAGTCCGTCTAAAGATACTTAAGTGTATTTGACTGTGCTGAAGTGAAACTATTACAGGTATACTTCAGGTACACTTTAAATATTTTGCATTTGAAGACCGATATTATTTAAAGATCATATAATCTTCATTAATAGTCACATTAAAACATATTTTAGGCTTAATATTAGGAAATGTGCATTGTGCACAAGTAGTACTCCAAATAAAGTTTAATTGCAACTTTTTTAAGTTTAACTTTTTTAAGTAAGTCTCAAGCGATATATCAGTGAATATGTTAATAGACTTGAACTATACTTAGTATAAAATAAATGCATTTTAAATCTATTACTTTTTACTTTTTCCATTTCCCTAATGAAGGCATTGAAATAGTTATGTATTATATTTAGCATTAAAGATCTTTCAAATTATATTCTGAATTTTGTTTTAACTAAACAAACACTTTTAACAGTCCATAGACTAGTTATTTTCTTTCTTTCTTTCTTTCTTTCTTTAGGAAAGACGTTAATACTACATTAAATTGATCAAAAAGTTACAGTAAAGGCATTTATAATTTTATTTACATTTTTTTAATTACATTTTTTTTAAATATTTAAATTTAAAAAAAAAGTTTCAAAAAATGTGCTTTTGAGCGTTCTTTTAATCAAAATATCTTGAAAAGTTTCATGATTTCCACAAAAAATATAATTAAGCCAGCACAATTGTTTTCAACACTGAAAATATTAAGAAATATTTCTTGAGCAGCAAATCAGCATATTAAAATGATTTCTGAAGGATCATGTGACACTGAAGACTGGAGTAAAGATGCTGAAAGATTCAACTTCACAGAAATAAATGACATTTTAAAAGATATTAAAATAGAAAACAGTTTAATGTTTTGCAATATTACAATTTTTACAGTATTTCTGATACAAAAAAAATGCAAAATTGGTAAGTGTAAAAAAACTTATTTCAAACACATTTTAAAAATCGTACAAATCCCAACCTTTTGTACAGCAGTGTGTGGCATCCAGCTGTTCCAAACACTCATATCGGGATGTTTGTGTTTTCTATAAGGTTGATAATGCAGCTGTAGCGCCCTCTAGTGCGCGATTCGAGAGTTTCTATTATTGGAGACTGTCTACACTTTGGGGTAACTGGGTCCTAAAACCAGCTATTTTTGTCTATTTTTGTACTTGGACTGGTATTTTATTAACAAATTAACTTATTTATATATTTAAATGCCCATTACAGTACAGGAATAGGGCTCTTCACTGAGCATATGCAATTCTCACATTGATATATTAAAGGGTTAGTTCACCCAAAAATGAAAATTCTGTCATTAACTACTCACCCTCATGTCGTTTCAAACCCGTAAGACCTTCATTCGTCTTCAGAACACAAATTAAGATATTTTTGATGAAATCTGAGAGCTCTCTGACCCTCCATAGACAGCAAGGCTCCTTTGACATTCAAGGTCCAGAAAGGTACCAAGAACATTGACAAAATATTCCATGTGACATCAGTGGTTCAACCATGCTTTTATGAAGCTACGAGAATACAAATCTTCCCCTCCGCATCACTCTAGCGCTGTTTTAGAGAGTGAGCGTAAACAAGGTGCAGCGCATGCGTAGTGTTCATCAGCAGCACCATGCATGTGCATTGTGCTATTATATTCTCATAGCTTCAGTTGAACCACTGATGTCACATGGACTATTTTGTCGAAGTTCTTGGTACCTTTCTTGACCTTCAACGTGGAAGGAGCCATGCTGTCAGTGGAGGGTCAGAGAGCTCTCACATTTCATCAGAAATATTTTAATTTGCATTGTGAAGACGAACGAAGGCCTTACAGGTTTGAAACGACATGAGGGTGAGTAGTTAATGAGACCGTTTTCATTTTTGTGTGAACCAACCCTTTAATATAAAACAGGTTGCACCCTAACACACATCCCTTTGCTCTGCAGGTCTGTGCAGCTGAATGGGGAGCCCTTGCGTATGGTGGACAATGAGACGTTCCCTGAGCTGAAGCCACGGACTCTCAGGGCAGGAAGAACGATAGCCATGCCACCTGTGTCCATCGGCTTCTACGTCATCAAAAATATTAACGCTTACGCCTGCCGCAGATAACACACACTGACCGACCTCAGACCATCCTCGTGGCCTTTTCCTCTTTTTAGAAGCCCACAGAGACGTGGAAAAGACCCCTTGATTCAAGCAAGGGTTGCACTGAAAGCTTCCAACAACATTTCTCCTCTTTTTTTTTACCACAAGAAAAGCTCAACTTGTGGAAAGTGAATGTATTTTGGTTGCCCTTTTGTGTTTTCTTGTCGCTTTCGGTTGCGGGAGTGTAATGAAGTCTCACGGTACTTCACGGAGTGTCACTGAGAGCTTTGTAACGCAATGTTGAGGACCAATTTAAGCTACAAACCCAGTGAAGTAGAATATGAAGTAGAACAATCAGAATCTGACCTTTTACGCATTTTCTGCGGTAGTTTGGTGGGAAAATCTGTGCAATGGGTTCGAACATGGTAAAATGTGTTAATCAGATATGACAGCACTACATTCTCATTGGTAGCTCGAAACATTATCAGATTAGCCAAAATATTTTAGTGATGAAAATGCACAGGGCGAAGGATGCAAGCGACAGCCGTTTCAATTCTCCGGAGTTCTGTGGGTGCGGATTCTGTGTGGGCCTGTCTGTCAGCTTAATGTGATTTAGCCGAGTAGGACGTGTTCCTGGATCAACATCCTTGCTGGTTCTTAAACAACATTCCAGCTTGACAGCCAATCAGATTTTAGGGCTAGATTGAATAATGTTCTTTTCAGCCAATGATTTCCCTTGGATTTTGGAGGTAGGTTATGCTTAGGGTTGCAACTATGATTGCTTGCTGGAAATGTTGTTCCAGGACCAACGAAGGAGGTTAATCCTGCTAAATCACATTGTACAAATAACAGTTTGATCTGAATTACATCTCTCTTGTGTACTTTTTTGGGTTCTGAGGCCTAAAGCCAGTCAAAAGGCCACTCTAATCTTTCTTTTTCATCGCAGGACAGTAAATATAAACCTCCTATTTAAAGCTATCTTTATAACTTATAACATTGACCCATGTCCTGAAAAATAGCTTGCAGTCTTGGGTTCTCTGTCCCATAGGTTTTTTTTCGGTTACTGCTTTAACTTCAATTTGTATGACGATGAAGGTACTACGGGAAGATATAGATACGGTTGAAGTCAAAAGTTTACATACACCTTGCAGAATCTCCAAAATGTTAATTATTTTACCAAAATAAGAGGGATAATACAAAATGCATTATTTTTTATTTAGTACTGACCTGAATGAGAATTTTTATATAAAATACATTTACATATTGTCCACAAGAGAAAACAGTAGTTGAATTTATAAAAATGTCCCTGTTCAAAAGTTTACATACATTTGATTCTTGATACTGTGTTGTTATGATATGTTTTTTTGTTTGTTTGTTTTTTGTTTACTGATAGTTGTTCATGAGTTCCTTGTTTGTTCTGAACACTTAAACTGCCTGCTGTCCTTCAGAGAAATCCTTCTGGTCCCACAAATTCTTCGGTTTTTCAGCATTTTTGTGTATTTGAATGTTTTCCAACAAGGACGTTACAGAAGGTTCAAACGCTCACTGATGCGCCAAAAGGAAAAATGATGCATTAAAATCTGGGGGGTGAAAACTTTTGGAATTTAAAGACCAGTGTACATTTTTCTTATTTTGCCTTCTGGGAAACATAAGTAAGTACCTACTGTAGCTTCTGAAGGGCAGCACTAAATGGAAAAAAATATGATATTTTGGCAAAATAAGAAAAATGTACACATTTTCATTCTGTTCAAAAGTTTTCACCTCCCCTGCTCTTAATGCATTGTTTTTCCTTCTGGAGCATCAGTGAGCGTTTGAACCTTCTGTAATAGTTGCATATGAGTCCTTCAGTTGTCTTCAGTGTGAAAAGATGGATCTCAAAATCATACAGTCATTGTTGGAAAGAGTTCAAATACACAAAAATGCAGAATTTGTGGGACCTGAAGATTTTTTCTAAAGAACAGCAGGCAGTTTAACTGTTCAGGACAAACAAGGGACTCATGAACAACTATCACTAAACAAACAAACAAAAAAAAAAAAAGCTGGTAAGTACGTTCAGGTAACAACACAGTATTAAGAATCAAGCGTATGTAAACTTTTTTTATAAATTCAACTATTCTATTCTCTTGTGGACTCATGTGAAATGTGATGTTCAGGTCAGTACTAAATAAAAAAAAAAAAAAAACATGCGTTTTGTGCGATCCCTCTTATTTTGGTAAAATAATTAACATTTTGCAGATTCTGCAAGGTATGTAAACTTTTGACTTCAACTGTAAATACTAAACATCCTTAAATTGTATTGCTAAATTTGAAAGGAAATTGCATTATACACATAACAATCTCTGAGAAATACTTCTTTACATTTATAATGTTTACACGTTTGACTTCCCATTGTAGCTCAGACTCTTTTTAAGCTGAAAGGAAAGAGTAGGGCATTTCTGAAGGTTATCTTTTTGCTTTATGAAGAACTGTGTATCGTACAGTTTGTTGCAGAGCTCAGGAAATTAGCTTGTCCATTAGCATCATGTACACTTTTTTTCTTTTTTTATTTTCTTGCTTTAACATTGTGAACCTGAGCTTAGTTCTCCAGATTTCTTTTGCTATATTAACACTACCTTATTCTGTGTTGATACAGCGGCCTTGGAAAGTGTTAGACAGTTAAGCCACACTTGAAAATGTAATTACTTTAGACAATAAACATTACATCAGTTCAAGTGGTATTTATTTTTCAAGCAATGCAAAATTTTGTCAAGTCATTTAAAAAGTAATTGCAAAAATGGCAATGACAGGTACCAATTGGCTTGATATTTTTCTGAAATATTTTGAAGTGTTGCCAAAGTGTGCAAATACTTTTAGGGCCACTATACATCCCATGTTCAGCGATTCATTTTTTGCTGCTAGCTGCCTAATTATTATTAAGCATGATAAGTGACAGATGTTTTTGTACAGGTACAAACCTTTTGTTATATTAATAAATGTACATACAATTGGTTTTTGATTTAAACTGTGCTTCCTCGCTCTATAAATATTATTTATATAAATGTATATGTGTGGTTTTGAGTGCGTGTGTGTGTGTGTGTGTATAAAAATAGCTGACTTTTGTCCACATTGGCAGATAATTGTATTTTTTGTAAAACGTTCAGTGGAGACTGATTTTAATGTTTAGTAATGAAAATGCCCTTTGAATTTCAGATGTATTGAGTTGCAGTCACTTGTGTATCACAGTGTTTTACATTGTATATTCTTTGGTCACTCACTTCACAATGCAAAAAATAGTGATTCAGCTTTCAAAAAAGATTATAAGAATTCTGTAAAAAGTTTTTTTTCCCTCCTCGGGCTTGGCTCTTTATATGGTAATGACAGCGTTTGATTTTCCAGGGTCAATATTTCTGTCAGCATCATAATATTTCCATAGATTTGGAAGAGTCTGTTGTAATTTTAGAGATTTGTAGGGTCTTTGATGTGTAAAACAACACTTTCACAAGCTATTTTCCTCCTTGAATGTGTTTATTGCAAATTTAGAGTTGTTAATATTTTTTCAGTTAAAGAGCATTATTTTATTATGGAAATGGTTGTCTGAATATTATTTTTGTCAAAATATATAAATAAAATAATAGTAAAAATGTTTATTGAAGATTTTTGTTTTTGAATTGTCATTTTGTCATTTACAATATTTAATGTATTGAATAGAATATTTAAAGTATATATATATATATATACACACACACACATACATTATACATACATACATATCCGTATATATATGTATTTGTGTGTGTGTGTGTGTGTGTGTGTGTGTGTGTGTGTGTGTGTGTGTGTGTATATATGAGTGTGTGTATGTAAGTACTAAATATATATTTGATCCAATTAATTATATTTAATTATTATTTAATTATTTAATTATATTTAGTTAATTTTAAAATATTAAATTTCAGTAAATGAAAACAAGCCTTCTGTAATTTTACATCTAAAATACATTCATCTTGTTTTGACATTTTATTTGGTTTGATATTTAACGAAGACAAAATGTTAAGAACATCATTCATTTTATTTTATTTTTTTATCTTATTTATTACAGTGTAAGATAATGTTAGTGTCTACTTTGGATCTTGTGGTCTGAATTTGAGTAAATCAAAATAATTCTCAATTTTTTATGTAATTTTTCATCTGGAATAAATTAATCTTGGTTTGACATTTTAATTGGTTCGATAATTAACAAAAACAAAAATGCTAAGAACACTTTTTATTTTGTTTTGTTTTTTGTATTTGATTTTATTTTATTTTTTTGCAGTGTAAGTTCTTGAAAGTTAGAGACTACTTAGATGGTTCTTGTGGTATAAATTTCAGTAAATGAAAGTAATTCTTATTTTTTTAATGTAATTTTACATCTGAAATACATTTTATTTTGTTATTTTATTTGGTTATATGATATTTAACAAAGACAAAAATGCTAAGAATATTTTATTTTATTTTATTTATATTACAACTTAATTTGCAACAACTTTTTTTTACATGAAATGTTGATTTTTTTGATTATTTTATTTTTAAATCCACAATTCGTTTTTTTAAGGTATGCAATTTGTGCAATTTTTCTTTTATTTATTTATTTTTTGCATTTGCATTGAAAATTAGTGAAAGTTATAGACTACTTTGGTTTTTGTTGTTTATATTTTAATAAATGAAATAATTCATAAAATCTTAATGCATCTCAAATAAATTATTGAGTAAATATGTAAACAGAGTTAAGAATTTTAAAATTTGTCATTTTTATTTATTTTATTTTTTTTGTTTTATTTTGCTTTATTTTATTTTATTTTTTGCAGTGTAAGTTAGAAAGTTAGTCACTACTTTAATGGTTCTTGTGCTCTAAATTTCAATGAATGAAAAATGAAATGAAAATAATTCTTAATATAATGAAATCGTACATCTTAAATGACTCTTGGTTTGACATTTTATGTGATTTAATGTTTAACAAAAATACTACAAATTATTCGTTTTGTATTTTTTATTATTTTGTATTTA
Organism: Cirrhinus mrigala; assembly: GCA_036247105.1. Taxonomy (NCBI): domain Eukaryota; kingdom Metazoa; phylum Chordata; class Actinopteri; order Cypriniformes; family Cyprinidae; genus Cirrhinus; species Cirrhinus mrigala. Next base: position 29,490,794 of record CM070019.1, read on the forward strand.
TTTGTTTATTTTATTTTTTGTTTTTGCAATGCAAATTAGTGACTGCTTTGATGGTTCTTGTGTTTTAAATTCCAATGATGCAATTTTGGATCTCAAATAATTATTCTTGATTTTTAGTTGGTTTGATATTTACCAAAAGTATTTTATTTTATTTTATTGCATTTTATTTTATTGCATTACATTGCAACCATCAAAGCAGCGTAAGTTCTTCAAAGTTAGTGAATACTTTGTTGGTTCTTGTGAATTTCAGTAAGGAAAAGAAAGGCCTGCTGGCTCTTGTCAGGCTTTTTGACTCTTGACCAAGCGTGATGTTTACGAATCCAGGCTTTTTTGGCCACAATAGGAAGTCAAATTTGTAAACATGACAAATATAGTATTAGATTTGCACAATGTTAGTATTATAGTATGAATATAGTATGTAGTATTTTATGTATGTATAAGTGAAAACTTTTCAAGTATGAGCAATGTATGACTCTTCAATAGACTGTCCTGTGATATAGAGGCTGAATTGTAGTATTCCAGCACATGTTCAGGAGTGCATGATCGCAGGATAAAAGCAAGCTAAGAGCTCGGTGATTTATACAAGGGCCTGAACACAAAGAAGTACAGAAATAAATTGTGACAGTGCGCTGCAACGGGTAACCCAAGACCGAGAGCTTTATGTCCCATCAGGTCAGGGGGAGAAGATCAACTCGCTAGTCTTCAAAGGCCCGGCAGGGTCCTCATCCCAGCGCTGGAGGGTTCACAAAGGGAAGGAGCCGGTTTGCAGCATGTACATCAGCAGATGTTCCCTTTCCAAGCAGCTGGGACAAGACTTTGTTGAGGAATGAGAGCGAACTGTGGTGTCAGAACAATCATGTGCAGTACTAAGTGATGAGAACCATTTGCACCTGAATGAAACTCAGATTTAGATAAAGGGGATTTTGATCTCTTCTCATCAAAGCTGCTTCAGGGCATGTTTTAAATTATATAGCCATGTAGATGCATAATGTATTTGGAGCAAACCAAAATAAGTTGCCTTGATGCAGTCATTAAATTAATATACTACCTATTAACTGCACTAAAGTGTATAAAAAATCAACATCAGATTATAAAACAAACATGTCTGCAGTTCGCATGTGGTTCATCTTAACAGACTCAATGTGGTGCACTCATAAACAGAATCCAGGCTCATTCACACTTGGTCAAGAGTCACAAAGTCTGACGTGACCCAGCAGGCCTTTACATATTTACACAAATTTAAACCACAAGAACCAAAGTAGTCACTAACTTGCACTGCAAAAAAATACTACAAAATTAAATCAAATATAAAATATTTTAAGAATTTTGTATTAATATAAAAAAACTAATAATAATTAAATTTTTTTAGCATTTTTTGGTAAGTATCAATCCAAGTAAAATGTCAAACCAAGAATAATTTATTTGAGATGTAAAATAGCATGAGATAATATGTTATTATCACATGCTATTTTACATCTCAAATAAATTTTAATAAATATTATTTATTAAAATTTAGACCATAAGAACCATCAAAGTAGTCACTATCACTTTTTTATTTAGCATTTTAGCATTTGTTACAGTAAATATCAAACCAAATAAAATGTCAAATCAAGAGTAATTTATATGAGATGTAAAACTGCATGAGACATGAAGAACTATTTCCATTTATTGAAATTTAGACCACTAGAAACATCAAAGTTGTCACTATCTTGTGCTGTAAAAATAAACAAATAAATAAATAAATAAAATAATTTTTTGTAAATACCAAACCAAGTGCAATGTCAAACCAAGAAGAATTTATTTGAGATGTAAAATTGCATGAGATATTAATAATAATTTTTATTTGTTGAAATTTAGACCACAAGAACCATCAAAGTAGTTACTAACTTGTGCTGCAAAAAAAAAATATATATATATAATAAAATTAAATAATAAATTAAAATAAAATAAAATAATTAAATTAATTAATAAATAAATAAAAAATAATTAATTAAAAAATATAAAATAATTTTTAAGCATTTTTGGTAAATATCAAACCATGCAAAATGTCAAACAAAGAATAATTTATTTGAGATGTAAAATTGCATGAGATATTAAAAATTCTTTTTATTTATTGAAATTTAGACTACAAGAACCATCAAAGTAGCCACTAACTTGCACTGCAAAATAAATAAATAAATAAACATAATAAAAAAAAATACAAAATGAATATAATATATATATATATATATATATATATATATATATATATATATATATATAGTATATATCATTTTTTGTAATTATCAAACCAAATATGTCAAATCAAGAGTAAATTATTTGTGATGTAAAATTGCATGAGATAAGATTAATTTCCATTTATTGAAATTTAAACCACAAGAAACATCAAAGTCACTTTCTGAATTACGTTGGAAAATATTAAATAAAGTCAAATAAAACTAAATAAAATATAAAATAAAATAAATAACATTGTTTACATATTTGCTCAATTTATTTGATATGCATGAAGATTTTATGAATTATTTCATTTACTGACATATAAAAAAGAATAATCTCTAATTTTTAATAATTTACAATGCAAATAATGTAATAATAATAATAATAATACAATAGAAAACAAAATAAAATATAAAATGAACAATTTTCTTAACATTTTTGTTTTTGTTAAATATAAAACCAAACTAAATGTCAAACCAAGATTAATTTATTTAAAATGCAAAATTGCATAAGATATTAAGAATTTGTTTTTGTTTGTTTTTTTCATTTAATATTTTTAGACCTTGAAAAATAATTTTGCATTTGAAAATATAATAATAAAAATTATCCAAATGGAATGTTTTCTGTTTAAACAACTGTTGGTGCACATTTGAGTTTTGTTTTGCCAATGCAAAATGTCCTGACTGACCTGCAGCCTTGGTTTAATTATGAATATGCATGATCCTCGTGAAGCAAGCAGGTAGGTCTTTGTCATCTGATCAAAGCTGACAATCAGCAGCATGGATTCATATACAGACATAATGAAGTCTGACGTTTCTTTCTCTGTATATGCTGTGGACTGGAGCTCTGCAAAGAGTCAAACTACCTTTGCGTGACTTCTCTGGCTTTGCCATGCACACTGTAACCAAACCCAGCGTGAAAATGTTTATACTTCTGACCCTATTTGGAGTACCCAGAACCCATCCCCCTCCAACCAAGATGGTGGATTTCATGATGTTTACACTATGCATAAGCCAATTACATAGAGGGTTAAAGTTGATACAATGTTAAATTCTTACATGTGTGTGTCATACACCGAACAAAGGAAATGTCAAAGCAGCAAAATATTTATTTAGAATTTCATGCAGTAAGAAAGAGAAAGAAAGGAAGTAAGAAAGAGAAAGAAAGGAAGGAAGAAAGAAAGAAAGACAGAAAGAAAGAAAGAAAGAAAGAAAAAGAAAGAGTTTGTTTTACAAGAAAATACTATTTCAGTCTTTCTGCTAGTATTCAAATTGTTTTTGAGTTTTTCAGCTATTTTAATTAAAAAGTTTTTTTCAAAGATAACATGCAAGAAAGAAAGAAGCAGTGTTAGAAGCATATCTTTGTTTTCTGCATCTTTCTATATTTTTATTTCCTTTTATACGTCGTGTTTGTGTTTGATATTGTGTAGTAAAAAAGCCAACTGTAAAAAGTAGCGCTGTCAAACGATTAATCACGATTAATCACACATACATGTATATATTAAGGAAAAAACATGTTAGATTTAGATATAAAACATTTACACATACATAATCCAAATTAATTACAAATACAAATACATATATACATATAAATATTTTTTAAATATATACAAGTATGTGTGTGTATTTATATATACATAATAAATATACACAGTACACACACATACAGTATGTAAACAAACTTTTATTCTGCATGCGATTAATCACGATTAATCATTTGACACTAAAAAAGTGAATAAAACAAAGATTATTGGAGTTTGTTTTACAAGAAAATACTATATCATTCTTTCTGCTACAGTATCAAAGTAGGAAAATTGTTTTTGTGTGTTTTTTAGCTATTAATTCTTTCTATTTTTTATTTAGTTTTTTTTTTTTTTTCAAAAGGATAATGTGAAAGAAAGAAAGAAAGAAAGAAAGAAAGAAAGAAAGAAAGAAAGAAAGAAAGAAAGAAAAAGAAAGAAAGAAAGAAAGGAATTAGAAGCATTTTATCTTTCTATATTTCTTTTTTGTACATCGTGTTCGTGTTTGATATTGTGTAGAAAGTAGCCAACTGTAAAAGAGTGAATAAAACACATGACTGGAGTTTATTTTACAAGAAAATACTATTTCAGGCTTTCTGCTACAGTATCAAAGTATTCAAATTGTTTTTGTGTGTTTTTCAGCTATTTTAATTAAAATGTTTTTTCAAAGATAACATGAAAGAAAGAAAGAAAGAAGCAGTATTAGAAGCATATCTTTGTTTTCTGCATCTTTCTATATTTTTATTTTCTTTTATACAGCATGTTTGATATTGCGTAGAAAGTAGCCAACTGTAAAAAAAATAATTCTTTCTGCTAAGTATTACATTTTTTTGTGTGTTTTTCAGCTATTTTAATTCTTTTTTTATTTAATTTTTGTCCTTTCAAAAGGATAACTGTTTAAAACACTAATGACCACAAAAACTGACATTAATATCAATCATTGCAACAAACAAGAAAAAAATAAAAGTTCATCTACAAGAGCAAATTGCATCATTATATTACATTTTTTGTGTATATATATTTAAGAAAGAAAGAGAAAAGAAAGAAAGAAAGAAATTAGAAGTGTTTTTTTTTTCTTTATTTTTTACAAGAAACAACATTACTGCAACATTCTTTCTGCTACAGTGTCAAAGTATTAAATTACTGTGTGTTTTTCAGCTTTTAATTTGTGAATAAAACAAAGTAAAAAGTGAGTTTGTTTTACAGTAAAATATATAATTCTTTCTGCTGCAGCATCAAATTATTACATTTTTGCGTTTTTCAGCTATTTTAATTAATTTTTAACCTGAAAGAAAGAAAGAAATTAGAAGTGTTTTATCTTACTATATTTTTTTACAAGAAAATATCCTGCATCATTCTTGCTGCTACAGTATCAAAGTATTAAATTATTGTGTGTGTTTTTCAGCTTTTAATTTGTGAATAAAAAAAAAAGTGAGTTTGTTTTACAGTAAAATATATAATTCTTTCTGCTACAGCATCAAATTATTACATTTTTGTGTTTTTCAGCTATTTTAATTAATTTTTAACCTGAAAGAAAGAAAGAAAGAAAGAAAGAAAGAAAGAAAGAAAGAAAGAAAGAAAGAAATTAAAAGTGTTTTATCTTTCTACATTTTTACAAGAAAATAGCCTACATCATTCTTTCTGCTACAGTATCAAAGTATTAAATTATTGTGTGTGTTTTTCAGCTTTTAGTTTGTGAATAAAACAAAGTAAAAAGTGAGTTTGTTTTACAGTAAATTATATAATTCTTTCTGCTACAGCATCAAATTATTACATTTTTGTGTTTTTCAGCTAATTAATTTTTAACCTGAAAGAAAGAAAGAAAGAAAGAAAGAAAGAAAGAAAGAAAGAAAGAAAGAAAGAAAGAAAGAAAGAAAGAAAGAAAGAAAGAAAAAGAAAGAAAGAACCTGAGTCTGAATGCGTTTATTATATGAATGAGTAGTAAAACAGTCACGCGCTTCAGATCCGACGCGCATGATCTGAATTCCAGACGTGACGCGCGCTCACGGCTGATCATCAAATCACGTGACACGCATACGCACACACACACATCACGGAAGCGCTGCTGCAGTTCACAGCTGATAACCAACTGTTTGTTGTTTTGTGATTTAGAACTGCTTCGAGATTCGGGCGCAATGAAACTCTTCTGTACTACAAGCGAACCTTAAATAGTAAGTTAACTTTATTAGAACACAACTTGTTTGCTTTCTGTGAATTAGGCATCACATGGGGCGTGAGCTTTAGTTTCATCCTGGAGGAACCGAGAGGTGTGGGCTTCTGCTGCAGTTTAGATGCGACCACAGTGTCATCCTTTTGGGTCTTGTGTCCTTGTTTGCATTGTATTGTATTTCAGTGTATCATATTGGAACAATTCCTACTGAACAGTTCAAGGAAGTTGGATGGGGAGCAATGAGTTCTTTCAAGTCTGGTGTCTTACAGGAGCGTTTATCCCATTAGGAGTTAAAATAGCCCTTTATTAAACAAACAAAATCAAAAATACATATCCTTGTGTGTTATACAGTACTGGAATTCATTACAAAATATGGCAGGTTTATGAGACTGATGTTAAAATGAACCCCTTTTATGATTTATGCAAAGTGACAGAAACTGTGTTTAAGATTAACTATTCTTATAATAATTGCATTTGTGTTCAGGTAAAATGAAGTGTCTTTTGGTGGCCAATGAGAGTGCAGAGGTTCTGTTCTACTGGACTGACACTGAGTTCGAGCAACGGATTCTGGAGCAGTATGGAGTTTCCCAGGAGGAAGGAGAAAGAGTGAGAAAGATGAATGCCGTTTAAATTTGAGAAAACAAAACATATATATATTTACGATCATTATTAATTATTATAATTTTATCCAACACTTTATGTCACATTTTTATATGCATGCATGGAATGTTGAGTGATTATTTTGTGTTCTTAGCCGCCTGCGTTTGAAGACAGCATTAACACGCTCTTCGCACCCATCATCATCTCCTGTAGCACCATGGTGGACCGCCTCGGGGATAATTACACCTCCTTCAGCACAGAAAACAATCATCTCTATGTTCTGCATCAGGTAATCACAGCAGAATGAAAGAGTCATCTGATCCAACACTAAAACAGCCTGTTTTATGATATATTATATTATAATATTATATAAATTATATTTTTATAGATTGTGTGTGTATGTGTGTATATATATATATATATATATATATATATATATATATATATATATATATATATATATATATATATACGTACATACAGAAAAAACAGTATTACAATATAAAATTTCTATTTTAATATACCTTAATAAAGAATTTATTCCTGTGCTAGGAAAGCTACGTTTTCATCAGTCCAGTCCAGTCTTCAGTGTCACATGATCCTTCAGAAGTCATTATAATATGCTTATTTATTACTTTTATTAACATTGTTGGAAACAGTTGTGCAGCCAAACATTTTTTTGGAACCTGTGATTGTTTTTTCAGGATTCTTTGATGAATAAAAAGTTAGAAAAGAACAGTGTTCATTCAAAAAGTCTTCTTTTCTTACAATATAAGAATTTACCATCACCTTTTATCAATTTAATACATACTTGCTACATAAAAGTATTAATTTCTTACAAAAAATATAAAATAAAAATTTACTGACCCCAAACTTTTGAACGGTAGTGTGTATTGTTAGGAAAGTTTTCTGTTTTAAATAAATGCTGTTCTTTTTAACTTTTTATTCATCAAAGAATCCTGGGGGAAAAATATTAAATAGCACAGTTTCCAGCACTGTTAATAAATTAGCATATTAGAATAATTTCTGAAGGTTAATGGCACTGAATACTGGAGTAATGATGCTGAAAATTCAGCTTTGCATCACAGGAATAGATTTTCAAGTATGTTAAAATAGAAAACTATTATTTTAAATTGCATTAATATTTCACAATATTATTGGAGTTTTTTTCTGTATTTTATCTGTTTATATGAACCTGCTGTATAAACTATTTTATAAAATGTAACAAATTATTTTTATTTTATAGATCCCCCTTTTTAAAAGAAATATGTATTTTTCTTATACTTATGCTATAAGATATCTCCCCAGCTTTTCAAAATTATTCAATTCAGTCTGCCACCAAAATGACTGCTGCTCTCTGTCATGCAGTTTGATGAGTGTCTGTACATTGCTGTAAATGGAGACAGAGATGAGACTGAAGAGGATTTGAAGAGAAAGATATACGTGATGAAGAAACTCACAGAAGTCATGTTCGGCATGGTGACTCTCAGCGGTGCTCTCTTGAGGAAAGAGTGAGAACTGCGCTTTCAATACAACATCACCCGATTTTAAACCATACTGTAGATTAATATAACCAGTGTCATTTCATTTTATCTTAATTGTTTTTACACAAATGAACTTTTAATAGTCTTTGAACTGAAACCAGGGCAAACAAAAACATTTTAATAAACTTTATATATTTTACATGTATTTGTCAGATTGCGCCCTCAAGATACAGAGCAAAGAAACCGGTTGTGGAAGAAGCTACGAAGCCTCTTGGAAACATACACCCGCTTACGAGAGAACGACCAAAGCTTTTTAGTGGAGGTGTGTGCAGGTTCTGTTTTTATGAGTTGCATGCAGTTTTGGTTTCAGATAAAGTACAATAAGTTCTGTGTTCAGGCAGTGGAAAGGTTGATCCACCCGACCCTTTGTGAGCAGTGCATTGAGTTTTTGGAGCGTCGACTGGTGCAACAGATCAACAACAACATTGACAGAATGGGCGAGGAGGTGCTACACGCTTTCATACTGGTGCACACCAAACTGCTGGCCTTCTACTCCAGGTACAGCATGATGTTTTGACCTCAACATCAGAAGGAAGTGACAATTTTGGAAACAGGGAACTTTGAAGTAAACTTCGATTTCTTACTTTTTGTGCAGTCGAAATGCCAGCAATCTGTACCCCTCTGATCTTCTAGCTCTGATCATCCTGGTGCAGGATCTTTATCCCAGCAAAATCGACCTGGATGACACTTCTGAGGTTTGATACCTCTTGCTTATAGTCACAGTATTTTTTTTTCTTCATCAAGGCCTTAAATGTTTTCTGTTTACTTAGGAGTTAGAGAGCAGTTCAGTTCCTGATGTATTCTACACACCTGAGCCCTCTCCTCCTGAACGGGAATCAGGTGACTAAACTGCATAAACTTTGTATCTAGTGCAGTGACATTCAGACCAGTGTTTTCTAAAATACTAAAATGCTCTAAGAGTGCTTTAAGAGCTGCATGTGTGAATATTTTTGTATGTTTTTAATGCATAGTCCAACCAAGAGGTGACAGTCCTCCTGTCTTCCAGTTTGTAGATCCTGACGTTCAGGTAAGCTGTCTGTTTTTCCTTCTCTGTTGCCCTAAAAGTAATATGATCTGATTATGAATACCACTGTTTACAAAACTCTTTGTTCATCAACGAATCCTGGAAAAAATGAAAATAACATTTCCACACCTTTTTAAGCAACACAACACTTTTCAAATAATAATGATACAAAGAAAAATAAGTGATTATTTAGTACCAAATCAGCATATTAGAATCATTTCTGATGAAAAAGGAAAAAAAAGATTATTGCTTAGATTATTTTAATTAATGACTTAAGTAAACAGTCTTAAGAAATGGTTTTGCCGCTTTATAAAATAGTGCTTTCACATTATAAGATATAATCTAATATCTTCTATAAAATGGATAAAAAATATATATATATAATATATAATATATAATATACATAATACAATAAACTAAATTTATGACAAACATTAACAAAAATAATAGGGTAGTACAGCCTTTTTCAAATAATAATAATAAATATAGCTGATAGCTAATTACCGGGGTTCAAGTGCTTTAAAGCATTTAATTTATACAGGTAATGTGCCATAGACATATGATTTTTTTTTTTTTAACATTTAGGAATATTATAGTGCCAGCTGTTGTCCAATTCCCTTAAAACTTTACATGCTTGTTTAGAATCACCAGAATCATCATGTGCTCAGCAGGTTTCGCAAAGTTTTGAGTTTTCCTTTAGGCTTTATAGGATTTTGGGTAAATTTGGACAGGCCCCTTTACTAAACGACCCCGTTATAGCTTCCCAAAGGGTAAATTTAAACATTTTTTTGATAATTATTTGCCTAGAGAGTGCAGAAAATTGTATCGCAGTGATTTTTTTTTTTTTTTTTTCCAGATTGAGTGAAAAACCTAGGACTAGTTAGCAAAAGTTTTTTTTTTTTTTTTTTTTTTGTGGCCAGGCTCCACGTTTTTTTTTTCCCCTGTGACCTCAGATTGAGCTCTTACATAAATATTCTGAATTTGGTAGAGATATCTCATTCCATTCATGCATTTTACTAAAAGCGGCCCTGCCCCTTTTGAACGTTTTGGTGCCCCTTTGCAACGGTGAGTCGAAAGTTTTTTTTTTTTTTTTTTTTTTTTGTTAATTAGTGATATTCATTTTCCAGAGAATCTATTTGCACTGGTTTGGTTCCAATCAGGCGAAAAACCTAGGACTAGTTCGCAAAAGGCATGCATTTTTTCTGGCGTGAGCCAAGGATTCCAACGACATAAGACACTTGAGCCTGCAACTGACTGTTTAGGAGTATTGAGCGATTCACACTTTTGATCACTGTAGCACCCCGTCAGGCCGATTGGGTTGAGCCTTAGTCACATTGTAGGCGGTGTGAGTACTACCATCCCTCCAACTTTTAAGTCTCTACGACTTACTGTTTGGTCTGCACGATCAGTTTTATGATCGCAATTTTCATGTGACACTGAAAACTGAAGTAATGATGCTTAATATTCAGCTTTACCTAAATATATTCAAATCAGACATTTTAAATTGTTATATACATGTAGAATTTTTTTTTTTTTTTTTTTTGCGATACTCCTGTTTTGGGCTGTATTTTTCTTTTAATAAATGAAGCAATAAATCAAAAGCATAAATCCTACCTACTACTTAAGGTTTTGAATAGTAGTGTATGATGTGAAATGTGTATTTATAGCAGAGAAGTTTCTCACATATCTAAGGTCTTCTGATTTCAGATGGCCGAGGACAGTCTGCAAACTCTTGAAGTTCCAACCCCTGACCCTTCAGCCCCATCCAGAGTATTCCTGGAAACCAAAGACTGTCCCATGATGCCTCACTCCATGTATTGCCTACCTCTCTGGCCGGGAATAACTCTAGTTCTGCTCACCAAGGTGACAGTCTTTCCGAATGTTAGGCATTCTGTATATGACCTCTAAAGGAAGGAAAATTTGCACTGGATCTTCTTCTGTCAAATGTTCTTTTAAAGAGCACATTTGTACAGACACTGTTTTTGCTTTCATTGAAGCACAAGATGCTCTTTGGAACATTTTCAAATTATGCTGAATAACATGATCATTTTTATATAAATGTATGGAGTTGCCAGTTCATTTTTTTCATTTTATTTACACAACAGATTCCCAACAGTCATGTGGCAGTGTCTGTTTACTACCTTCTGGAAGCCTTCGTGAAGCTGGAGAAGAGGTTATGTGAGGGGCATGAAGGGGCCGCAGCCACGCGGGGTCAGCCCTCTGTCCAGGAGCAGCGGAGCAGATTGGAGAAATGCATCAGATCCTGGGCTGGCATGGATGTTCAGGTCAGTGGTCAACAGAGTACACACTTCATCAATTGGAACACTGTTATATTCACTTTACAATGTACTAGAATTATGGATGGGATTTAAGTTAGAGAGTTGGCTTCATATTTTTGAATGATTCTATTAATGATTCATATAGTGCTTTTGAAAAAGCACATTAGGAAATGTATTTAAAAACATTTTTTTTGGTAAAATGTTAATTTTTCTTTTTTTTTTTTTTTTTTTTTTTTTTTTATAAAAATTGATGTATTGAGGATGTATTGAGAGGTTATTTTACTGTGCTCCAGATATTTATGTTTTAATTAATTAAAAAATAATTAATTATGAAATTCATGGAAATTCCTATGCCGAATCATTTTTTTTTTTTCTAGTTAGACTTCTAGTTACACTTCACTTTTGGGGTCGGTGAGGGTTTTTTAAAAAAAAAGTTTTATTCGATCAAAAATCCAGCAATATTGTAAAATATATTATTGCAGTTTAAAAGTGTTTTCTATTTGAATATATTTTAAAATGTAATTCATTCCTATGATAGGGAAGATGAATGTTCAGCATAATTTTCAGTCTTTAATGTCACATGATAGTTCAGCCCAAGAAACATTTCTTATTATTATCATGTTAAAGCAGTTATGCTTCTTAATGTTTTTGTGGAATCCAGGATACATTTTATTGAGGATTTTTTGATAAAAAATAAAGTGCAAAGGACAGCAATTGTTTGTAATTTAAATCTTTTTTAAACATCTTTTGTATTTACTGTCACTTTTGATCAATATAATGCATTCTTTGATGAATAAAAATATTAGTATTAAAATAAAGAATAAAATTTTACTTGCCCCAAACTTTTGAACATGTTTGTATTGGTTAGATTTTGTTATTTGAACAGTTCAATGTGTCGTTTCCATTCAATTTACTTTGGTCAATTGAGTTTTTTGGTTTCTACTACAGACGTTTGCACACTAAAATGTATATTTAAATCCATTTACATGTATAAATTCCATGAATTGGTACCTGAAATACCAATAAAAAAAAAAAGCAATTCTACCCTAGTATCCTCCATAAATTAAGAACTACTGAAAAAGTTTCAGAAATGTATTGTCAGAATTGACAATAAATTTGACTCTTCATTTATATGTTCAGACCTCCCAACTTCAAAATGTGTGGACAGACTTTAAGAACAAGGCGTTCAGCAGATCAGGATGTGGATTCACAAGAGAGTGAGTGTTGTTCTCCTTATTAACGGGATGTAGCTAAATTCACTCATTTGATCTTGGATAAAGCCAAAAGTGACATAAAAGTCTCATGTGATTTGTTGTATTTCAGGTTGCTGCCCTCTTGTCGAAACATGAAGACTCAGTTGTGTGGTGTGTACAAGCAGTTTTTTGCAGCTGAGTGCATGGGCAGCAGTCAGCGATTGGCTCCACACCTGCAAGAACGAGCTCTAACCATGGTCCAGTATGTCTGAACAGATACCTCTGTTCTAGTTCTGATCGATTTTTATTTTATGATGTGCTTTAACATTAAATCATTTTTCTCTTACATTTGTTGCAGAGAGAAGTTGATGGACTGGAAAGATTTTCTGCTGGTGAAAAGCAAAAGAAATATCACAATGGTGTCATATCCTTTTTTCCCGTCTACCTTGAGTATTTTGGTATGATGGCATTTTAGTGCCACGTTAAAAAAAAAAATCTTAGATTACAAGAGCAAAGTCGGAATGTTTCGAGGAAAAAAAAGGAAAATTACGAGAATTCTTTGCAATTACGGAAATAAAGTTATAATATTTTGAAAGTATATTGCACATGAAAATGGCCTAGATTGGGAGCACCGGGAGAAGTTCCAGAGTCTCAGCTTTTAAAATCTGTTAAAATATTTCGGCTTTATTCTCGTAGTATTTCAGCTTTATTCTCAAAATGTCGGTGCCAATTGCCTTGTTTAGTGTGCCAACATATACAGCGCAACTGTGCTCACGCCGACCCGAGTTCGATTCCCATCTTGAGGTCCTGTGCTGATCCTGCTCCCCTCTCTCTACCCAATACTTTCTTGTCATCTCTCCACTGTCCTCTCAATAATAAAGTAACAAAAAGCCCAAAAATATAACTAAAAAAAAAAAAAAACTTCATTCTCAAAATATTTTGACTTTATTCTCGTAATATTTCAACTTTTTCTCAAAATATTTTGACTTTATTCTCGTAATATTTTAACTTTGTTCTCAAAATATTTTAACTTTATTCTCAAAATATTTTAACTTTATTCTCAAAATATTTTGACTTTATTCTCAAAATATTTGGACTTTATTCTCAAAATATTTTGACTTTATTCTCGTAATATTTCAACTTTATTCTCGTAACATTTTGACATTATTCTCCTAATATTTTGACATTATTCTTGTAATATTTCAACTTTATTCTTGTAATATTTTGACATTATTCTCGTAATCTTAGAAATTTTTTTTTTTTTTTTTTTTTTTTAATGTGGCACTAAAATGGCATCATATTTTGGTTGCCTGTCCTCACTGTAATCTATTTGACATGTTGCATTCACACTTCAATCTTGAATCATTCTTCTGTTGCCATGTGATTAGACTTTAACCATGATCTCACATACCTGGAAGAGTTTCCAGGTCTCATCCACTTCATCTATGTGGATCGTTCAAATGGTCAAATGATTGCACCCTCCCTAAATGTGACTGATCGCACCATCTCTGAGCTCGGAAAGGGGCCTCTAGCTGACTTCGTAAAGAAAAAGGTGTTTTTGTGTTTAAAACTCACCATGCACTATATTGTTTTAAATCGTAAAAGGTTTTTTATTGTTATATCAGTGCATAGTGATGAAATTGTGAAATATTCCTTCTTATTCATTTGGTAAACAAGAGTGGCAAGTAGATTTTTACTATGATCATATGCCATTCTCATCATGAATCTGTGCAGGTTTGGAGTCTTGTGGTAACAGCACAGAGGTACCTGCAAAAGGGTTACGCCACTGTCACACTCCGGGACGGAGATTATTTCTACTGTTACTTCCTGTGGTTTGAAAATGAAACGGTAAATGGCAGCTTGCATCTTCTTTACAATTACTATATTGCATATAATGAAACTTACATGGTCAGTGCTGATGAGTTTCAAAAATTGTTTTGACAGGGTTACAAACTGGAAGTGATAGACATACCCAGCACCCCAGATGATGCCGCTCCAGTAGGAATGCTCACCTGTGATTATTACAGGTATGACACAGAAACAAACAGGAATTCACATTTTCATTCAGAAATTTTTAGTAAATTTCACAAATAATTCCAAAGCAATGGCAAGTAGCACATTGAGTTTAACATTAAATTTCGAAGTTGAAAACATACTGGAATAATCTTTGTAACTTTAAAAAATCATTTTTTACAGTGCATATGACCCTAACACTTAGGGTTACACTTGTAGACATACCATATGACACCAGCTGACCTTTCTTTAATCCATGTATGTATTAATGTATTTTATGTCTGCTTTGATGGTGTGATAGGAAACTGCTGCGGTATTACAGCAAAAAGCATCAGAATGAAGTGGTGAAGTGTTATGAACTGTTTACTGTGCATCTGGGCGTGATTCCCAATGAATATATTCTTCAGCACTGCAGTCAGCTTGCCCGTAAGCTGTGGGAGCCATCCCGTATCCCGCTCCTGTGATCAACATGGCTTTTAGAAGATTATGGTCTATGCAGTCATGTTCACTTTATTCTGTAGTTGCATGTTCTGTAATCTACATGAGTTTTTTTTTTTTTTTTTTTTAACTTTCTGCACAAGCACTTCTTATTTCAATTAAGATAATTGCAGAAAATATTGTGTCAGGAAACAAAGCATTGCACTTCTTGTACTTACAATGAACTGAGTGAACATTCTTATGGTGCTTAAAATGTAAAAATATGTCTACACTACCAGTCAAAAGTTTTTGAACGGTGAATTTTTTTAAAATGTTTTTTTTTAAAGAAGTCTCTTCTGATCACCAAGCCTGCATTTATTTGATCCGAAATACAGCAATAGCAGCAATATTGTGAAATATTTTTACGATTTAAAATAACTCTCTTCTATTTGCATTTGTTTAAAAATGTAATTTATTACTGTGATCAAAGCTGAATTTTCAGCATCATTACTCCAGACTTCAGTGTCACATGATCCATCAGAAATCATTCTAATATGCAGATTTGCTGTTCAAGAAACATTTATTATTATTATTATTATTATTATTATTATTATCATCAATATTTAAACAGTTGAGTAATTTGTTTTTTCCCCGGACTCTTTGATGAATAGAAATCAGCATTTATTTGAAATAAAAAGCTTTTGTAACACTATACACTATACCATTCAAAAAGGAATGATAGAAATTAATACTTTTATTTAGCATGGATGCTTTAAATTGATCAAAAACTAATGCTAAAGACATTTATAATGTTACAAAAGATTTCTACTTTCTGTTCATCAAAGAAACCTGAAAAAAAAAATTTACTCAGCTGTTTTCAACGTAATAATAATAATAATAATAATAAATACTTTTTGAGCAACAATTTAGAACTTTAGAATGATTTCTGAAGGATCATGTGATTGGAGTAATGATGCAAAAAAATCAGCTTTGAAATCACAGGAATAAATTACATTTTAAAATTTTACTGTTTTGTTGTACTTAGGATCAAATAAATGCAGACTTGGTGAGCAGAAGAGACTTCTTCAAAAAACATAAATCTTGCTCTTCAAAAACTTTTGACTGGTAGCGTATGTCTAAATTACTGAATTATTTTTGGGAAACTAGGACCAAATATTATAGAACAACACTACTTTTTAAGATATTATTGCCAAGATTTTATTTGGTGTCTGTCTGTGCAATGTTAGTTGTATTAAGTAGCAGATTTACAGTAAACCTTATTTAAAAAAAACTAGAGGACAGTATTTCATAATTATTAATGTTTACCAATGAGCGTGACAACAAATTTAGTAAATAAATTGCCAAAAAAGAAAAAAAGTTGAAGCTGAAATATACAATCAAAGCATTCTTAAAGATTGTAGTTTTTTTCGCATTTTTGCGACTTTGGTGCCCCCTACAGTTAAATGTGTGACATTTACTGTTGTAAATATATTCACCATAATTACAGTGAATAAGTGTCTCCAAACTCAACAAACACAGGAGTGTGGGAGTAAAGTCATTCGCCATATTTAAAGTCAGTGTACTATCAGAATGGTTTTAAAACTGATAGATAGATGGATAGATAGAGAGACAGATATGACATACACTTGCTTTAAAGGAGAAAATTAGAGTTTATTTATGCAGTAGTCAAAAATATGCTTTTCATTACAAAAGCAGAGAATTTTTTTTTAGCTATAATTTATGTTTGTGAATGTTGTGTTGCAGAAATAGAACAAAATAGTCACTATATTTGAATTTTAGTTCAGAGATTACCTTAAAAATGCATATAGATAATAAAAGTGCATTTGTTTGTTTTTTTTACCCTCTACTTTAAGCTTTAAAAATATGATATTTCACAAGACTGATTTTTATCACACTAACAGGAATGTCATTTATATTTTGCTATAATATATATACACAATGTTCTGCCAAAAATGTTTTTACACTTTGTAATCAGTTTTCCAAGAAAAATAAATACTAAATAATAATTTATTAGAATAAATTCTTTTGTTGTCCTTTATAAAGTTATATGTGACCCTGGACAACAAAACCAGTCATAAGGTTTAATTTTTTTAAACTGAGTTTTATACATCACATGAAACCTGATATATAAGCAGATAAATAAGCTTTCCATTGTTGTATGGTTTGTTAGGATAGGACAATATTTGGTCGAGATACACCTATTTGAAAATCTGCAATCTGAGGGTGCAAAAAAATCTAAATATTGAAAAAAATCACCTTTAAAGTTGTCGAAATGACGTTCAATGTATATTACTAATCAAAAATGAAGTTTTAATATATTTACCGTAGGAAATTTACAAAATATCTTAATGGAACATGATCTTTACTTAATATACTAATGGCATAAAAGAAAAATCAATAATTTTGACCCATACAATGTATTGTTGTCTATTGGTACAAATATACCCATACTACTTAAGACTGGTTTTGTGGTCCAGGGTCATATATTTAAGTGATGTGTATTATGGTTGCTTTGGTTTTAATTTAGTAGTCATTTTTACTTATGTTAAATGCCTTTGTGTATTTCTGTATGTTACTGGGTAATGTCTATGTTGTATTTTACCCTCAAATTACATATTTTAGCACATCTTACCCAAAATTTTAAAGTTTTTACATGGAAATTATGAGATTAATCCTATTGTCTTCTGACAGTGAAAATGGCCTCTTTAAAGGAACACTCCACTTTTTTTTTTTTGAAATAGGCTCATTTTCCAACTCCCCTAGAGTTATACAGATGTGTTTTACCGTTTTTGAATCCATTCAGCCGATCACCAGGTCCGGCGGTAGCACTTTTAGCATAGCTTAGCATATGTCATTGAATCTGATTAGACCATTAGCATCTCACTATAAAATGACTAAAGAGTTTCGATATTTTTCCTATTTAAAACTTGACTCTTCTGTAGTGAAAAGTGAAATGAAAAGTTGCAATTTTATAGGCCGATACGGCTAGGAACTATACTCTCATTCCGGTATAATAATCAAGGAACCATGGGTGCAGCAGGCGCAATGAAAAGTGACCGGCACTAAGTTTGTATAGATGCAGAGTTGCAGCCAGCAGAGTTGATGGCTGCGTAATATCATTGCACCTGCTGCACCCATGAATGAGAGTGTAGTTCCTAGCCATATCGGCCTATAAAATCGCAACTTTTCGTTTTCCGCCAGTCTTAGTTCACGATGCAACTACAGAAGAGTCAAGTTTTGAATAGGAAAAATATCGAAACTCTTTAGTCATTTTATAGTGAGATGCTAATGGTCTAATCGGATTCAATGATCTATGCTAAGCTATGCCAAAAGTGCTACCGCCAGACCCGGCGATCGGCTGAATGGATTAAAAAAAGGTAAAGCACATCTGTATAACTCTAGGGGAGTTGGAAAATGAACCTATTTTCAAAAAAAGTGGAGTGTTCCTTTAAGTCCAGGTCTCTGGACTGTTTTCTGTTGTTTGTCTTCTACTACTACTACTAGAAACGTACAAAGTTTCTGCAGTCATCACAGTCCACCTGTGAGGTCTTGCACGGCTCCAGATTTAACCAGCTCCCGCAGTAAGATGGTCTCAGCGCTGACGTCATGAACCACCTGTGTTTTCATGGCGTCCATGCGGATAGAGCCGTAATAATGCAGCAGAGCTCCAGGGTTCTGCAGGTCGTATCCAAACCCAGCTAAACTCACCTCATCACACACCTGCAGGGCCAGAACTACTGCCGTTATACCCAGCGTTGGCACCATCTAACAAACAAAATATAAACTGATTTAAATGAACAATGCTCTCAGCAGAAGATTATCCACCTTATTTTTCCCGTAAGAATGGATGCGGCAATTGGTACATTTTATGGGTCTGGTTTGCGGGCTCATCTGCGTCCAGCTATTTTTAGCTGTACAAAACAGCTCGTTCTGTTACTCGATATTGCAAATTGGTGTGTCTTCTTGCCATGTTTTAATGTATTATTTTAATAATGAACACATTGGCTTGTAGTGCAAACAGTTTTGCCATTTACTGCATGTTGCTATTTTTCTTGTTATTTCTCTATGGCGGCTAATAAACCGGAAGTCTCGCCCATAGGCTTACTTCCATGTTGAAGAATAAGGTGGATAGGTTTTACAAGCAACGTGACGTATTCAGTGAACTTTTGAATTCAAAGTAAGTTAGCAGAAGTAAAAGGTTTGAGTTCGTATATTGAAAAAAAATCTCAGCTCTGACCTTTTTCTGTTGCTCTGCATAGGTTTTCAGCACCTGTCCAGTCCTGTACATGATTTCAGGATTTAGGATGCGGACATTTTCTGGCTGAAGAGGTATCGAGTCTATTACGTTCCTCCAGAACCACAATTTAGACCACCAACTCTACAAAGAAACATAGACGGAGTTTTAGAAATTATTTTATTTATATGGTATTTATATAAAAAAATTGTACTTTGTTGGATTTTTGGCCATTTCTATTAACAGTCTCTTCAGTAGTAGTTGTTGTTGTTGTTTTTAAATCCAACAAAATGCTCTCTAGAATGAGAATATTTTTCACAAAAACCTTCTGCATTACTCACCAAAGGCTCTTTGGTTACTACAGAGGTGAGCCATGCTAAATCTAAACTCTTGAATGCAACCAAAGCCACCACTTCAGTTCTCTTGTATTCTTGTGACTGAGAAGGAGCCCCTTCTGGATAAATGAGTCGAATGGTAGTTCTAGATCCAGCGTCTCTTTCATATCCAAATACTGGAGCATCGTTCACTCTGTAGGTATGAAGAGTGAAATATTACAGAAGTTCACTTCCAGAACAAAAATTTACAGATAATGTACTCATCTGTCTTATCATCTAAGATGTTCATGTCTTTCTTTCTTCAGTCGTAAAGAAATTGTTTTTGTGAGGAGAAACATTTCAGGATTTTTCTCCATATAACGGACTTCAATGTTGCCACCGATTTTAAACGTACAATATGTAGTTTAAATGCAGCTTCAAATGGCTCTAAATGATCCCAGCCGAGGAAGAAGGGTCTTATCTAGCGAATCGATCAGTTATTTTCCAAGAAAAAAAAACAAAAAATGTAATTTATATACTTTTTACCTCAAACGGCCGTCTTGTCTCCTCTGCCTCAACTCTGTTTTTTCCGGTTCATGGCAGTTAGGGTATGTCGAAAAACTCCCATCTCATTTTCTCCTCCAACTTCAAAATCATCCTACATCACTGTTTTACTTGTTTTTTTTCTAAAGGGTGTTTGATCTTCTTTGCATGTTCACTTTGTAAACACTGGGTCAGTACTTTTGCAGCGATGTGGGATGATTTTAAAGTTTAAGGATGAGATGGGAGTTTTTCGACATACCTTAAATGTCATAAGCCGGAAAAAAACAGAGTTCAGGCAGATGAGACAAGACGAGCGTTTGAGGTTAAAATGTATTTTTTTTTTAGAAAATAACAGATTGTTTTGCTAGATAAAACCGTGCTTCTTTGGCTGGGATTGTTTAGAGCCTTGTAGCTGCATTTAAACTGCATTTTGGACGTTCAAAATCGGGGCACCACTGAAGTCCATTATATGGAGAAAAATCCTGAAATGTTTTCCTCAAAAAACATAATTTCTTTACAACTGAAGAAAGAAAGACATGAACATCTTGGATGAGTACAATACATTACATTACTGAGTACAGTACATTACATCTTCATTTTCTTCTGGAAGTGAACTTCTCCTTTAATATCAGTATAATTTGTTTGTTATTAAATTACATTAAAATATATATATATATATTAAAGCATAAATTGTTATATTAATGTTTTTACTGTATTTCTGACACTGATATTTGTTTGTTAATGAACTAACCTTATGATAATGTTGTACTGGTCTATATGAGGACCAAGATTTTTGCCGTGCAAAATGCCGCCGCTTCCAACCACCACACATCTCCTGCAGGTTTCTGGGCCGGTGGGTACGCTAGTATAAGGCAGGGCTTTCAGGGCCTGAGCCACCATCTCCTCACTACCCTGCAGACCCAGAGGAGGAGGCAGTGCCCAGTCTCCTGTGCCATTCTCCAGGAACACGGGAATCTTCAGCAGCCCAGCAGGAGCAGACAGCGACCTCACCCTCTCCACACTCCAGCCGCTGCGGCAGGACTGAGACAGCAGAGCCGCTGACTGATTCAGCAGAGCCTGAGGTGTGTACAAATGAGACTGGTTTAGACACCTGACAACAGAATGTTTCTTTTGCAACGTTATTATTATTATTGGTCTCACATTATATTAGGCAGCCTTAACTACTATGTACTTACATTTAAATTAATCATTTGATACAATGCACTTATTGTGTACATACATGTTTTTGCATTGTACTTACATTTTAAATAACTATACCTGCATGTAATTACATCTGTAACTATTTTCTGTAATTACATTTATAATTACTCAGTTAACCCTCCCTTAAACCTACCCATACCACCAAACCTGTCTCTAACCTTACCCATATCCCACTTCAATAGCAGCAAAAGTATTTTTGCAATACAGTATGAACACAATAAGGACATTGTACATATTTTTTGATATAAGTACATAGTAGTTAAGGCCACCTAATATTATAAATAGTTTATTTATATAACATCAATTTTGTATTTGTTGAAACATTTAATGATTTATTTGCATATACACTACAGTTTAAACACTTTTAAGATACTGAGATTTAAGTTAAGAAATGCTTTTATTCAGCAAGTGTAGGTTCATTTATTAAAAGTGATGGCAAAGATTTTTATAATGTTGCAAAAACAAAATCTATTTCAATTAAATGCTGGTTTTTTTAACTTTCTTTTCATCAAAGAGTTCAGAAAAAATGTATTATGATTTATATATATATATATATATATATATATATATATATATATATATATATATATATATATATATATATATATATATATATATATATATATATATATATACATGTGTATATGTATGTATGTTATATAATATACAACCAAGCTTTTGAAGTGGCCGGCCCCACCCCACACTGTGGAACAAGCTCCCACTCTATATTAGATCGGCTTCCACTTTGTCTGAATTTAAGTCATGTCTCAAAACATACTTGTTTTCTGTTGCTTTCTGTTTATAATGAGTGTTTGGTTTTAACTGTTTTGTTGTTATTAGTGCTATTAACTTGTACAGCACTTTGGTCGGCCAAGGCCGTTTTTATATGTGCTTTAGAAATTAATTGAAATTGAAAAAAATTTAAATATATTTATATTTACCGGTACAACTGTTTTCAGTATTTTAATAATACTTTCTTGAGCACCAAATCAACATATTAGAATGATTTATGAAGGATCATGTGACACTGAAGACTGTGTAGTAATGGCTGCTGAAATTACATATTAAAATAATTACATATTTTAATATATTTTATAATTTCATAGTATTACTGTATTTACTGTATTTTAATCAAATAAATGCAGCCTTGGTGAGCATAATAAATCTTCCTTACATCTTTAAAAATTCTTACCAACCCTTAACTTATGTTTTTATTTATTTATTAATTTGACAAATTTGATGATTTAAACTCCACATGGATTATTTAAATAATAATAATAAAAAAAAATCTAAATAGCTAAATGTAATTTATTTATTTAACAATTTCATAAAAGTCTACTTATTACAGTGCTATAAATCCTCTACGATAATCTTAAAAATCTTAATAGTTAAATGTAAGTAAATAAACTTTATTGATTTATTTGCTACTTAGGTAAAATCTCAGAGTTGAAACATAACTTTCCTGCCATACATCTTAAGTATTTGTTACTTAGATATTTGTGTTTTAAATATGTGTTGAGGCCTAGAAGCTTGAAAGATTTCACTGGGATGCAATGTATTTGAATCAGTGTTGGGGAAGGTTTTTTTATATTCTCACTAAGTTAATGTATGGACAGGGACGCACACGTACTGTATACAGTTCAATTTACAAATCATCTCAATCCTGCAGTAAAGTCAAAATGGAATATCAAGTCACCTTGTTACCATGTGCTTACTATTATAATAACAATAAATTCTGCATAATTACATTCAAGTAACCCTAAGCCAAACCCTAATCATAACCCTAACATGTAGTTAATTAATATTAATCAGTACTTAAAGGTATAATAACACTGTAACAAGGACACCTTAAAATAAAGTGTAACCCAAAATTATTTAGTTTCACGTCATCAAATAGTAAATGACAGTACCAGAGTTTCAGCAGAACTGTCATTAGTCCAGGTGGGCTCTGGGGTTGGCAGATACGCAGGAACCAGTATTGCTGAATAACAGCTCAACAGCAGAACAATGCTTAAAATGAAGTTGTTCCTCCTGAAATCATAAAACAGCGGTCTCTGGAAGGTGTTTCAAAAGCTCGCGCTAAGTGTGCTTCATTGGTATTAATGGAATGTGTCTGTACAGGTTGTGAAATTTCCAGTGCATGTAAATGCTATGCATGTTTGCATGTGTCACAGTGCTTATCTCGGTCAACCCACCGGCTAAGGAAGAATTCTCTGGACTCTGCCCTGCTGTGTTGGGTGGTTGGGCTCTCCAAGCTGCTGGCTTCCGGTAACAGAGGAACGCTGTCTTCGTCATTATCATTAACACTCAAGTGTTTCAGAGTCACCATTTTTCTAGCCGTTTCCCAACTACACCTGTCAGTTGTGAAATATGAAATGAACAAGGAGTCATACTTTGCTTGTTTGTCAATGTTCTACACCCTTCATTCACAGCACATTTAATCTGAAAGCTTTATGCCTTTATCTATGATTTGTATTGCTTCTTACCTCTTATTTTAGCTGCTGTGTTTTTCTCCCAGGTGTAGAGATAGAAACATGTCTTTGTTGTATTGAAAATGAGCTACGCTTTTGTCCCTTTCATCCGCTGTCGTCTTTTGTTTCGTTCTGATCCCTCCTCACAGTTAATCATTTATCCGCCTCAGAGGCTTCTCTTTGTATACCACAGTACTTTATCTAGTCTACTGTTTAAACAACCACACACTGCCATTTATGATTATGCTTGATATCATTCCTAAAAGCCATATTTCGAAGGCCTTTTATACAGCTATTGCTCAATAATATAAATAATAAAATAATAATAATCTTAATAACTATCCATAAGTAAATAAACTTTATTGACTTTACTAGTTGGCTAAGAAAACACTCTTAGACTTACATATATTACATAACTTTAGTGTTTTATCCCAGGTTTTTTAAGGTATTTTGTTACCCTGATAAGGTGTTTTGAGGCCCCTACAAGGAGTTAACTGAGGGATGTACTGATTGCAGGTAAAGGTTGTATTTTTATGTAATTAATCTCACTAAATTAATATATTGACACAAACACTATAAACACTATGTACTATATTTTAAAAGTTTGGGGTCCGTAAGATTTTTTTTTTAAATGTTTTGAAATCTCTTAAGCTTTTAAAACGAATATTGTGGAATTATTACAATTTAAAAAAAACTTTTTTATTTCAGTATATTTTAAAATATAATTTATTCCTGATGCAAAGCTGGATTTTCAGCAACATTACTCCAGTCTTCAGTGTCACATGATTCTTCAGAAATCATTCAAGAAACATTTCTTACAATGTGAGTAAAACTATAATTTATTTTACTGAGTAAAACACAAATAGCAGCACTTTTAAACTATTATTGCTATATTATTTTGTAACAACGAAAAAGTCAAAAGATGCATCAAATTTTAATTCATTATTATGCAGTATGCTTTATATCACAAAACAAACAAACAAACACTGCTACTGCTTAAAAAAGTAATACATTATTGAAAAATACATGATTTTTAAAACAGCTGAACTACTAAATTCTGTAAACTTAGAAGAATTGTTACTTATAGTTATTTTTAAACAAATATTATATGTTTGTAAACAAATACATGTTGTCAATTTCAGTCATTTTCCTATAAACATTTTATTTAAAAATTTAAAAAAGCCAGTAGTGCCTCTTAGGATTTAATGACTGGTCGGTTGAAGGACTTGAACAATGTGGCTTTATTATAAA
Organism: Cirrhinus mrigala; assembly: GCA_036247105.1. Lineage (NCBI taxonomy): Eukaryota > Metazoa > Chordata > Actinopteri > Cypriniformes > Cyprinidae > Cirrhinus > Cirrhinus mrigala. The sequence goes on from CM070019.1 coordinate 29,515,825, forward strand.
AACAACCCAAACAATTAGGAGTAGGCTATTTACTCTTGTTACATGTTCCACATGATTATTTGCTGTTGCTTAATGCTTGGTACAGTTTGTTTTGTTTTACTTGTCAAATTATGTTGGTTTTATTGAAAATGTCATCTTGATCTCACCTTCACATCCATGTGCTTGTGTTCTTCCTTCAGACACAAACTACTCTATACATCTCTCAAACACTTCATCATAATCAGACATTTGTGTGCATTCTTCCCCAAGTACACCTAACAGGATGTTCCTGAATGCCGTTCAGCGATTGGCCATTGAGCGTTAACAGGCGTTCTTTGCAACTGGAAGGCATTTATGAGGTATCACTTGACACTAATGAAACACTTATAAATAACATAATCTCCAAAACAGGGTGTTTACTGGGCCGTGATTCTTGTAAAAATGGACTCCCACTGTGCGGCATAGGGCAAGCCTGTTAAGGTTGACGGCACCGGCATGAACCGTGAGCTCATGGTCGCGTGTTTGTGTGCGATCCAGCTCCTGTCCACAGCTGTCACACAGGGCCTGACGTGGCTTTACATTCCTTCTGTGAGCTATAAGACTGGTTCAGATCTCAGTCTGGCAGGTCTGCTGTTAATTGTGAAAGTTTGCGACTTGCAAATAGGTTAACTTCTTTTATAAATTTTATTTTGTCATAATGGACGAGAACATCCTGTGGGCGACGGCTGTGGTTGATAGAAGAGCAGCCCTTGATAAACGGCAGGAGGTACAGGATTTTCAAGGAAGTCTATATGTATGTATTATATATTTTGATCATTTTCTGTTATTTAATGTGCATTAACAGAAAGTTTATTTGTCTTTTTGTTTAGAAGTGTCGAGCTCGGGCACAAAAGTTGGGGATTTTGATTGTGGATGTATCTTCTGTGGTGGTAGAAGAAGGGAATGAATCTGTCAATCAAAGTGTTGCAAACATTCAAGTGAGTGAACAATCAGGAGAGATCAAAAAATTGACTTTTAATAAAAAGATTACAATTTTGGATACTCAAAGCATGAAAAAAAAAAGACTTTAGGGTATTAAAAAATGCAGAAATGTAAGAAAAAACATTATTGTTAATATTTAACTGATCAAAATATCTGAGAATGTAAACATTGAGTGTCAATCCATAAAAAGGGAGCATTTCCTCAACTCAACACTTAGGCTTTGCATGTTTACAAGCCCAGAGCTTCTGCCAATAGTGATGTCCTTCATTAGTAGGATGACTGTATGAAATGACAGGCATGCAGTGTGATTTCACAAGTACAGTTCATGCTGAATCTTTGTGAAACAGCGTATTAATTTAGCTTTGATTCCTAAACATTTAGCATGAAACAGGCCATTGGTTAAAAACATGATTGTAATTGTAAATAGTAAATCCTTCACTCATAAATAAAGGTTCTAAAAATATATTTTTTTGCTATAGAAAAAAAACAACAACTTTGGTTCTGCAAAGAAACTTTCAGTGAATAGTTCTTAAAAGAACCATTTTCTTGTAGTGTTAAGAACATTTTAAATATTTGAATAACTTCCACTATAAAAAGAATCTTTTGTGGAATGGCAATGTTTCTTGGATGTTAAAGGTTCCTCATGGAACCATGTATGCTAATAAAGAACCTTTATTTTGTAGTGTTCCTATAGTCTTCTTGTAGTAACAAACAGTCATGACATAATAATACCGTTATGTTACTTATTTTTAATAACTAATGCCTAAGGAGGAAGTACATGCTGTAAAAATGAAGTGTATAAGCTTGTTAATCTTCCACCAGTGCACATACACAAAATCCTATATTGGTAATATTACTGACCAATATCAGAATTGTCATCTCATATCAGTTTTATTCACAGCATTTAATATGAGTGAGAAATTAAAAAGATGATTTTCACAATAATTTGAATTTAAAAAGTATGAACCAATTTTATTGTAAGAAGTTCTCATCATGTACTTTATGCACAAAGACTGAATCAGAAATGAATTCTTCATGCAGGGAGAAGAGCGAGTAAGAAAGATCTCCTCTGATCTGAGGCGTGAGATTGTTGATCTAGGTGGTGCAGAGAACATTATTGAGCTATGTACGAAGAAAAATATCAAGAACAAGACCGTAGCATCCAAACACCTTATGGATGTTCCTGTGGTGAGGGAAACCCATCTGCTTTTCTTGTCTTTGTTAACATTTTGTGACTTTGAATATTGCATATATTCTAAGTCTTATACTACACTTGAAGTCAAAAGTTTACATACACCTTGCAGATTCTGCAAAATAAGAGAAATTATACAAAATACATGTTATTTTTTATTTAGTACTGACATAAGATATTTTACATAAAAGATGTTTACATGAAGTACACAAGGGAAAATAATAGTTGAATTTATAAAAATTATCCCATTCAAAAGTTTACATACGTTTGATTCTTAATGCTGTGTTGTTACCTGAATGATCCACGGTGTTTTTTTGTTTGGTGATAGTTGTTCATGATTCCCTTGTTTGTCCTGAACAATTAAACTGCCCTCTGTTCCTCAGAAAATCCTTCAGGTCCCACAAATTCTTCATTTTTTTTTCATTGTTGGAAAGGGTTCAAATACACAAAAATGCTGAAAAACCAAAGAATTGTGGGACCTGAAGGATTTTTCTGAGGGACTCATGAACAACTATCACTAAACAAAAAAACAAAAAAAAACCAGCTGTGGATCATTCAGGCAACAACATAGTAAGAATCAAGTAATTTAAACTTTTTAATGGGGTCATTTTTATAAATTCAACTATTTTTTTCTCTTGTACATATTCAGGTTAGTACTAAATAAAAATAACATGCATTTTGTATGATCACTTATATTTTGGTAAAATAATTAACATTTTTACAAGGTGTATGTAACTTTTGACTTCACCTGTATATTATAGATCTTTTTTTACCTTTGATTAAGCCTCAAAATTAATCTCTGGTGTTTTTCAGGGACCTGTGGAACCAGATGAGTTTTTAAAAGCAGCGGCTCATGGAAAGATGGAAGTAGTTGAAAAATTTCTGGAAGACGGAGGAGATCCAAACACCTGTGATGAGGTGCAGTATATAGAGCCTCAAATGTTCTATCCAATGTTTTTTTTAAATATATATATTTTTCATTTTGAATTTTGTTGCATTTTTTGTTGTTGTTGTTGTTGTTGTTGTTGTTATTTTTTCGATACGTTTATATAGTATTTATTTAAATTTGAGATATTTAGTATATTAACTGAAAATAAGATATGTTTTTTGGCAACTAGCTGAAATAAAATAAGTTTTGTAACCCTTTAACTGTCACTCCCTATCTTGAACATAGACATGAAAATCCACTATCAAAAGTTTTGTAACATGATCTTGATGTACAATTTCCATGGTAATGCAATGTCTGATTTTAAAATGGCTTTCAAAGGATGAATTTTGAGATTTTAAGTTTTCAGTTGATATATAATTTCTTAAGATTTCTATTGCGTGATAGGGAAAAGGGCAACGAAGAAAGTCTTTTTGTGACAAAGGTCAGAACTCCTGTTATGATGTAGGTTTTTGAGGTGCACTCTTGTACTTTTCCTACATAATTTGTAATACAAAAGAGTGGTAAAACATCTATTTAGGAGTCTTAGACCTTCCCAACAATTTATAGTTTGTCATGATTAGATTGTTTGTAATATGGTGAAGTAAACTCAGGCGTCCCACAGAGTGAACAGTGACAGTTAAAGGGTTAATATTTTATTACATTTTATTTTAGTTAATGTTTATTTTAAGTAACAATGTTTTATGGTTTTAATTTTAGTTGACTATAATAACTCTGATTCTCTTCCTCTGTGACTCAGTTGCTCATACAACCATTTGTCTTAGTTCAGGAAAACTGCACTGCATCGGGCTGCTTTGGAAAATCATGCTAAAATAGTGGAAAAATTACTGGACAAAGGAGCTGATATCAACTTTAAAGACAGGGTAAGATCAATATAAGTTTTGGTAAAGTGAATTAGTTGTTGAAATTATGTTGCGATTGCTTTGATTTGCTTTTTTTGTCCTGAGTTTAGCTGGACTGCAGGGCTGTACATTGGGCTTGCAGAGGTGGAAGTCTTTCAGCACTGAAAGTCCTTCAAGACAGGGGAGCTAACATCAATGCTAGAGACAAAGTAATGAATGTTTTTACTAGCAGCAAAAAATACTGAGAAGTATGTAAAAATAAGATGCCTCAAAAATCTTTTTCTGTTCATACAGCTGCTTAGCTCACCTTTGCATGTGGCCACACGGACAGGTCACAGCGACGTGGTCCAGCATCTTCTAACCAGTGGAATCAATATTAATGCCAAAGATTGGGTAACATAAATAATTCATGTTCTGAACATGCAGATTATAATTCAATTAAAATATTTTAAAAAGCTTTCCTTTCTCTTTTAAAGGAAGGAGACACGGCTCTGCATGATGCTGTCAGATTAAATCGATATAAGATTGTCAAACAGCTCATACTGGCAGGAGCCGATATGCAGATCAAGAATGCTGTAAGTACTACAGATCATACTGGATGAGGAAAAATATATGGCTATATAAACATTTGATTTGCTTGTTTCAGGAGGGTATTACGGCCACTGAACAGGTGAAACAATGGCAGTTTGACACTAAGGAGACACTGGAGAAACTAGAACAGATGAGAGAGGTTGGTCTGGCCTGACAGACACATGGAGATGCATTGGATTCATTAGAGGCTCAGTGAACAGGTGCACGGCTGGAAAACAACCCCACTTCTGTCTGAGTAACTACTGTATTTACTTTCTGTGCTAATTAATGGTGAAAGGCGCCTGTCCTCACCAATTCATCAGTATACAGGATGAATGAGGACTTAGAATAGAGTTTTATTAAACTACATAAAAATGAGGCTTGTATTTAGTAGTATTTTTTTATTTTTTTATTTACAAGGTGGCATTGAATGACTTAATCAGATCAATGTGTATACTGGTGAAATGCTGGAATAATATTTCTTATGTTTTTAAAAGAATTATTTTATGCTTACCAAGGCTGCATGCCTTTACTGTCATTATTTATTTATTCATTCATTCATTTTTTATTTAACTTTAATGACAGTATTTCTTTCTTTCTTTCTTTCTTTCTTTCTTTCTTTCTTTCTTTCTTTCTTTCTTTCTTTCAAACATTTACTTGCTTTAGAATGGCGGTGTATCACTGTTTCCACAAAAATATCAAGCAGCAAAAACGTTTTTCAATATTTATTATTAATAATAATAATGTATCTTGAGCAGCATATTATCAGCAATGATTATGAATCATGTGACTGGAGTAATGATGCTGAAAATTCAGCTTTGCATCACAGGAATAAATTACATTTAAAAATATATTAAAATAGAATTGTAATAATAAATTGTAAATTGTAAAAATATTTCACATTATTACAGTTTTTGCCTTGGTGAGCATAAGAGACTTTTTTAATTACATTTAAAAAAGGATAATTATTCTAACCTTTGACTGATACTATAAAAAATCATATAAAGTATTCTAAATATTTAAATTTTTAAAACAGGTGATCGTTGTTTATTTATGTTTATATCTTATTAATGTTTATTAATGTTGATTATTATATTTCTGCATTACTCAGGTGAACATCTAACTTAAGATTGTGTTTGTTTGTTTTTGTTTGTTTTTTTAATGGTTGATGCATTATACTGTAAAAGTTTAATGTCACAATGGTTGGCACTAAGAAAGTATTTATTATTTACATTAGCATTTTGACTAGTAAGAGAAATGAGAAATGCATGCACAACATTTAATTCTATTTATTTAAATTCTGCATATCTTTCATTTGAAACATATTTAACATGCTGTAGTTTTATCTATGGCTTAATGTGCCAGTATAAGCTCACTGCTGTGCATAGTTTCCTGATGCATCAGATGACAAGGCTTTGGGTAGAGGAAACTGATACGTCTGTGTGTGAGACATACGTCATCTGTGCTTATTATATAATGGCAATCTGGCAGCCCGAAAGCAAACATTTGCCCCGACATATGAATCTTTATGAATCAACAATCCAGCTCTTCTCTTTGTAGTCATTCAGTGTCTTTTGCTGCTGTATTAGAGATGTAATCCATGACCTGGCTCATCCAGTTCACAAACTGATCTCTTGGCCTGCTGTCAGGGAGGGTTTTCCTGTGTGTCACTTTCAGTCGTGCCGATAGAAACATCACACAGTGTGCCTGTGAATCACTTGTTTAAAGCACCCAGTTGTTCTATGATTAGAAAGCTTTTAGTCACACACTGAAGTGGTTTCATTTAGCGGTTGGAGCACTGGATAAATGTTTTGTGTCATTCTCTGCCCTGTTAATATTCTGTTAACTGATTTCTTGAGACAAGAGTAACAGGCTACATGTGTTCACATATTAATGGTTATGTATAAGGGAATTCAATTAATAAACTTTCTATTTGTCAAAGAATCCTAAAAAATTATTTTCACAAAATATTAGCAACTGTTTTCGGCATAATAATAATAATAATAATAAATGTTTTTGAGCACTAAATCGGCATATTAGAATAAATTCTGAAGGATCATGTGACACCGAAGACTGATGTAATGATGCTAAAAATTTAGTTTTGTCTTCACAGGAATAAACAGAATTTTTAAATATATTAAAATAGAAAAGAGTTCATTTAAATTGTAATAATTTGTCACAATCTCCGTTTTTTTACTGTATTTTTGATCAAACAAATGCAGCCTAAATGCAATTCAAAAAATCTTACCAAACCATCTTATGAATGGTAGTATATGTCTCACATTAATGATTGTGGATTTGAACCTTAGGAAGAAAAAATAAAATGTTATCATGACAGAAGTGCAACCAAAAAAAAAACAAAAAAAAAATGATGCACCAAATTTAGGTCAGGTGGTGTTTTCTGACTTTTATTTCACTTTCTTTTTCATTTCAGTCTTTTGATTCTCTGCTCAAATAAATAACAGTGCAAAATGCTTTTTGGTGTCAGTATATTTCAGATGATGGTGACTAAGGCTTCTGACACTGTGGATAATGGGAACAGTGAACCATTAGCAGTCAGTTTAGAAAATAAACACACATTATCAGTCATCAAACATTTGAAGTGAATGTATATCTGCCCAATGACCCAATACTTTTTAAACAATTTCAAACAGTTTTCTGTAATGCACACAAAAAAATACAACTAAAACAAATGCCATAATATCTTAAAATGTGTTAGTAAATCATGTGTACTCATTTTAAATTAATGAAATTAAAGAAGTCCACTTCCAAAACAAAGATTCACATATAATGTACTCACTCCCTTGTCATCCAAGATGTTTATGTCTTTCTTTCTTCAGTCGTAAAGAAATTTTGTTTTTTGAGGAAAACATTTCAGCATTTTTCTCCATATAATGGACTGATATGGTGCTCCGATTTTGAACTTCCAAAATGCAGTTTAAATGCGGATTCAAACGAGCCCAAATGCAGTTGTAAATGATCCCAGCTGAGGAAGAAGGGTCTTATCTAGTGAAACGATCGGTTATTTTCATTTTAAAAAAATACAATTTAAATACTTTTTCATCTCAAATGCGTGTCTTGCCTTGCTCTGTGTATTCTGGCTCAAGACAGTTGGGGTATGTTGAAAAACTCCCGTCGCATTTTCTCCCTTAACTTCAAAAATCATTTCAAAAGCATCCTACATAATTGCAGAAGTAGTGACAAAGTCTTTGCAAAGTGAACATGCAAAGAAGATCAAACACACTAGGTAAATCAGTGATATAGGACAATTTTGAAGTTGAGGGAGAACATGAGATGGGAGTTTTTCTACATACCCTAACCGTCATGAACAGGAAAAAAACAGTCCAGGCAAAGTAAGACAAGACGAGCGTTTGACATTAAAAAGTATATAAATTGTATTACTTTTATGAAAATAACCGATCGTTACGCTAGATAAGACCCTTCTTTCTTGGCTGGGATCATTTGCAACCGCATTTAGGATCGTTTGAGGCCGCATTTAAACTGCATTTTGGAAGTTCAAAATCAGTCCATTATACTGAGAAAAATGCTGAAATGTTTTCCTCAAAAAACTATTTCTTTACGACTGAAGAAAGAAAGACAGGAACATTTTGGATGACAAGGGGGTGAGTACATTATATGTGAATCTTTGTTTTGGAAGTGGACTTCTCCTTTAAATAAATAAAATATTAAAACAGCTTGCTGAAAACAGTTCCTCACCGCTGTTGTACATCAGTAACAAGATTTTAATCCAGCAGTATTGACTTTTAATGCAGTAACTAAGGCAAATGTGCAATAACGAAAATGTTGATTTGTAACACAAACAAACAGTACACTCAAATGTAAGTGATACAATCGCAGACTCACAAAGGCAAATTCAGTTCATTCACCAAAACTTACACGTCCTCCTTACTTGCCTCCGAAGGTGACTTGAGTTTTCCATGCCTCTATAACAAACATACATAATTTTGTGATGTTTTTAAGCCACAGAGGATACCAAGGCAGAGCAACAATGTGAGAGAAATAGAGGTGTGTGGAATGGAAACACTTTCATCCATCCCTGAGGGTCTGATGGGTCTCACATATTTTTGAGCTCCGTTGTTTGGTGAAGGCAGAGATCACCCCTGAACGCAGATCCACAGTCAGCTTTGACTTGTATATATGTGACGCTGCAATCCGTAATGTATTGGGGGCCTGATCTGAAAGCCGCAGTTAGGGGTGCTCTCACTGAGGTCAGTTTGTCATACAGAGAGGCCGCGGGCAGTGGATGCTGAGTTCTTGGCTCTCTGCACCACAGCCTGACACTTTTCACGTTTCAGAAGCTTGTTGTTCTCAAACACTCCCTCATTCCGCGGAGCACCATGGGAACCATCTGGAAATGTCAGCAGCCCTATGAAAAAAAGACCACATTTATTCATGCTAGAAATCATGCATCCTAAATCCACATGAACAATAATTAAAATAAAATCTTGTTTTTTTTTTTTTTTGTTTACAAAAAAATTATCTGGGGCTTCTTGTGTCTTCTGCTTCCAGTTAAGTTTAGCTCCTCAAAAACAGCTTGATGTTGCAAACAAAGTCTTATCCACCTTTTTCTTTAACATGGAAGTAAGCCTATGGGTGAAACCTCCAGTTCATAGGGAAATAACGAGAAGAATAACAACATGCAGTAAACGGTAAAACTGTTTGCACTACAAACCAGTGTGTTCATAATTAAAATAATGCATTAATATAATATGGTAAAACACACCAATATGCAATATCAAGCAGCAAAACGAGCTGTTTCGTACAGCTAAAAATAGCTGGACGCAGATGAGACTGGAAGCCAGACTCATAAAATTTACAAATGGCCGCACTCACTCTTACACTCTTAAAAATAAAGGTGCTTTAAAGGGTTCTTTACAGCAATGCCATGAAAGAACCATTTTTGGTTCCACAAAGAACCATTAAGTCAAAGGTTCTTTAAAGAACCATCTCTTTCTTACCTTTTTTATAATCTGAAGAACCTTCTTTACCCACAAAGAACCTTTTGTGAAACAGAAAGGTTCTTCAGATATTAAAGGTTCTTCATGGAACCATTTAGACAAAAAGGTTCTTCTATGGCATTGTGAAGCACCTTTATTTTTAAGAGTGTACAGGAAGAAGAAGGTGGACAGTATTTAAATTTTTATCAAAATCATGCTTTGTACTGGTTTGTAGCGCCAATACTTTTACCATTTTATATTCTTCTAGTTATTTATGTCGGCTAAAGAATTGGAATTCTCGCACATTCACAAAAAATCGCTTACTTCCACATTTCAAAACAAATTGGATATGCAACAGTAATTTTAATTCTTTAATTAAATTTTTCACATGCGCTAATTTTCATCAGTCGGAATGAATAATAACTGTCATTTTTGCCTTGATGATATCTTCTAAAAAGAACGCTTTTTTAGCAAATACTTATATTTAGCTATATATATTTAGCTATATTTAAGATGTGAGACATAAATACAGTAGTCAACATTTGAAGTGGATCAAAACCTTTCATCAAAGTTGTCCTAAAACCAAAACAATACCTGTTCTTGTCTTAGGACAACTCTGATTAACTTTTTTTGATCCACTTCAAATGTTGACTACTGTATATGCATATATTTAAGATGTAAAATGTCCGTCAACTTACAATTCGTGTCACTGCGCATATGCATTAGGTATTTTTGAATATGATTTTAGAAAATAGTCAGATTTAAGCACTTGCATGCTTATTTTCTTTCTGCTGATCAATTTATGGTCTATGGTCTTCAGCGTTCCATTGTTACTAATTTAGTTCAATGATTCAGTGTTTTCCCGCAAACGATAATTCAAATGAACATTTGCAAACTACATAGCAAAGTTATGTGGTTGGAGCTACAACTCTCAACTGATGGTTAGAAGCATAGTTTCTTGTTATAACATAGACTTAGATAAATCATGTTTTTTAGGACAACTGTATGGACACTTGAGGGTGCTGTACGAGAAATGCACCCCAGGTTGACTGAGGTGTTTCCATTAAAGGGAACATCGGATGCCCATTTTCCACAAGTTGGTCTGATTCTTTAGGGTCTTCAAGAAATTTCTGCAAAATACCTTGGTTAAAATTCCTCAATGGTCCTGTAAAACACCATTTTTACCTTGTCAAAAACACTTTTCACAGAGACCGTTACGGTACATGTCTCTTTAAATGATAATGAGCTCCTGCTCACCCCACCCCTCTCTTTTGTTTTTTGTGTGTTCGCTGGCACGTTACCATCAAAAACAAAACTAATCCACTGCATCCTCAGTGGCTCTGATGTTGGGAGAAAATGAAGACTCTCATGTTCACTTTAAGTCCAACTCCAAAACACCTGCATTGCTTATGAGATGTTGTCGCTACAGCTGCTCGAGTGCGGAGAAAATGGTGGACAGCATACAACTGGCTGAGGGCTGAAATATGCTAATACTTAGTCTGTCAGGCGGGGCCTAATCAAAACAGCTTGATAATTGAGACGGTTTAGGTTTTTGAGGGATTAAAAAAAAAACAAGTAAATGGATTTTTATCATTGTAGGGTCGTTGTGTCCACACGCTGCTAAGACACATTCATATGCAAACAAAATATGAAAGTGAATTTTGCATCCGATGTCCCCTTTAAGGCTTTTTCAGTCCGACTGAGCCATTATTCTGAAACTAAACAGTTAATTTGGGTGCATACAGTATATACGTAGCTATTGTCAATTTAAGATGGAATATTTACCATGTCCTTCTACACGACCACTTTTGAATTCCCCTTCGAATTTCATCCCGTCAAACCTGCTGAAGATTCCGACCCCTTGGAATTTTCCCTGGGCAAATTCACCCTCATACCTGTTGATCAGAAACGGTGTTGTTTTCCACGTAACTAGTCTCACAGTGTCACTGCCAACACGTTCATCTCAGTTTAAGTAGGTAAGTATTTTCAATCTGATCACGTTCACTCACCTGGATCCGTCGGGAAAGACTAACACCCCTGATCCGTGGAACAGGCCATTCTCAAAGTGACCTTTATAACAGGTGCCATCAGCAAACTTCAGCTCGCCCTTACCGTGCCTCCGACCTGCACAGCAAAAACACAGCTTCTTAAATGAACATTGAGTTTTCATCCAACAGACTAATTCCATGGACCGCTCTCTTGTGTGTTAATGGCTCTGATAATTAGTGCTATAATTAGAATGTCATTCCTACTTGAGATCACACCTGCATGTATTACATAAGCAGTTTGAATCATTAAGCAGTGCGCTACCACCACCTCAAGCCATTCTGACCACAATTCCCACAGTAATCAGAAAAACACAAGTCCTATGAACATGTTTATGCATGTTAATGTATGTAGTGGGACTGGGGCTAGTTGTCACACTTTCGTCTCCAGTAAATATTTCTCAGGCTAGGATAATTTTAGAGGTATACAGATACATACCTTAAAGTTTTGGCTTAAAAAAAATAGCTGAAATCGTTTTCACACTTTATGTGACCCTGGACCACAAAACCAGTCTTAAGTAGCACAAGTATATTTGTAGCAATAGCCAAAATACATTGTATGGGTCGATCGATTTTTTTTTTATTATTATTATTCTTTTTTCTTTTATGCCAAAAATCATTAGAATATTAAGTAAAGATCATGTTCCATGAAGATATTTTGTAAATTTCCTATCGTAAATACATCAAACCTTAATTTTTGATAAATATGCATTGCTAAGAACTTTAAAGGCGATTTTCTCAATATTTAGATATTTTTGCACCCCCAGATCCCAGATTTTCAAATAGTTGTATCTCGACTAAATATTGTCCTATCTTAACAAACATACATCAATGGAAAGCTTATTTATTCAGCTTTCAGATGATGTATAAATATCAATTTCAAAAAATTTTGTGGTCCAGGGTCACATACGAGGTCATAATGGTCATGAGCTGTCATAATGTAAACCTGCAATTTCAAATTTAACATTTAAACAATAACATATGAATTTCATCACTCACTACCCCTAAAACCACCTGTCCTCAGATCATAAATAAAAAAAAATATTTCACAAATGTGTCCCTTTGTTAACATTTTCAGATATATAGTACAACTGTGTGTGTGTGTGTGTGTGTGTGTGTGTGTGTGTGTATATATATATATATATATATATATATATATATATATATATATATATATATATATATATTCTGACGCAATTATAGTGTCAAATTCATTACCCAAAAAAAAAAAAAAACATACTTTAGAGTAGATGTACAGAATTGTTTTTGTACCTAAAAGTGATGATTAATCCAAATAAATCCATAATATATAATCTTTTATTTTTGAACATATCTAACCTATTATTCCATTTAAACAATAAATTATGAATGAGTTAAAATGGAAAATGTAGCATACAAAAATATAATTGTTTTGGTAAATGTAAATTTAAATGATGAATAAAAGTACAGCATTTGAAACACATGTGACAACCTGGCCTTTTTATGAAAAATTCCTGAGAATGAAAAATCAAAGCACAGTGTTTATGAAATGTCTTGCCTTCCTTCCATTCTCCAGTATATTCTTCTCCGCTGGAATATGTGAATGAGCCCCTGGTTAATGTCATACCTCCACCAAACTACAAACAAAACAAATTAATATGAAGGTGTTAGAATTAACATAATATAATCAAATGATTATAAACTAATGGAGACCAAACCAATTCTATTTAATATATTTATGAATAATAAAATATTGAATAGGACATTACCAATGCCCACACACAAACCTTAATAGTGTACTGTATAGCGCTGAGTCTAATAAAGTAGGAGCATGGTAGCTGACTTTCACCCAGTACTGTATAATTAATAGGGTTACGGGTCATTTACACTGAACACGTTAAAACATTTACGGACTGAAAGAAAGCAGCGGCTGCGGTGACGTCATTCAGTCTCTCATTCACAGCCCGTCTAAAGCCGTTTGGACGCTATTTCACGGCAGCAAATGAAGATATTGTTTACCTGTGATGTTTCTGTGCAGTCTCAAGAGCATGAAAACCCTTTTGCTTTGTCCAGCGGATCCGCAGACGGAGAATCGGGTTCTGGCTCGCCGGTGTTACGGTTTCTCTCGCTGAATCTTTCTCTCCTTGAAGATCTCGCGTTATTTTGCTGCGTGCTTCTCTCAGCGGTGAATGTGTCCTAAGCGCTGATTGGCTGATCAGTGGCTACAATAGGTCTTCACTAGGAGTGTGATGTGTGAACTCGTTAGTATTGTTTACTAAGGCAAGTATCTCTATTACTACTGTTCACACTTGAGCTTAGGGTCATGAAGAAACTTATTTTTTGACTCGAGGCAGTAAATAACCACTTAGCAACCGTTTAGTAACAACCTGTCAACCACCCACAAAGCTGAACCGATAGCATTGCAAAAAAGTTGTTTGTATTTTTTATATACATAGCATAGCAGTGTTTTATATGAATGTATTCCTAACAACCCCACCAAAATACTTAAATAAATCAACTTAAATAGGCCCAAAGGGCTTTTTCATTTAATTTAACTCGGTCCGAATTAATTGTTAGCTTCTTATTAGTCTTATGAAGTCTTGTTAGTTTGTTTGAGCGAAATATTTTGAGGTTTATGCTCTACACTTTTGGCAGGTGTTTATATTTAATAGCTTTAGCTTGTTTAATTTAGCATTCTGTGAACTGTGTTTGCTTGGTGGGTAAGACATTCATTTATTAGATTAGCAAACCATTTGAGTGAGAAATTGCCTGGAAGTCCAATTTGTTAAAAAGTGACGCCTCCAACAGATTAATTACAACTACGGCAGCTACCCTGTGCCTTTTGGCATTTTAATTTAAATCATTACTTGGCCCATAAATGAACCTTTTTTTTTATTTATTATTATTATTTTTAATTACTCTCTATTAGTGAGGACAGACATTTTATTATCCATCTGAGGAACTTGATCCTCACAGTGTAGTCTTGCAGTCTAGATGCAATTCAAAATATCCACCATTTTTGCCAAAAAAAGGGATACAGGTAGTTTAGTACAATATATTGAACTGTACCTACTGTATATCTGCATTTAATATGTATTATATGCTATTTAAATGATTTTTAAGTGATTATTGATTTGGCCAACATAAATTTAGTTAATGAATTTTTTTAATGATGTTACAACATATTAAACATACTGCCCCAATCTGAAATTTTTGTTTTTGGTTTGAAATATTTTGTAAGTATATTCTGTAGCTTCTAAAGGGCATTACTAAATGGAAAAAAATATGAAATTATATAAAATATGAAATAAGACAATAAGACGCATGTACACATACTCATTCCATTCACACACCTGGCTTTTAATGTGTCGTTTTTCCTTCTGGAGTATCAGTGAGCATTAAAACCTTCTGTAATAGTTACATATAAATCGCTCGGTTGTCCTCAAAATCATACAGTCATTGTCGGAAAGTGTTCAAATAAACTGAAAAACTAAAGAATCTGTGTGACCTGAAGGAGAACAACAGGCAGGCACAAACAAGGGACTCATAAACAACTATCACTAAAAAAAAAAAAAAACACACACACATGCAACTGTGGACCATTAGGGTAACAACACAATATTAAGAATCAAGTGTGTAAACTTTTGAACGGGGTCATTTTTATAAATTCAACTATTTTTTTCTTTTGTTGACTATATGTAAACGTCTTTTATATGAAATGTCTTATTCAGGTCAGTACTAAATAAAAAATAACATGCATTTTGTATGATCCCACTTATTTTGGTAAAATAATTAACATTTTGCAGATTCTGCATGGTGTATGTAAACTTTTGACTTCAACTGTATTGCCTACACTGTAATTTTACAGACGTTTCTGTTGTTTTAAAAAACAACGCAATTGAAGTGAAAAATTAAAAAATCTGATAAAATGCCTGTAAAAATCCATACGAAAAACATTTTAATACAGTATATTATGCCATATTTAACTTTCTTTCTTTCTTTCTTTTTTTTTTTTTTAAGGGTGTCTTTTTTTGTCTATCCCAGTGTTCCATATAGTAAAGCAGTCTCTCTCTCTTTTCCTTTCTCAGGTCTTTAAACTTGACCGGTGTCATTGCATCCTGCAGAGATTCGAACGCATATGCCCTGACAGCTGATCTCTTCATAAAACACAGCACCACAGGGAGCCATTTGTGACCGTCGCTATAAACACCAATAGGTTGGTAATGAGAAATGTCGATAAAAATCTCACCCTGGAGATCTATTACCTTTAATGTTGAAGATAAGTGGTTCTCGCTTCCAAACAACGAGAATCCCATTTCTTAAATATGATGCAGTATGTCAAAAGCTGTCAGCGCAAAGCGGGCAAATGTGATTGTGCATGGAGTCATTTCCAAATTTATCTGTGTTTGGATGTGTATATTTTAAAGGAACCTACTAAAATATGGAATGGTAGCTAAAACCCTACTAATTGTAAGGTAATTGATTGTCTACGGAGGTTTTCACCCTTCATTGCTTTAACCTAAAGACCATGAACAAACACTCACACACTGTGATTGGGGTATAATTTGGTCTCTGATGATTGTCCTTCACTGCTAGTAAATCAGCATGGCAATAATGCTCCAGGGAAATGGGCAGTAGACTCCATATGCCCCAGAGTCACAGGATGGGCTCTACAAGCATCACTACACATGAGTGCCCTTCCAGCACAACATGAGGACTGACCACACTACGAGCACACATCATTGCAATATAGAGTCTGCTCTCCTTGCAAGAAAAATCACAAAGGTCAACTTCTAAAGAGGAAGGATGGTGGAACAGAGGTTGTTGACGAGGGTCGTCTCACTGACCGAACCTAAATTGACCTATAATTCTCTGCAAGCCATAACATATGAGGAAAGTTTGTCGTACGTGATCGCTGCGTCCAACATCAAGGTTAGAGAAGTCAAGCTATCATGCTTCGGTTCTAAATCTCCAGCCCCCAAGTGGAGAGAGGCTTTTATTTCATAAGCAATTGCATTATCCATGAATCTGTCCCGCTTTGTGATAAAAAAGATAGGATTATTAAATGACGTAGTTGCTGCTGCAAATCAAAATTTACTTTCATCTGTCAAGGCCAGAACCAATCATAGTGTCAATAATTATTTATAGCTTTCATTCTCAATAATTAGGTGGTATAGAAATTAGGATTAACTTGCATTCATAAATTGGTTTTACCTCTGTGGATGTTCTTAGTTGATTTTATATAGACTCATTTATTACTTCACATAAATACAGATAACTTCATACTGTTGAGTATAAATGTATATGCTATAAAAGATAAAATATAATATTTTTGAGCTATATATGAAATGTTTTATTATTATATGATATGTGTAATATTTTAGATGTATGTCTTAAATTTTGGTTTAATTAAATATTACATTTCGTACATTTTATCAGAGTTATATCTCATGATTAGAGTTTTTTTTTCAATAGTGTTTATCTAAATTTTTATTTAAGGCATTAGAATTACTTTGTGCTTTTTTAGACATACATACAGCAAAAATATAAATGTTTTTGAACTACATGAGGTAGCACAAGGTCAAGACTAGGTTTGGAGGAGAAAAAAAAAATAGTGTGGGTGATGTTAAGGTCTCTTCTGCAGTGTTGTTTTAAGATTACATTTTACAGTAGCGAAAACATGCACACGTACACACACTTTTTGCTCATGGCATAGCCGTAGACCTTCCTAGGTGAAAAAGAACAATTAGAGGAGAAATGAGGGCAGAATCACTGGGGGAAATGGCTGGTGAAGACTTTATTGATTAGTAAGGATTGCCTGATCCAGCACTCAGTATAGCAATTATGCTGGTGTCAACAGAGAGCAAAGCTAGGAAAGGACTTCACCTCGGCCGTCTAGTGTCTAAACACAGAATATGATCATACATGTAAAGTACATCCATTCGTCATGAAACTACTGATGGGCATTTCATGACAATTGAATTTAAATGATTCATACTGAATGTTAGATGAAAGAAGGTTTATGTTAATCAGTTAAACTTTATTATTTACGTTTGGTTCCACTTCCTTATCAAATTTACTGTAACTCATATCAGTACCTTTTGGATGAAGACCGACTTGGATGTAACCAGATTTTATATATATTTTCATAAATATTGGTGAAAGGGACAGCTGTGAAATGTCATAAAAGAGGTTCTGTCTGTCATATTTAGTAACCTTTAACCCGGATAAAGTGCATTGAGATAAAATCTCTTTTACAAGAGTGACCTGGCCAAGAAGAAATAAAATAAATCAAGCAAAGGAAAATGAATATGTAATATATAGTCACATATCACAAAAGCAGAAATGTAAAAATAGCATGTTTCATTTAAGGATGTAGATTTATATACACTATCAGTCAAAAGATTTTTAATGCTTTTTTTTTTTAAAGAAGCCTCTTCTGCATTTATTTGATTGGAAGTGCAGTAAAAACGATAAAATTTTGAAATATTTTTACTTTTTAAAATAACTGTTTTCTATTTGAATATTTTGTAAAATGTAATTTATTCCTGTTATCAAAGCTAAATTTTCAGCATCATTATTTGAGTCCTCAGTGTCACATTTGCTGTTCAAGAAAAATGTATTTATTTATTTATTTATATTTTTTCCAGGATTCTTTGAATAAAAAGATCCAAAGATCAGCATTTATCTGAAATTAAAAAAAAAAAAAAAAAAACTTTTGTAACATTCTATTCAGCATAATAATTCTATTCTCTATTCTATTCAGCATAATAATAATAATAATAATAATAATAATAATAATGAAAATAATTTTGAGCAGCAAATCAGAATATTCAGAATGATTTTTGAAGGATCATGTGACGAGTAATTATGCTAAAAATTAGCTTTGAATCACAAGAATAAATTACATTTTTAAAAAAATAATAAAAAAATATATTTAAAAAGAAAATTAATTTATTTACATCATTATATCATATATCATTATTTTAAATAGTAAAATATTTAAAGAAATTTTACTGTACTTTGGATCAAATAAATGCAGGCTTGGTGAGCAGAAGAGACTTCTTTAAAAACATTAAAAATCTTACTGTTCAAAAATTTTTGACTGGTAGTGTATTTTTCTTGTTGAATAAATTGATTTTATTTATGAAGTAGCTAATGAGTTTTTATTTTGAGGACAGCTGGTTTTAGGAGTAGCAAGTAAAATGAGTGCTACAATTAATTGGTGCATTTGTGCTTAGAAAACTCTAGCGATCATTTCTGACTACTTCAAAATGGAAGTGTTGCCTTTATACCAACATAATTGCAGATAAGGTTGTGGGACGCGTTTTGTCACATGTCTCAAGAATCTGTAGTTGCCAATTTTAGGTTGCACACATTTGGCAAAGTTTTGCAAAAGCATCACCAACAGAACAATCTGAAGGTGAGGGAACCGTTGGATAATTCGGGTGTGTGTTGAAGGGACAAACACAATCTGTTTCCTCCACAAATAGAGATGAATTCAGTTCTGCCTCCTTCCACTCCATCAGCCATGCCTGACCAGTTCTTCCCAGTGTCTCCCTCTCCGAGCAGCCATAACCATTAATCCCAGACACCCTATTTATACTGCCTAATTGTGATGAGTATGAATTATCAATTATAGTGAGTACCTAATTGCCCTTCATAAAGTCAGCCTCCCCCTGGCTTTAAAGAGGGCTGTTTAAATAATGTTACTAATAGCTCTCTTCTTTACATGGAGAATATATCTTCATTTTTGAGCTCGCTGAGCGTGAGAGTCGCTCGTAATTTAAAGGGGCAATTGAGGAAAGGCGTGCAGGTGGTTCCAGGGGGACTCGTTAAGATTTAATGAATTATGATGCGACCTTCTGCGAACAATGAGCAATCAATGCAAGTGCTGAGTGACAGAACATCACATTGACTGCGGCCCATAACCTCAGACCGTGTGTAATTCTTTCTTTTACACTCTACATTAGCAGTGCACTAACCCGAGTGTCCATTCACAGAAGACTCTGCAATTATGCTGCAGTCCTAAAGGCATCCCGTCTCGCTGTATAGCATCTGAGGTTGCACTTGATCTCAGCCAGTGAAGTCTGGCACCTCTGCATGCATTTAGTATGTGCATTTCTAAACACCTGACACAAAACATAGATGTGTGTGCGTTTCCAGTGTGACAGCCGCCAATAGAAATTTACACTGCTCACAGAGTCCTGTCATTTCTACTGATGGTGAAAGACAGAAGTAAATTCAGGTTCTCAGATGCGATTTCCCTTCACCCAATGTCACATAATTAGGGAATTAGGCTTTAAGGAAGATAATTTTGTTTGATGGGCATTTTTTTTGTTTTGTTTTAACCATTGTCTCATTTTATGTCATTTTCCATTAGTCTCAATACAGTTGTGTGGCCGTTCTATTCTATTCTATTCTATTGTGTTGTGTTATGTTATGTTATGTTATATGTTATGTTCTAGGCCAGTGTCAAATCTTTTTTTAACTTCTCTTCAAATTAATGGTGTTTTATTTGTTTTTAAGGAATTTTATGAAAAAAAAAAAAAAATCAAATAAATTCTATTCTATTCTATTCTATTCTATTCTATTCTATTCTATTCTATTCTATTCTATTCTATTCTATCCAGGGCCAGTGTAAAATCCTTTTTCATTCACAACTTTGTGTTTATATTGGCAATTTAAAGATTTTTTTTCTCTATTTGTTTTTTTGATTTATTTATGAGAAATTGTAATCATAGTGTAATTTTCCATCAGCCCCAGCTGGAAATCAAATCTCTATTCTTATTCTTATTTTATTCTATTTTTTAGGGTCAGTGACAATTATTTTTGCATTCACCACTTTTGCATTTTTATTGACTAATTAATTTTGTTCTGTTTCCGTCAGAAATAGAGACTGATTCTGTTTAGCTTCTGTTAAGTTTAAAGGAATTTTATTTGTTTTTATTTTTTTAAGGAATTTTATTTGGGAAAAAATGTAACCATAATGTAATTTTCCACCAGCCCCAGATTGAAACACTATTCTATTCTATTCCATTCCATTTTTAGGGTCAGTTTCAATTATTTTTGCATTTATCACTTTTGTGTTTTTATTGACAAATTTTATTTAGGAAAAAATGTAAACATATTGTAATTTTCCACAAGCCCCAATTTGAAATTGTATTGTATTGTATTGTATTGTATTGTATTCTATTTTTTAGGGTCAGTGTCAATTATTTTTGCATTCACCACTTTTGTGTTTTTATTGACAAAGTAATTTTTTTTTCTGTTTCCTTCAGTAATAGAGACGGATTCTGTTTAGCTTCTGTTAAGTTTAAAGGTATTTTATTTGTTTTTATTTATTTAAGATTTGTAACCATAATATAATTTTCCACCAGCTCCAGTTTGAAATTCTATTCTATTCTATTCTATTCTATTCTATTCTATTCTATTCTATTCTATTCTATTCTATTCTATTCTATTTTTTATTCTATTTTGTAGGGTCAGTGTCAATTCTTTTTTTTAATTCACCTTTTTTTCAAAGTTTCCTCCACAAATGGCTTCTGTTAAGTTTAAAGGGATTTTATTTGTTTTTATTTAAGAAATTTTATTTAGGAAAATTTATAACCATAATGTAATTTTCCTCTATCCCCATTTTGAAATTCTATTCTGTTCTGTTCTGTTCTATTCTTTTTTTTTTTAGGGTCAGTGTCTTAAGTATTGTTTCATTCACCACTTTTGTGTTTTTATTGAAAAATTAAGATTCTGTTTAGCTTCTGTTAAGTTTAAAGATATTTTATTTGTTTTTATGTATTTAAGGAATTTTATTAAGGAGAAATTCTAACCCTAATGTAATTTTCCACCAGCCCCAGTTTGAAACTTTGTTTTGTTCTATTCTATTCTATTCTATTCAGGAAATATGTGAAGTTGCATTTCAACAAATATATTATGGTTGGAATCAGTTGTTTCTTCTGTCATTTTCATGCTTTGGCTGTAGTGATAGCTGTAATGTAAGCATGTATAAAGTCTGTAGAGTGAACTGACCTTTACCTCAGGGGAAGAGTGTGTGTTTGTGAAAAGGGGGCCAATGTCCATGAATGTGTGACAATGTCCCCTGGTGTAATTGCCCTCTTTTGCTATGATCCAGGCCCTTAACAAATCACCCAGCCACTTTCCACATCTGCTGCATGTCAGCATCTGCCAGACGCGCTCACCCGTCCCGGACGCTGCCAGCAAGCCTTCATTACGCCTGCTGCTGAACAGGTAGAACCGTTTGTGCAATTACCAAACAATGCTGCCGACCTTGTGCTCGTCTAAATGTCCTAAAACATCACTCTCATATAATACCCAAAAGTTTTGGCATAATGCTTTCTGTCCAATGTGTTTTTGACACTTACTCCACGATATGAGCACAGCAATTGGATTCCAGTTCTTCAGTGTCTACACATTTTATAGGATTCAGAGGTTTCTCTTGGGACCACTGTTTGAGAAGTATTGTGTAATTTATTTCTTGAGAAATCTTATTCTAATTGAATATTTGAAATGATAAATGATATTTGTCAATTAATTGTTTGTTTTTTTAAGGAAATAGGCAGCAGCAAAATAATAGTGTTGAAGTTTTAGGCTTCGGTTCTATGTGAATTAAATGAATGCACACAACATTCAACAATCATAGTTGACTAATGACAGTGTAAAGGCAGCTGTAAATAGTTCAGTACAGTATTTGCAAAGATAATAAGACTAATCCCAATTTTATATGTAAATAAGTGTACAAAAGTAGACAATTTGAAATGTCCATGATATGCATCGCTGTCAGTACTTTTTTTTTTAATGCTGAATATCTTTATTCTTACATTTTAAAGTTTACAAAACCAGAGTAGCACATTTAAGGCTTAAATTATCTAAAAAAACAAAACAAAAAAAAAAAAACAGTTTGCATGGAAATCTGTATTTGGAATAAATAGAAATGTACCTAGAAAAATCAAAGCAATACTGCTTCACTGTAAAAGCATAGCTTTTCAGAAACAGATAAGTTAAACTCTTTACACCCCTCATAAGATTTTTAAAGTCTCCTTTCCCCATTTCAAGAGGGGAATCCATGAGACTTTTAGTGCTCTGAAGCTGTAATCTTCAAAAGAGTGACATTTCTGTAGTTTCCCATTCTATTGTCCATCTGTACTCTAAAGGGACAAAACCAAACAAAGAGTAAACGCCCATCCGTAAACAGAGCTCCACCTCAATACGCGACTACATGAATGATCCGACATTTAGCAGATCTGCCTGGTGTTCTGATGAGTTTATGGGTCAGGAGGTGGGGATGCTGGAACAGTGGGGAGGTTTGTCCATAAGTGTGGCTCCTCTTGCCCTCAGTAGCTGCTGTCCTCAAATTCTCCACCTTACCTCTTGTGTGTTCTTTACTTCCAGTACCTGAGACTATGTTGTGCCCCCTGGGCCACACTTTTGTGCTCTGGTCCTGTGTAAACAGATGTGCATAGTCTCAGGCCTGCAGAGAGGAAGTTGTAAACTTGCAGGAAAGACTTCAGCCCCCATTCTTATGGAGCTCACTCAGGGCAAGCCACTGGGCTTAGACATGCTAATGCAAGCAAACAGTCCCTGTTCGGACAGTGAGCGTCTGAAGTCTGACCATGTTACAACCACAAAATATACACTGCAGGCCGCTAGCAAACAAGCAGAATAACAATTGAATGGTGGTGCAGGGGAGGTTAGGTCACTCATATTCATAAAGGACAGGAGAGGATTCAACATCTGTGATCTGAGAAGGGTTTGATATGGTGTTTGTGCATGTGTGTGTGTGGTATTCTAACAGTGCACTTGTCTTTTTGATCTACAGTGAGTATTTGCTCACTTAAAGCCACTTAAACGTGTTGAATTTCATTGCAAAAATAGCTAACTGCATGAGGATTTAATAGAAATATGCTTTTTTCAAAACTAACGTTTCTAGTCTTTTGCAATTATTTTTAGTAGATGTATGAAGCTAGTTGACTTTAAGTTCACACAGGTATAGTTAATCTTTAAATACATTTTTAATTGTATATATTTATATATTTTTTAATATATGTGACCCTGGACCACAAAACCAATCTTAAGTAGCATGGGTATATTTGTAGCAATAGCCAAAAATACATTGTATGGGTCAAAATGCTAGATTTTTCTTTTATGCCAAAAATCATTAGGAAATTAAGTAAAGATCATGTTCCATGAAGATATTTTGTAAATTCCCTACCGTTAATATATCAAAACGTAATTTTTGATTAGTTATATGCATTGCTAAGAACTTAACTTAAACAACTTTAAAGGCGATTTTCTCAATATTTTGATTTTTTTTTTTTTTTTTTTTTTTTTCACTCTTAGATTCCAGATTTTTAAATAGTTGTACCTCCGCCAAATATTGTCCTGTCCTAACATACATCAATGGAAATCTTATTTATTCAGCTTTCAGATGATGTATAAATCTAAAAAAAAAATTACCCTTATGACTGTTTTTGTGTTCCAGGGTCACATTTGAATTTTCCTTTCAAATAAATTTGTTGTCTATATTTTATCTAATGCAATGCCATTCAAACATTTTTAAGGGTTAGTTCAAGCTAAATTTAAAATTCATCATCATTTACTTATCCTTACTTTTTTTGATCCAAACGATATTGAACTCCATTGACTTCACTGTATGAACATTCCACATTTTTAAAAATATCTTCTTTTGATGATAGACTTTTAATTTCATGTTAATTATCCATTTATAAATACCTCAGCCTTTAATATATTGTATATGCCAGTTTTAGCTTTTCTGTCATGGGAAACCAGTCAGTATTTTTATTTTATTTTTCAATTTCATTTCATTTCATTTCATTATTTATTAATTATTTTTTATGTATGTATTTTGGGAATAGACTAACAGAAGTAAATCACTAGCTAGATAGTGAAACAGTAGTGCTTTGTAAGAGAGCTTCTCATTTATCAGTGCCGGACACACGTTTATTGATTCATCCTAAGCTTTGGCAGATTGATGCCACATAGTGAATCTGAAGATACTGGCTTAAGCTATTGAATTTGAAATAAGCCAACACACTGTACTGACCACACATCATTTATTTACCAGGAAAAAAAATATCTTTGACATCAATTTTGTCAGTTTTTATTGAGAGATGCACTTATAATATTTCTCATTTGTTACTGAAAAAGCTTTGTTTTGTCAGGAATAATAAGGATTGGATAATATGATGTTTTTTAATTACTATTATTCACTGTCAGTTGAAATATAAATCACAAAACAAATCTCTTGTAAGTACAGCTCACTGAAGAACCCTACAGTTTAAAATGATTATGCAAGGTTTCTTTGGTAAACACACTGTGCAAACGAACACTGAAGAGTGTATGCTAAGGATTAGATGCAACAGTTTCTTGAGTTATGCCACTTGTCAGCCTGGGAACTTGTCCGTATTGTATTGATTGAAATGAGCGCAGGTTTAAGTACCGAATGCTCTCAGCCAATCGAAAGGGATCCCGTTAAACGCTCGTGTTCACGCGTCTCCTCTAATGGACCTGTTAAAGAGCTCAAGCACACCTTCATCCACTGACATCTGACCGAAGCGCCTCAGATACGACCAGAAGCTGCATCCACTTCACGTGTCTGTTTAGTAAGAGAATACAGCAATAAGTTATCAGAAATACTACAGGAATTTGGAAAATGCTTGAGTATCAGGAGTCCGGGATGAAAACAACATCAGGTCATCGGATTTCCTTTTCTATTATTGACATATTGGATCCTAAAAAGTTCACAAGTAAAAAAACACATGCCGTGTCAGAGAAAGAACGGACGTTACCTTTAGAAAACACGGAATTTGGAAGTTTGGAGGAACAGCACAACGGAAAAGAAAGTCCTGGGCAAGAATCGCTTTCCATCTGCAAAACTATAGGTAAGGAAATATGATTAATAATAACCAAATCAGTGTGTGAATTATTTAGTGACTTTCAGAGGGGTGAACTTTTGAAATAATTCCTGTCTGTATTTTGTTTTAGAGGTTTATCTTGCTAATATATTTCTGATGTGTAACTATATAATGACGTGACACATAATGCTGCTTATGTTGGCGATCAGCGATCGAGAAGTTGTTACTATGGTTACCATCTGACTATCGCGACTTCGCTAGTACAGATTTAGCGCACGATGCTAACTTGTAATCCAACTTTTGTGGTTACTAAAGCATTGTTCTGAAACGCTATTAAAACGTAGCCTACTTTTATGTTAAAATAATGCATATTTTTGAGACCTCCACAACCTTTGTCTTGGGGTTACGTCTTTTAGAGATGCCATATAATGTATAATTCTGAACAAAAACACTACATTTTTATTTTGTAACAGATGTGTTTGTATGCATTACATGTGCATAGTAAAAATAATACGGTTAAACATAAGATTTTTCGCTGTGTTTCTCTTCCAAACAGATCTTTTGTGTTATATTGTGTCATTAGATTGTAGAATTTGACCTTCCCCTCATTTCCAAGACTGCGTTTTCTTTAAGCAGCCGTAGCTGAGTAAGTGATTGCCATTGGGACAGTCAGGGCAGATAATTGTTTAAATCGTCCCATTGAGGATGCCTGCGCTCACTTTGATCGATATCCCATTACTGGATGCTGCATATCT
Source organism: Cirrhinus mrigala (assembly GCA_036247105.1). Classification (NCBI taxonomy): domain Eukaryota; kingdom Metazoa; phylum Chordata; class Actinopteri; order Cypriniformes; family Cyprinidae; genus Cirrhinus; species Cirrhinus mrigala. Next base: position 29,541,961 of record CM070019.1, read on the forward strand.
CCCTCCAGCAGCTTGCGGCTCCAAACTTCAAACCCCTGCCATGTCTGATCCCAAATATCGTTCGATTAAAACTTCCCTTTAAATAGATGACATTTATCGATCTGCCGACAAATATGAAACTCCATTAGCGCGTCATGGCTGGATGGCAGAGCTGGATTTAACTAGGGTTTCTTTCCGCAACATGACATTTGAGGCGATTTGTGATTTTGAAATTGTTGAGGGATTATGGCCCATTCCGCGTCAGTCTTTTCTTGAAATCCACACACAGTAACAACCTCCCCCTATTCCTGTACAGGACTTTTAGTACAGTGCTCCTCACATCCATTCGTTTAATTCTCAGCACATTTATAGCTGCCAGTTACTTTGCTTCAGCTGATCACTGGATAACATACGTTTGCTATCAAAATAAATATTATCTTATGTTTATTGTATTTTTTTAACAAAATTGTAGGGCCTAATATAAATTTTAATTTTCAATAGCAAACCGCATCAATTTAATTAAAAATCTCACCTTTATTTATATATAGCGCTTTTAACAATACAGATTGTGTAAAAGCAGCTTTACAGTAATAAATTGGAAAATTAGTGTGTAAAGATCTATATTAGCTGGTAGTTTTAATCCCCCTGTAGTTAATTAATAAACTATATTATCTGATGAATTTGTAATTCTGATTATTATGACTTCATAACAATTTGAATAATAAAAATAGGCTAATGCCTTACTTAATGCCAGTCAAAGCAACAATCAGAACACCCTAGCAATGCCTAGCAATGGGCCAGAACACCCTGGCTATGCATCTGACTATGTTTAAGGCCTATCCACCTTATTCTTTAACGCGGAAGTAAGCCTATGAATGAGACTTCCGGTTCATTAGCCGCTATAGGGAAATAACCAGAAGAATAACAAGTAAACGGTAAAACCGGTTTGCTCTACAAACCAGTGTGGTCATAATTAAGCTAATACATTAAAATAATATGGTAAGACACACCAATTTGCAATATCAAGCAACAAAACAAGCTGTTTTGTACAGCTAAAATGGCTGGATGCTGATGAGACCGGAAGCCAGACCCATAAAATTCACAAATGGCCGCACCCACTCTTACGGGAAGAAAAAGATGTATACTATCCTTACAATTTCAAGCCTTTAAAGCAAATGTAAACTTTCAGATTAAGGCAAGCCAAGGTCAAAAAATTGTTGGTTCTGATGATAAGTCTTCTTGTATTCTTCGCTTGTATCCTCATAAATACAATTACTAAAAACATTACCTGTCTGAAAAAGACTTGACATATCGATATATATATATATTTTTTTTGACAGGTGATCGATCAACTGATGACCATCAAAGTTGCGTCAGACTTCATCCTCCTGACCCAGATGTTGACTTGGACTCATCAGCCTCGCTCAGAAATTTAAGATCGGGCTTTTCTCCTGTTGAAGAACCGGATGAGGCAGGTGAAGAGCGAATCGTTCCAGCGCCGGATGATCTTTCGCGTCAGCGGCGGCGTCGCTCAGATCACAGCTGCGCGAAGCCTCGACGCGCCAGAACCGCCTTCACATACGAACAGCTGGTGGCACTGGAGAACAAATTCCGCGCTACGCGTTATTTATCCGTATGCGAGCGACTAAATCTCGCGCTGTCTCTGAGCCTAACCGAAACCCAGGTCAAGATTTGGTTCCAGAACCGAAGAACCAAGTGGAAAAAGCAGAACCCCGGTGCTGAGAGTTCCCTGCAACCCGGGACGAACATCAGCCCGACCTGTGGGTCCACAACTGCCCTCCACCCTCCATTCAGCACCGGGAACGTCATCTTTCATTCTGGCCCAGTGCACCTGGCATCTTCCGGTGGGCTTTTGCATCCGTTTTTACCGGATGGTTTTCTCCAGCCAGCATTCTTCCCCCCACATTTATGAACTCTGGAAGGAGAAATGATCATAGACAACGTGTAAATGTGAATTTATAAAGTGGATTACTTGTTCGGTGATCCTCAATAGGATGGGATTAGTCTTGGCTTGATGTAATAATTAATTAGGCCTAAAATTAATTTATATGTAACTGTTTACACTGATAGCTGTGAGCAGAAATATGTGATCCTGGACCACAAGACCATTCATAAGAGGCATTTTTTTGACATTGAGATTTATACATCAACTGAAAGGTAAATAAATAAGCTTTCCATTGAATTATGGTTTATTAGGATAGGACAATATTTGGCTGAGATACAACTATGTGAAAATCTGGAATCTCAGGGTGCAAAAAATACTGAGAAAATCACCTTTAAAATGGTCCAAATGAAGTTCTTAACAATGCATATTACTAATAAAAAAATACGTATTGATATATGTATGGTAGGAAATTTACAAAATATCTTAATGGAATATGATCTTTGCTTAATATCCTAATGGGTTTTTTGGCATAAAAGAAGAATTTATCATTTTGACCCATAAAATGTATTTTTGGCTATTCCTACAAAGATACCAATGCTACTTAAGACTGGTTTTGTGGTCCAGGGTCACATATTGTTAAGATGGATCCAAACCTGGGCCTCAAGAATGAAAAATCTGAAAGATCTCACTCAAATGCAATTGTAAGAATAGATGATCTGGGAATCGTATCACGGGCTAACCCACCTTGGCAACCACTGTAAATCTTAAAGCTGAATGTATATATGTATCTTTCTTTTGTATATATTGTTCCTGTTAGCAGTTTGATACATTTCTGTGGATTAATAGCATAAATTCTTTAAATAACTTGAAATTAAAGGCATTGATGTTCATTACAATATGTAGAAACATGTTAATGAGGTCATCAATAAAATCAGACTGATGGTTATTTCTTTTTTGTATCATTCAGATATAGACAACAGATACAGGGCAACAGTGTATCGATCTCTCTGTATCTCTGTAATAGTAGATTTTTTATTGTATTTTGTTTAGTCTACAGTCCTATACATCACAAACAGAAAGGTCTATTCTCTTCATAAACACTAGATGGCGTTACATGAAAACTAGAAGAGTTGGAGACTTCGTAAAATGGTGACATAAATAATATTTCTATTTTTCCCTCAGGCAATCTACAAATGTATGCGAATAAAGCACACTTATCGTGTTTAGAATAGCATATTAATATAGACAACTACTATTGCTGCAGTATTTAGTTGTATTTGTGCTGAAATTGAATAGTGTGTATATAGTGCACAGTTTGCAGATTTCCTCTCTAGATCAATGGGGCAGCAGAAATAACAGCTTTAAAGAGTCTGAGATCAAGAGGGCCTGGGAAATATTGATCTAAATGGCACCGCGGGCAACTACTACATTACTGAAGCAGAGCTATAACACAATATGACCACTAGAGGACAGTGCGCACTCAGATGTCATTAGATTAATTCAGAATTAATTGAATTCAGTTTAATTGTTTGATCTTACAATATCACTTTAGATTCTGATCAGATCACAGAGGTTCTGACACGTTTTCTCAAGTAATATTTGACTAGCTAGTAGTATTGTTCTAACAGATTCAAAACACCTTTAATTTAGATAAAATTATTGGAGGGTTAGTAATGTAAGCCTACACCAAACTAATCTTCGAATATTTCATAAACTGAAGGGTTCAGCAGTTCAACATTCAAATCATGTGTTTTCTCAGCAGAGTTGATCAGACATTCTCTCATCCTTTGGAACTGATTCCAGCACACACTACAACTTGTTTTCCAAGTTCATGTTTTTTTTTATTTTTTTTATTTTTATTGTCTGTGATATCATGTGGGTTGTGTGTGTGTGTTTGTGTAGGAGTGAAGTAGGAGTTGAGTCCAGCCCTTATGGCCTCTGTGTTTTTCTGGCTGAGTGACATTCTGTATTGTCCTGGCTCTCGTTTCATCAGCCTGTTCTCCAATCTGGAACCCTGTCGATCCTTACCACCTCCTGCAGATTTCGTGTGATATGCATCACTTCAGTTCTCTTACATTTATAAAACTTAAGATGTTTTCAAACAGTGTTTGTATACAGTATTTGGTTGATTTGTTTGGGACTGTTTTACTTTTGAAGTTAAGACAAAATTGTGAAGTTTTGTGAGAGTAGTGAGATATTCAACTAAACTTTCTTCTAATACATATCTTAATATGTATATATGAATAATTATTTCTAGTTCCATTATGCATAAAAAGCTTTTTCCCCCTCCACTGATGGCCATTTAAACTAGTCAAAATAAAAAACGAACTAAATATATAATATTTATTAATATTATATCTGACCCTGGACCACAAAAACAGTCATAAGTTTATATGGGTTGTTAGGATAGGACAATATTTGGCCGAGAGACAACTATTTGAAAATCTGGAATCTGAGGGTGCAAAACAGTCAAAATACTGAGAAAATTACCTTTAATGTTGTCCAAATCAAGTTCTTAGCCATGCGTATTACTAATCAAAAATAAAGTTTTGATATATTCACGGTAGGAAACTTACAAAATATCTTAAATGAAAATGATTCTTCCTTAATATCCCAATGATTTTTGGCATAAAAGAAAAATCCATAAATTTTGACCCCTACAATGCATTTTTGGCTATTGCTACAAATATACCCAGGCTACTTAAGATATTATAGTAAAAACTGAATTGTTTTATCATTTCCTGTTTTTAAGTAAATAAGTGTGTATGTGTGTGTGTCCTCCTGACTACCAGAAAATAAGTTTTGTGAATTTAGTTTTTTTTTTTTTTTTTCGTGTCATTATATTTTTTTATAGGAGCACAAGAAAAAATGGAAAAATAACATTTTTGAAAAATGATATATTTTTTGTGCTATGCTATGTCCTCTACAGACGACAACAGGACTTTGTAATAAATAAAAAGACATGAATAGACATGAAAAGGCAAAAACACTGGGATTTGAAAAAAAAAAATCAATTGATTCTTATGTTTTTATTTCATATGTATCTATATACTGTACTTAATCTGCATATTAATGTGTTTTTGGGGCAACATGTAATGAAAAAAGAAGTGTAATAATGGGAGTAATAATTGAAAAGATCATAATAATCTAATATTTCATAGGGATATTGATATATGTGACGCTGCAACGTGATCTCATAATTCGTATATATTTTACGTGGTTAAGTGGTTCTACAAAACGTACATTTACTTATGTTTTTACGGGCACTAAAACGTACAATACTAACATATTTACAGCATCTAAACGTACAATATTAACGTATTGACGACGACACCTAAAAATGAATCCTTATGAATATTGAAATCTCGGGATTAATGTTATTATTGTTGTTTTTATTTGTCATATCAATGGCCTTATGTTTTCAATTGCATTATTAAATTGTTTACTCGTTTACTTAATATGAAATAACATTTCGTTCTGCTGCCAGCTCGTTTCCGAGAATAGGCCTAAATAATGTTAAACAATACTTTTAAAATGAATAATATTGCTGCAGTCGTTTAACCTTTACTTGTCATGTAATGTTTGCTTTGTTTGCCATGGGCCACAAAAGGCGTTTTCCCCGACATGCTATGACTAACAGCAGAACCGTAAAATACACCAAAAGCGCAACATAATTACTAAATCAAACAATTTTATTCGTACGCTGTAATCCAAATCTTCAGAATCCATACGACTGCGAGGAACAGACCCAAACTCAAGCCTTTATCCGGTGATCTTTTATCTCTATCCCGAGCAGCGAGACCAGCGTCCTTGAGCATAAAAAGCCCGCGCTGGCCGAAGCGCTCTTTACAAATTCAAATGTTGCAGTTTCAAACGACAGGTTTTACGGCAGGATAATCGAACGCTTATTGGCTCATTGGCTCTCGCCTTACGGAGTGGATAGGGATAAAAATCTGGATAATATTTTCGGCAGTTAACAACTTAAAATCTGCTCTGCACCTCATACAAGACTACTGTATTCCGTCAGAGAGTACGTTACTGCGGCTGCAACGCATGGTCATTTGGTTTATTTTTTGGTAAGTTACTGCTTTTGACATTTTTGCAATAAATAAATGATTGTAATTGCATTTATCTGTCTGTCATGTTATACTGTCGTTCTTCATACTGTACAGAAATACTTATGTTTAGAGGTAGGAGAGAGATTTTTAATGCTATTGTTACTAAAATGGTAATTTCCTTATGTTCCATATTTCGGTCAAATACGTTTTATATCCTTTTATATTCGCTATAAAATGGGTAGGTTTAGGTTTGGGGGTAGGTTAAGGGGTCTAAAAATCTAAATCGCTTATTGATAAAATTTTAAAAATGCATATTCGTTATACAATGGGTATGTTTAGGTTTGGGGGTAGGTTAAGGCATCTAAAAATCTAAATTACTTAAAATAAAAATGATAAAATGATAAGGCGCTGATACGAATATTTTTTGAAATAAAGAATATGTAATTAGTTTTTTTTAACTAAAAATACGTAGCGATTTGTACGTTTTAAATGTTGAAATAGGTCTAAATTGTACGTTTTAGCATCAGTAAAAAGTACAATTACGTTTTGTGCTTGTAAATGTTACGTATTAATACCTACATATAAACAATGACCACAAAACCAGTCATAAGTGTCTGTTTATTGAAACTGAGATTTATACATCACCTGAATGCTGAATAAATAAGCTTTCCATTGATGTGTTTGTTAGGAAAGAACAATATTTGTCAGAGATACAACTATTTGAAATTTACAGATAATGTACTCACCCCCATAAAATAAAATATAGAAATATAAATTGTATTTTTATTTATTTATTTTTTTTTTTTTTTAAGAAAAGAACCAATTGTTTCACTAGATAAGACCCTTATTCCTCCGCTGAGATCGCTTGGAGCCCTTTGAAGCTGCATTTAAACTGCATTTTGGAAGTTCAAACTTGGGGGCACCATGGAAGTCGATTATATGGATTGGAATCCTGAAATGTTTTCCACAAAAACCCCAAAATTTGTTTTCAAGACTGAAGAAAGACAGACGTAAACATCTTGGGTGACAAGGGGGTGAGTACATTATCTGTAAATTTTTGTTCTGGAAGTGAACTACTCCTTTAAAGTTGTCCAAATGAAGTTCTTAGCAATTCATATTACTAATCAAAAATTAAGTTTCGATATATTTACGGTAAGAAATTTACAAAATATCTTCATGGAACACGATTTTTTCTTAACATCCTAATCATGTTCCGTGAAGATGTTTTGTAAATCGATAATTTTGACCCATACAATGTAATTTTGTCTACAAATATACCCATGCTACTTAAGAATGTTTTTGTGGTCCGGGGTCACATATAATTTCTTTCCCTATTCACTTGTTGTGAATATGCATAATAAACATGGTTTAACTCCTGGTGTGACATGTATGAAATCAATGTCCTGTTTTGTAACAGAAAGTCATATTTCGATTTGAAACCCCATAACATTTTCCTGAGATGTTGATTTATGACAATCAGTCACGTGACTTGTCACATCCACTTTCTTTTAGCACAATCCAGCTGAGCTCCACTGAGATGAATGAAAATGCTAATGGATTTCCCTCTCCAGGTATAATAATTGCATGGTAAAATTAAAGGGGAATATGTTCCACACAATTTGAAAAGTCATTATTTTTATATTTGTTTAGTTAAGGTAGTGGTGTGGAAATTACACACTTTACTGTTAAGAAATAGTCTATTCTTTTGTGCAAGAGTGTGTGTGAAAAAGAGCATATAGTGAATACTGTGAGTAAGAGAGATGGTGGGGTGGGAGATTTACAGTGTGCTGCTCTATTTTGAGGCAGCTGGGAAAACAGTGAAGTGTTTTGGTCAAGGAATGGCTTGTGAGTGTATGCCAAGGGCTTCTCCAGTCACCCTGTTCCTCTCCCATTGTTTCATGGAATGCTGGGATACATGTGGCCTAATGTGGGGCAGTTCAGTCATGCACAAAGCTGAAGCAATGCCTTCTGATAGCTATTTCCCTAAAATGTGATTTGTGAGCATGCAGTACATTCCATTTGTAGACATCTTTAAACACAAGGAGGACCACTTCACATAGAGGCTCTTACACAAACACGTACAGACCGAGATGAGACGCAGACTCTCAGGAGGAGTTTGGCGCTTTTTGTTTTGTCTGAAGAGATCTTTGTACATTAAATCATGCTTTTATTTTGGTCTTCTGCCCTAGGGCAATGTTTACTCTCGCGTCTGACTCGCACATCTAGCGTTTTTGTTTGTGTGAGCTCTCGTTGCGAGCGACTACACAGTCTGACGCAGTGGGGAACAGTAAGAGGACCATTAAACACAAAATATGAAAGCCTCCCTCCATGTGTGGTGTTCTTCAGATTTTAGCTTCTGTCTTCCTTTCCATTCTGTTTTTACTCACCTCAACAATAACTCAAGCTGGGTGTTTTTTGTCTTTCCGTTCTGTGAATTGTTGGTTTTCGGATTGTACGATGTGACCGCAGTGGCATCTTGGTATCTCCGCCAAGTCAGACTGTGCTACTTGGACTGTCTTTTGTCAGAATGTGCGATTATTCATTTTAGTTAATACTGTTCTGACATCTTAAAGGAATAGTAAAAATGAAAATTTGCTTACACTCAGGACTTTTCAGATGTGGATGAGTTTGTTTGTTCGTCGGAACAGATTTAAAGAAATTTAACATTACATCACTTGCTCACTGAATCCTCTGCAGTGAATGGGTGCCGTCAGAATGAGAGTCCAAACAACTGATAAAGCATCACCATAATCCACAAGTAATCCACACAACATGTATTGTGATGTTTTTATCAGCTGTGTGAAACCTCATTCTGACAGCACCCATTCACTGCAGAGGATCTATTGGTGGATAAGTTATGTAATGGAAAATTTTCCCAAACATGTTTAGATGAAAACACAATCTTATTTACATTTCATTTTTTTGTTGTTTGCAAATTTTCATTTTGTGAGCAAAATGGCAGATGCAGTCTGTGTTGCAGGCTAAGGATTCATCATATAAATGCAATTTTCGCTGTCAGTGAACATGTCACACTAAAGCTGCTGATTTTGCCCCTGTGATGAAAGAAACTCTCTAGGATCCTTCACATTGATGAGGCCTCTTGTCTTGATATCTTATAAATTGCCTTCCCTAAATTAACTTTGTATGAGATTAACTGATCCTGTGCGAGATATCTTTGTAGTAAATTATTCTTCCTCATGCACTCTGAGGCGGCACTTGCTGTTGTGTGCCGACGCTTCTCTGAACGATCCCTGATTGAAAATTTCTGACTGCTGGGAATCACACTGAGAGTCAGATCGCTTGATTGTGCCCGTGTCTTGTTACGAAACACGACACTGCTTGATGTGGCAGCTGAGAGAGAACAGAAGGCATAAGTACTGAATGTTCACCTCCTTCCAGCAATTAATATTCAATCTTTCATTGATAATAAACAGGAAAAGATATATTTATTGCATTTCACAGAAAATATAAGTGGTCTTTTCATGACATTCTGCTAGGTTGTTCTAGGTGGTCCAAGTCACTGCCTGTTTTAAAGTACCCAGTACCCAGTACTTTGAACATTTTGAACAATAGGGCCCTACAATTTGTTTCTTTTCTTTTTTATTCAGAGATTCTTGTGTTTTAATTTTTCTGATAATCAAATGAAAGCATTAAACATTTATTTATTTTTAATAAAATGAATGTTAAACCCTTTTTTTGCCAAACAAACAGAGGTTTACTGTTTTTTTTTTTTTTTTTTTTTTTTTTACTGAAAAATTGTGTGAAAATTCTGTTAAAAAAGTTTTAATAATAATTGTAGTATTTTTTCTACAATTAGGTGTAGGGTTGGGTATCGTTAGAATTTTATCAATTTCGATTCCGCTTATCGATTCCGATTCTTTTCGATTCCCAATTTCGATTCCAATATGAATAAAAGATGATATCAAGTATATTTATTCTGTTTCTTGTTTGCTAAACATTTAGTTGCAGCTGAATACCATGAACAAAAATCAACAGGCTACATAAAAACAAGATTCAGTTTGCAAAATAGAGCTGCGTGATTCTGGATAAGTTGGGTGGCTGTTGTTATTTTTAAATGGAAGTTGTGGCTCTCTTACGATTCTGAAGAAAACAACAACAAGGCAACTAAACAAAATCACATTTAGACCTCATTTTTAGGTGATTCACTTCAGTGATTCACTCAAGATTTACTTGGTTCATTACTGGATGAATCTGTGTTTTTGAATGAATGATCAAAGACAAATACATTATTAAAAGCCCCCTTTCGCCACCTACTGGCACAACAACGTAATCGATAAATCTTTAAAGGGGTCATCAGATGCAAAGTTCACTTTTACATGTTGTTTAAATATTAATGTGTGTTGGCAGTGTATGTACACATCTACCCTATATTTTTATCTTTATAATGATAAAAATCCATGCAGTAGTTTTTAATTAATCTGTAAAAATAATATCCCCTTTTTCAAATCGAGCAGGGATGTAAGTTAGACAAGAATATCTCTGATTGAGCGATGGAGGTGTTGTGTTGCTGGATGTAATAATGAACATAGTAGTCGTCATTTACTCCCAACATCTGAGCCGCTGAAGATGCAGTGGGTTATGTTTGTTTGTAAAGGGAATGCGCCTCCCGATCTACATATATCCATCTATGTTTGCGCAAATCATTCATGATCCAGCTTCACTTACAGCAGAAGTGAGTATAAGGTTTTTTTTTTTTTATGAATCTTGGTGATCGCCTTTCCTAATAACATGCTAGTTAGCAAGTTTAGCGGCTGCGGCTAAAGTAAACAGGCTCGTTACTCCACAGAGAGAAGAGAGGGGCGGGGTGAGCAGAGCTCATTAACATTTAAAGCAACCTCGACCAGAACAGATGATTTTTGCAGAGCTGATTGTGGCAAGGTAAAAAGGGTGTTGTTTTACACTACCATTGAGAATTTTTAACCAAAGTATATTATGGACTTTTCATTAAAGGGGTCATCAGATGCCCATTTTCCTCAAGTTGATACAAGTCTTTAGGGTCTTAATGAAAGTCTCTAATATTCTTTGGCCACTTATCTGTGCTCTCTGTGCTTTCTTTCAGAATTATTACAGGCTGATAAAAAGGTTAAAAATAGCATTTTATTTAAGATGGAAATGGTCAAATACGCTTTAAAAAAAAAGGTAAAACAACAATGTTAGATGATTTTGAAGTTGGAGAAAATTAGACTATTTTTTTTTTTTTTACCCTACCCTACCCTGCCTTACCTTTTTGAACCAAAGTACACAGATGAAAGAATTAACGTGTGCGACTTTTCCAATGTGATTACATAATGCAAAGCTAGTGCATGGCGAGCATTAGTGGTTAAAAAGTATAGAAATTTTTATTTATTTATTTATTTTTTTTTAAAAAAAGACCAATCATTTCACTAGATAAGACCCTTATTCCTTGGCTGAGATCATGTGGAGCTCTTTGAAGCTGCATTAAAACTGCAATTTGGACCATCAACCACAATTAAAGTCCATTTTATGGAGAAAATTCCTGAAATGTTTTTCACCAAAAAAAATGTATTTTCTTATAAAGAAAGATATGAACATCTTGGATGACATGGGAGTGAGTAAATTCTAGAAGTGAACTTTTCTATTGTTAGTCAGGTCATTTAGAAGAGTTATAGCAGTTTATTTAGTTCACTTCAGCAAATCCTTGAATCCCATCATTCATGTCTGTAACACATGAGGAGTAGTTGCTGTACACTGAAAAAAGCTGGTGTAGGATTTACTTTAAGACAGTTTTCACAAATGATTACAGAGAAGCAGTAACCGTAACGGTAAAAATTAAATTTTGAAGTGGAAAGACTGAAATAGTATTTTCTTTTAAAACAGTCCAATAATCTTTGTTGTATTTATGACTTTAAAAAATCTGTTTTAGCCTCTAATGACTGGGTTTCAGTAACACTGTGTTCCTTAGAAAGGCAGAACGTGAGAAGGAAAGGTTTATGGAAATGTTTTGAAAGTGGTTTTATCTGTGTTTATTTGATTGATAGAGCAGTTTCTCAAGCAACACGTTTCATTATCTACAGAATTGGACTGAGAATGACATGTTTTCATCAACCTCATTGTGTATTATGTTCCCAAGAACTAGAAAAAGATTTTTTCTTGATTTTTTTTTTTTTTTATTATTATTAGTGGGCATAGTCTTTCTGCACTCAATGTTATCAGATTTATTGGATGTTATTGCAAAGTTCTACCAGCAGGGTCTCCATTGAGTGTTTGTTCCATTGAGTGAATTGTTTGGATTTGTTTTAGTGCTGTGTCCTGGAGTGTGACAGGCTACACTTTATCCAGCACTATTTTATATTCTAATTCTTTTAATCATGATCGTATATGGAGTTCTTGACCTCGTATTACTCAAGTGGTCTTTAAATAGTCTTTTAAATTACCTGCAATAGCTAAACGGAAATGAAAAATAGTGAAACTGAATTTATCAGTGCATGTTATACTACACTAACTTTTATTTACAGTGACTGTAAACAAGCCCTCAGTGGATAAAATAAAATCTCAAATAATCCACTAATTCAGTACCTCACATTTTTATTCTTATGTCATAGATTGCTTTTCTCCCCAGTTTCTTTATAATTTCTGTTCTGTTTGTTTTCTCTCTGTTTTTCTCAGCATGTTCGACAGGTGTTAACTGTCTGGAATGTGTGACCGGAAGCGGCAGTACATCTTGAGGCCCTACTAGATCAAACTCAGCAGTGGTCAGAGGTCAGAGGGCCCTCCTGAGCACTAAAACACCTGAGGCACAGCTCTTCTGTCAGAGACGTGGACCAGAGCGTGTTTACTCAGGGTGAGCATTGCAGTGAGCAACAGAGCAAACTGACGTGACATAACAGAGCTATACTGAGCATGCTGGGACTACTGGAAACAGGGTAGGTGTGTTGCGTTTAGGGATTTTATGAAGAGAGTCTAAACCATGTGGTCTTGAGTTTCAGAGGTGATGTTGTTTGTGAGTCAAAGTTTAAGGCTTGTTTTAAAAGGGTCCATCATGCAGTGATTTATGGAAGCCCCTACAGCAGTCTACATCTATCTTTAGGAAGCTGGACATTTACGAGGACAATTTTGTTTGAGGGAATCAGTATTTTGGTGGGACAGCTGACCGCAGCTGACCTAGTGCTCACACACTGACTCTCCATAATGCCACAGTGTCATGCCTGACATACCTGCCTGAGGTCTCTACACACTCACACATACATTCACACAGACATATTTGCTGAGCTATTTAAATGTATCCATACCACTGCTAATGTTTTTATAGAATAGACCAATTTTGAGCAGACGTCACCGCGCGCATAGTGGTTGCAGAAAAACACTGGTAACCAGTGGAGGTAAATGGGTAAAATCCATGGAATAAGGGAAAAAAAATATATTTTTGTGCCTTCTGATGTCAAAATCGGAATCCAAATAATCTTTATAGAATACAGTTGTCAAGGACACCATTTGAAGCTAAACGCAGATGTTTAAACAGACACACTATTGATGAAAACTTGCTATGATTACTCTACTTTTAAAGCATAAATTTGATTTAAACAATAGGTCTACATAATATTCACATATGCTGTTCATAGGGGACATAATGTATTAGCCCTACAGTTATAGCATGAAATATTATGTAAACCTATTATCTCACAGTTCTGACTTTTTTTCTCACAAACAGATAATTGGTCTATAATTGTAAAATCAAGCTCCAAATCTCCACCCATACAATGTTAAATTATTTTTAGAATATATATATATAACAAATGTGTGTTTAAACCTCAAACTCCACTCTTAAAATGTCTAATTATTCTTAGTATTTTTAGAATAATAAATTATTAAATTAATAAATTTAGAATGTGTTTTTCTCAAACCCAAAGTTATATTTATATATATATAAATATATATATATATATATATATAATATATATATATATATATATATATATAATAAAAAAACAACAAATACTTAGGTAAGCATCTCCAGAAAAACACGCTGGTACAGGTCGAGTCCAGCTGAAATACACCCCAGAGCCCAATCAGTTTGAGGAGTCACGCTGTGGAGGGACATTTTTCAGGACATAAATGCTTAAGAAAATAACATCTTGCTCCTCTAGGAATATATGATTCTCAAAATATGCTTTGGACCGGTTTGCCCAGACCCCATCTGAACGGGTTTATTTTTAAACAAAAGTTTTGACACTGCTAACCTCAACCTTTACATTGATTTACTGCAGATGATAATACCACAAAACCAATGGAGATTCAGCAAATGTTATGTTCCCTCACAAAACAAAAATGTTCTAGTTCTTTCACTGCTTTTAATAAATGAATTGTAATGTACAGTATCTTTATTATACCAGACTTGAAAAATCTTGAATGCTCCTTATTCAATAAAAGATAAGCTCTGTCGACAGAGAAAGTAATTTGGATTCTTCCTAAAGTTCTGCAAAAACAACCAAAAATAATGTTTACAGTGTAAGTCTATGGGGTAATTGCATTAAATGTTGAGGACTTCAAAGAGATGTGATGTACTGTACTGTACTGTAGCTATCCATGTACTGTACTAGTACTGTTTACACAGAGCAAACTCCAGTCACAGAGCTTGTGTATGTAATTAATAAACAGTGCATAAGTTAGTCTGCCTGTTAACAACTAAATAACACATTTGTATACAGAAGAATTAAAGGAATGGTTCACCCAAAAATGAAAATTTGCTCAGTTTACTTAGGCCATCCAATATCTAGAGGAGTTTGCAAAGAAATATGTACAGATCAAGCACCGTTTACAAGCAAAATCCTTTCTAAACAGTTCTAAACAAATATGTCGGTGGATTTTGATGTGAGAGGACAACAGATGGACTTTTTCACTGAAGGAAGTGCTATTATGGATTATGGACTGGTGTTCTGGCCAGAAGTGATGGTTTAAAGTTAAAATGAAATGATGTTGGATTTGTTTTCTGCAAACACACAGCTTTTCACTTCACAAGAGTTGTGTGAATTACTTGTGGATTATTGTGATGTTTTTATCAACTGTTTGGATTCTTATTCTGACTCGTATTCTGACCCATTCACTGCATGAGGATCCATTGGTGAGCAAATTAACAATTGTGGATGCATTAAAAAGTGCTTCCTTTAGTCTACACAAAGAGTTTGTGATAAAGCAGGCCTTATCCATTCCAGTGCATGTGCAGGATGTCCTCAGTAAGGATTAAGCCTTCATTAACTTCCACATGTTTTTCCACCCCTGAAAACTACACAGCAACTTATGTTCTCTGACAGCCTTTCCCACCTCTGTCTGCTAACTAGACATCTGCCTGCTGACCTTTCTCCAACGATTCCTTTCCCACTTGAGTGACAGACATGCACATACACACACATTCACCCTATACACTGGAGCGCCCACACACAGGAAGGGGCAGCGATGTAGACAGAGATTCTGTTTTTCCACTGTAGCTACAATTAGATCAGGTTATCTGAGGAAGGATTGTGACTGCGGTCTATGCCGCTCTGTGGCTAAAGTAGGGGGATCTGTTTGCTGTCTTTAGGTTCCTGCCAGGAAGAGGGTCCCACCGCGGCGTTATAGAGCACAGCCACACCATGTAAGGTCTGTAATGCTCCAGTCACACACGTGTAAACACACACCATCACTCTACACCACATACATCATCCTAGCCTTTGAGCCCCCAAAAAAATGCCAAAGTTGATACAGTGACATATCTATCTATCTATCTATCTGTCTTTCTATCTATCTTTCTATCGTTCTGTTGTTCTATTTATCTATGGTTCTGGCATTCTGTCTGTCGTTATGTCTGTCGTTATGTTTGTCTATATATCATTCTATGTCCATCTGTCATTCTATCTGTCAATCTATTTATCTATTTATTGGTCTGTCTATCTGTTGTTATTTCTATCGTTATTTGTAGTTCTATCTATCTATCTATCTATCTATCTGTTGTTGTTTGTCGTTCTATCTATCTATCGTTCTATCTATCGTTCTGTCGTTCTGTCTTTCTATCCATGTATCTATCGTTCTGTCAGTCTTTCTATTGTTCTATTTGTTGATCTATCTATCTATCGTTCTATCTGTCTCTATCTATATCTATATCTATCTATCTATCTATCTATCTATCTATCTGTCTATCTATCTGTCCATCTATTGTTCTATCGTTCTGTCTTTCTATCCATGTATCTATCGTTCTGTCAGTCATTCTATCGTTCTATTTGTTGATCTATCTATCGTTCTATCTATCTATCTCTCTATCTATCGTTCTGTCTCTATCGTTCTATCTATCTATCTATCTATCTATCTATCTATCTATCTGTCTATCCATCTATTGTTCTATCGTTCTATGTCATTCTACCTATCTATCCATGTATCTATCGTTCTGTCAGTCTTTCTATCGTTCTATTTCTATTTTGTTCTATCCATTTATCAATTGTACTATCTGTTGTTCTGTCTATCTATCTATCTATCTGTCATTCTATCGTTCTATCTATTGTTCTATATATCGTCCTATCGTTCTATTTTGCTATCTATCTATCGTTCTATCTATTGTTCTGTCTGTCTGTCTATCTTTCTGTCTATCGTTCTATCCATCTATCTGTTGTTCTATTGTTCTATCGTTCTATTTGTTGATTTATCTATCCATCTATCATTCTATCTATCTATCTGTCTGTCTATCTATTGTTCTTTAGTTCTATCTATCATTCTATTTGTCGTTCTGTCTATCCATCTATCGTTCTGTTTGTCATTCTATCTACCTATCATTCTGTCTATCTGTCTATTGTTCTATCTATTGTTCTATCTATCGTTCTATCGGTCTATCTGTCATCTTTTGTTCTAGCCATCTTGGTCTCCATTCTCACCGATGGGTTTTAAAGGATCCAATAATGTGACCCAGTCTAGTGATAGGACATTTGGATTTAACCGGTCTTGACCTAAGATAAGAGAGGAGCACCAACATAGTCCGTCTGGCTACCATCAGAGAAGCTGTTTTTTGGACTCTGAAGGAACAGGTCAAGAACGAAAGGCCATATTTAAAACAGGAAAAGGACTCCAAAGCTAAGACCCATAAATTCCACCAGATGTGGGCAGTCTGTGAGAGGAAATCTGATGGTCTGACATAGCAGAAGATCTTTTGGCTTTGTACCTGCATGTTGTCGTCCATGACAGCACTGAGAATAAATGAATAAGTCAGAACCTGAGTCAACGATCTGGTTGTTCACACTAAATAGAGTGTACAAATTATTTCCCTAAAAGGCCAAAAAAAAAAAAAAATAAGAAGGGGGAACAGCTTGGTACTATCTAAACAGTAACTTAAAGTAATAAATTGAAGTCCATGAAATGAAAACATTACAATTCTAAGAAAGAGAAGAGATATCAGCATATTTAAAAAGTCCATTGGATGGCGTCCAATCTCTCACTGTTTTCCACACAGAATGAGGTCTAATAAGATGCCTCTACAAGACACCTGAGTAAGTGAAAATAATTCCCCTTTGAAAACGGCGTGTAAAAACACTCCTCTAAAAATATAACATGCCTAACCTGAGGGGAGACAACAGCGTGAGAAACAGAGAGAATAAGTGAGAAGCCGACACACACACATAGATGGAGAGAGATGAAAGTAGGAGTCAGTTCAGTTTATATCAACCTGAATCTCCTCATTTAGAGAATGTGAGCACAGGCTGTGTGAAGTGACAGTCGATAAAATATAAGCAGACAGAGAGACAGTAATTAGCGTGAGTTTGACTCTCACACAGGCTCTGAGCCGACTGCTACGTTGTGACATTTCTCAAGCCTTGTTTTGTAAGGATGCATCTGGAAGCTGCTGAGAAGGGCGTCTCCAACCTCTAAGCTCAGAAAATTGACTCTCCCGTTTAAAAACAGAATGTTTGCATAATAAATCAGCACAGGAAGCTTACAATATGGCAGTCCTAATCAAACTACTTTTTTTGACATTCTCTGGAGAAAATATGAGTTGTGCTTACTTGTCTTCTTGATGCTGGAGTGTTTGTTTATCCATTGCCAAGGTGTTCTGTACAACTGTATTTACTAACAGCTGTGACTCACAAGTTGTTCTGTACATACAGGAATTGATTGGCCTGTATGGACAGATAACCGAAATCAATTCGCTTTTATAGCCTTGAGTCGTGCCTGTAACCATAGCAACTGATGGTAATAGTAAATATAAAGACTTTAATGTCTTTAGGGATTTAATTTTTAGTCTAAACTATTTTGGGCAACTCCTGCTGCTTTCATCCTCCCAAGTATTCATCCAAAAACTCTCCAGTTCAGTTTATCTTTGATTTAACAGGAATTGTGTCTTGTTTTCCACTGGCGCCTGCATAATACCCTTATTTACTCATTTTTCGTAACCTGAGATACGTTTATGACTCTAATGTTAACGATTAACGGCATAGAATAACTCACTGTGTCTCATGCCATTTATATGTCAATAATGTCACAGGAAACTAATTGCCAGCTGCAGTTCTGTTCATATAGAACAATTAAATTAAAATTAATTAATTTTAACTAGAAAATGTAATATTCATTTTACTATGGAAATATATTTTCACTATAAAGTTTCTACTATGTAATGTAAAGGGGGAAATATAAAATATAAAATTAATCTACATAAAATAAACTGAACAGAAATGTGTTTAGCATTCCTTTCAGGAATACTGTGTGAACATGATATTCTGATATTGCAGGGACCTACTACAATACAAGTCAGTGGCAATTTCTTTTTTTTCTTTTTCTTTTTTTTTTTTTTTTTTTTGTCACTTGGATAACTAGAAACACATGTCTCAGTAATAATAGTGTCCCATGCTTTAGCAAGCACCACTAATAACACACGATCACTGAACTCTTGATCAAGTCTGCCATATCTTCTTACTGACTTCCTGTATCCCAGATTTCAGAGCATAGCGGCAGAACTGATCAATGACTGACAGAACGTCCTCTGGTCCCGGAGCTCAGAGACATCCGATTGGGTTTCACTGAGAGGGAAGGAGAGAGAGACTGTATAACAGGAATGGGATGAGTAATGTCTGCGCCAGCACCACCCACCAGCCCCACCCCACCTAGCCTGTAATCCAATCGCTCCCTCAGGTGCACAGCAGTCCTGCGCTAATCACTGTGTCATCATTCGCACAGCAGGAGAGCCAGAGAATGAGTTCCTATCATATCTCTGCAATCACACCAAAGACAGAAGATTTTGAATCCTGCTTAACTGATAATGATAACATAAAACAATAATAAATAACCAGTGATGAGATCAGAAGTGAGGTAAATGCACAGCCACGAAATCTTACTGTAACAGGCTTTAGCCAATTTAGGTTTTTTTTTTTTACAGTGGTTTTACCATGGATAAATGATAAAACCCCCTTAACCAAGGTGAAGCACAGTTAACATGCAACTTTGAGCGGCTTATTGTTTACAGGCTGTTAACATGACTTTCTATAGAATATAAAATTAATATAGAATGCACATTTACAATGGGTTGGCTCTGAGCAATTTGTTTTATAACAGTGTACTGTTTTGTATGGCTAGGGCTTCTTTTTTAGATTAAAATAAGTTTTCTGTGCATTGGGTGCCTTTCAAAAAAACAATAGATTGTTAGTCACCCTTTTCTCTCTATCCCTGCTTCTGAATTACAGCCCTCTCTCTTGAATGTGAAGAGGGATGATGCTTTCATATCATGGCTGGATGGTTATGAATGCACAATAGTCTACAGTATGTCTCTCAGAGTGCTCATAGAAATAAATAATGCTGCTACTGTATTATCATAATACCAATCAGCTTCATTCAATTCACAGGATAAAATGTTAAAACAGTTATTTTTCTTTATAGACTGAATAATGATCTAAGATGCCTAAATATTACAGGATGTGATTCACGTGTCAGGTTGCACGAAATTACGTCATCCATTCATCACATGACTGTGATGAAGAGCTGAGTTGATTTTAGAACTGCCAGGGGGTGCAGAGCTGAAATTGTTTATAATTATTTGAGCATGTGGAAAAACACATGGAAAAAAACTTAATACAACTCTTTACTTTATATTTTATGCAATTACAGACTTGAAGCACCAGATACTTGCATTACATGTCTGCTTTTGAACTGCCACTAAAGACTCGCGTCGCCTCAGTCCCATTATTCTTCTCTGGTTGATTTAAACAAATCGGTTCTTTCGAACAGTTCGCTTCAGAGAACAGGTTTAATACGAAACGATTCAGCAGTTTCCGTCATCACGTCGTCCCGTGACATTCCGGCGTGGCATAAAAAGGCATTAAAAATATATATTTGTTATAAGGATTTTAACTGTACTTTCTGTTGTAGTTTATTTTGTTGCAGCAATGAATCATTTCAAAAAATATATTAAAAAGTCCATTTTAACAACACTAAAATTAATCTCTTACACTAAAAACTGCTGGGTTAAAAACAACCTAGCGCTGGAAAAAATATGGACAAACCCAGCGATTGGATTCTATTTAACCCAGCAGTTAACCCAGAGTTTATAAGGTTTTGCACTTAAACTTGCTCTGTTCTTAGGCATTAAAGTAGGCCTAACTAAGGTTTCAAAACCTTGTTGGACAGATTCATTTCTAATTGAATGTTCAACCGATTTGTTGAAGTGAATCTGACTCTTTCGAAGAATGATTCGTTCACATACCGGACACTGCAAGTTGTCATATCAAACAGTGCGCGTCTGGTTTCTGACGGTACAGTTCACATATTCTTTCCCGCAGTTGTGATTTCAGTGTAAGTACGTTTATGCCGCCTCGGTGCTTTAAAATGCCCGTGTAAACGCACCTTATCGTGGTATATGTAGAATATACAGTTTCCGACGTGGTTTTTCATCCCACCACTTTAGCCCCCCCAAGCACAAAAGTGAAACTCCGCCTATTCTGAAGACCCCGTGTGTGAGGAGACAGTCTGTACCCGGTATGGTGTGTGTTTTTGCACGGGAATGATTGGGACAGAAGTGACCGACAGCGGGACCGACGCCGACTCCCGTTTCCAACTGTAAACACGTGGATAGATCAGCTGTTTTACACTGGAGCTTCACAACCAGAGCTCGTCTGGGCGCCTGATACAGTTTGAGAGCGCGCCTGGTTGATTTCAAGGGGATTAAAGTTTTTTTACTACCTCAGAATGAGTGATCTAGAGGAGGACTTTGCCAAGATTTTAATGCTGAAGGAGGAGAGGATACGAGATTTGGAAAGACGTTTGCTGGAGCGAGAAGACGAAATTAACGAGCTGAAGAGAAAGCTGCACAAATGTCAGTCCGTTTTACCGTCCGCGCAGCTCGGTCCTCGGACGCACCGCGCACAGGGAATATCAGCCGAACCGCAAACGCACCAGGATTTATCAAACCAAAGCTTAACGAGAGTTGCCAAATCTGACAGGTGAGATTTCGCAAGTGTTTAACGTATGCAACTGATGCTTGATGGTTCTTGACTTTTATGACATTTAATAGTTTGACACTTCCTTGGCATTATTTGATTTGATTCCATCTGTAGATCATTAAGTGTAGTATTTGAGGTTGAGGATTCAGGACATGAATGAAGAAACACTCATGATGACAGAGCATCTTTGTGAAGCTTCAGAGAAAGAGGAGGAGGTGGGGGAGATGGAGTGTATCATTGATCTAAACCATCATCATCATCATCATCAGCTCCCTGAGGGCTCCGAGCACAGGAAGCTTCGTGCATTATCGGCTTTTAGGGTTTGAACGTGTAGCGCCCAAGAGCCTGTCTCAGGATATTTAATACGCCATTAGAAAGTGCTTTGTTTGACCATATGCTTCCCCTCCCATCAGCCCTATCCATCCGATTTTCTGAGCATCTTTGGATCTCAGTGAACTTTCTAAAGATTGCAAAAAATAATTCAGAAGTTTAGGACTTTGCTTATTGCTTTTGGCTTCTCAACTTTTAATTAAAAATACTTACAACTAATATATATATATATATATATATTGCATGCATCTGTATTTACAGCTTAGTATTCAACGCATTTGCATTGTCAAAATGCCAGCACAGACTCTGTCTATATGGAAATCCTTGCTTTCCAAGTTACAAATTGTGTTTGGGCTGAATCTCAGAAGACACTGTGGAAAACATATCAGCATAACTAACCTCACATTTGATTTGCATACAGCAGTGCCCACAAGAGGGCAGAAGCTCTTTTGTTGTTGTTTCCCTCCATCACTTAAGGGCCATCACATCACTAATAACCAAAATAACCTTATAGTCTTTGTAATTGCATTTTAGGAATGCTACCCTTGGAGCATAGTACTGTATGTGCAATTATGTATTTGTGATAGTGTGAAGTTGGTATAAAGACAGATGTGTTGGTCTAATGACTTCTACCTTAATGATTTCATTATGGAAGAAGCAGAGGGATAGAAGCTGTTTGTAGTTTAATGAGCGCTGAGACCGTGTGTTGATAAATAAACTTTGCCTTACGATGCATCATCTGACTTTCGGTTTTTACACTAATGGCAATAATTACAATGAGAATCCTACTTTTAGCACCTTGTTAGTGATGGAGAAATGCTGTATTGCAATTTATAATTCCCAATACGAGTTAATGACACTTCCTTTAATTTAAATTAAGCTTAACGTGTATTTTCCGAGGAGAATTCCCAGTGAACGGTGGTGTTGTTTAATTAAGGAATAGTCAAGACTGCTTTCTCAAGATTTGTGCTGGAATTATCGTTGAAAGTGAGATCTTGGTGTCATCTATAAAAAGAGCTGGTGCATTTGTAAGGGTCCCAAAGAGACAAAATGGCGTAGTCTGTGGCAGAAAAGAGCAGCTACACTAGTCATGTTACAACAGATCCTCTTTCTATCGATCCACAGAGGAAGAACCCTGCAGGAAGAGTTTATAGAGGTGAAATT
The DNA here is from genome assembly GCA_036247105.1 of Cirrhinus mrigala. Classification (NCBI taxonomy): domain Eukaryota; kingdom Metazoa; phylum Chordata; class Actinopteri; order Cypriniformes; family Cyprinidae; genus Cirrhinus; species Cirrhinus mrigala. The sequence continues at coordinate 29,564,820 of CM070019.1, forward strand.
TAAAGCCTGTTTTTCTGGGAGAGGTCCTTTCAAGGACAGTGACAGCAATGAAAGAGATGGAAACAAGCAGCAGAAAGAAGAAATAATGCATTCCTCGTTTGTTATTTTCAGGCATTGTTTAGACAAATTGTTCTTTGTGTGTTATTTTTGACTTCTATAACTATCCAAAGAATGGTAGACATCTGGGTGCTCTTGTGGGCTTTTGGGATCACAAGCCATTTCAGATACCAAAGATGAGTGTTTGTTTCACTTGTGCTCGTGCTGTCTTTATGTCTGTTTAAGCTTTTGTCCTCATCAGCTTTTCATTTATTAATCAGCTAAACCTTGCAAAGAGAACACTGTAGGCCTAGAAAATTCACCCGGTCCAGTGTAGATGCCCAGTGGTGCGTAAATATTGTCTGCTGTTTGTTAAGAGAGAATTATTATCACTTTATTTATATATAATGTATAGATAAAGCATCCATACCCAGATATCATTGTTCTTAAGCATGGCTGTGAAGTTTAACAACTGTTTATCCTACTTGTCACTATAAACACCATTGGCCCTCACATAATTTCATTCTTCCTGTGTGTCTTTCATAGTCTGACACCAGAGGGCGCCTTATGTCCTTTTATAAACAAAATCAAGCATGATGAATCTCTATTAGCTCTCCACAATGGAGAGGAGTCAAGCTATTTAAGCAATGTCAGTGAACAATAGAGGTGACTAGGGCTAACTGTCCCATGTTTTATTCTAATAAACGAATATTTCTCAGATAGGTTTACTTTCTGTGTAAACACATACCATGAGTCTTGGCAGCTGATCAATTCCAGTCATTACTGCCCATAAATAAAATAGGTTTTAAAATGTTTTTTTTTTTTTTTTTCACAGTGATGCCATAGAACCATTTGGGGTTCCTCAAAGAAGCTTCAGTGCAGTTCTTATGTGTAACTTTTTATTAAAGTAATAAGCCTTTCTTCTATAAGAAACCTTTTGTCCAGTAGAAAGGTTTTATGGATGTTAAAGTTTCTACATGGAATACTGATAAAGAACCTTATTCTTAGGAATGCCGTTCATTTAAATGTCATAACGTAGTCACATTATTTGGGGTAAGTTGTCACAAAGGAAAACCTATTCACCTTCTTTTTCAACACAGAAGTAAGCCGTTTTCTGTGAATGGGTAAGACTTTCAATTCATTAGTCACTGTAGGTAAATAGCGAGAACAACAAAGTGCAGTAAACGGTAAAACTGTTTGCGCTACAAACCATTGTTTATAATTAAGATAAAACATTAAAGGAGAAGTTCACTTCCAGAACAAAAAATGTACATATAATTTACTCAACCCTTTGTCACCCAAGATGTTCATGTCTTTCTTTCTTCAGTTGATAAGAAGTTATGTTGTTTGAGGAAAACTTTTCAGGAATTATCTCCATATAGTGGTGTCCCCAAGTTTGAACTTCCAAAATGTAGTTTAAATGCAGCTTCAGATGGCTCTAAATGATCCCAGTCGAGGAAGAAGGGTCTTATCTAGTGAAACGATCTGTCATTTTCTAAACAAATTTATATGCTTGTCTTGTCCATTCTTTGCAAAGTGCATGCGTAGTCTGTGTAATTCGGGTCAATACGGTTAGGGCATGTTGAAAAACTCATTTTTTGAAAATCTCATTTTCTCTTCCAACTTCAAAATTGTCCTACATCGCTGCAGAGGTACCGATCCGGTGTTTACAAAGTGAACATGCAAAAAAAATCAAATGCCCTTTACAAAAAAAAAAAAAGGTAAAACAGTGATGTAGGATGTTTCTGAAGTTGAAGAAGACAACAAGATGGGAGTTTTTCGACCTACCCTAACTGTATTTACCCGGATTACACATGCGCATCACAGAGAATAGACAAGATGAGCATTTGGGGTTAAAAAGTATAGAAATTTGTTTAAAAAATGACAAATCTTTCACTAGATAAGACCCTTCTTCCTCGGCTGGGATTATTTAGAGCCCTTTGAAGATGCAATAAAACTGCATTTTGGAAGTTCAAACTCGTGGGCATCATTGAAATCCACTATATGGAGATAAATCCTGAAATGTTTTCCTCAAGAAACATAATTTCTTTATGACTGAAGAAAGTTAAAGACATGAACATCTTGGATGACAAAGGGATGAGTAAATTATCTGTAAATTTTGTTCTGGAAGTGAACTTCTCCTTTAAAATAACATGGTAAGGCACACCAGTTTGCAATATCAAGCAGCAAAACGAGCTGTTTTGTATAACTAAAAATAGCTGGAAGTGGAAGAGACCAGAAGCATCGGGAAAAAAAAGTACAAATGTCCGTGCCCACTCTTATGGGAAAAATCAGGTGGATAAGCTTTTTGTAAAAGTAAAACTTGGGGTCTTCAACAAGGTGTCTGTGGCGGTGACAGACACATTTTACATTATTTTTTGGCTGACAGAAATGGTAATTGATATGTTAAATAACAATATGTGACAGCTTACCTGGTCTTGTCCTCTTGTAATCTGCTTTCATTAGTTGACTTTTGCATTAATTTTGCTAGTATGTTAGTTTGTTTAACCAACACTTATCCACCGGTATGGGTGAAGCTTCCGGTTTATTGACGAGATGAATAACAACGTGCAATAAACGGTAAAACTGTTTACACTTCAAACCAGGGTGTTCATAATTAAGATATCAAGCAGTAAAACAAGCTTTTTGTACAGCTAAAATAGCTGGAGGTGGATGAGACTGGAAGCCAGACCCATAAATTGTACAAATGGCCACGCCCGCTTTTACAGAAAGAAAAGGAAATACCATTTTGAAATTTTAGTTTGGAATTTCCCTTTCTTTGGGAATTGTAATTGAATTCAAAACTGTTTGTGTTTGAAACCATAAAGTCACTGCTTGAAAAATTAGAAACTTGACATGTTTTATATAGTTCTGGATTATTGTAAAGTGTTTGTCTCAATTGGAACAGTTAGCAGCCTAAACATCCGTATGCTGACTGTCCAGGAATCCCGTGCTCCTCTGTGACGCTCGCGAGCAAGCGTTCAGTCTCGAGCTCCACTCATTCATCACGTCACTGCCCACGAGCGACGCGCGCTCACACGGATACGCTCCTGTCAGAGCTGTGAGGATTTCAGCGGCTCTGTGGTATTGAGCGCTGCCTCTTTCCCTTTTATTTATTTTTTTTATACGGATACACTGAGAGACTTCTTCCCCCTACATGTTCTTCTCGTTTTGTAGTTTTATATGTCCTTTTAGAGTGGAATAGAAGCTGTTTTAGTGCACAGTGTTTATTTCGTTTAAGGAAAGTTACTAAAAGTGCAGTTCTGGGAGGTTTCATTCGATTTGGAAAGGATGATGATGGGGACTTTACGCGACCTCCAGTACGCGCTTCAGGAGAAAATTGAAGAGCTGAGGCAGAGAGACGCGCTCATTGATGAACTGGAGCTCGAACTGGACCAGAAAGACGAACTCATTCAGAAACTGCAGAACGAACTGGATAAGTACCGTTCCGTGATCCGCCCGGCGACACAACAGGTCCAGAGCCGCACGGAGCTGCAGGAGCATCACCGCACCAAACGACAGGCGATCAGCGCCGAACCCGCCAACGTCCAGCAGCTGAGTCACGTGACCCTGCCCAACGTCCCCAAGAGTGCCAAGTAGGTTAACTCGATAAAATATAACGCTGAAAACATCAAATCCGACATAAAAGTAATAGAATACCACATTTGAACCATCAAAAAGCATGAAATACTACCTGAAACTCTGCTTTTAGCTAGAGTCACATACCACATGATGAATTTAATGTGTTATTTTACTAATTTAATCTTGTATTTAGAGCTTGAAGTCATCAAACATTGCACAAAGCTCTGTAAATACAACATTAAAGTCATCTAAATCATCTATTAAGTAGCCTACTAACAACAACCACCAGGAAACAACAGCAGTTTGACTACAAGTGCAACTTTCTTGGTGTCTATAGCACTTACACTTAATTAAAAGTCGCCCAGATCTCAGGGATTTTTTAAAATATGTATTTTTTTTATTTCTGAACTCTTGAATCTGACAAGATCCATTCCCACAGAACCCAAGGTTAGCTTAAACCCTCTAACAAGGCTGGATCCCTACAAGGAGACAAGAATCTTCACTTCAGAAGATGCCTCAGTACACCAGATATTTGCCTAGAGTGTCATACTGTGAATTTGGACACTGTATATTGATTTGACGTACTGCTTTTTGCATAGTTATTGTAGACAAGAATGCATAGTGTATACTTTACTAAACTCACCTACTGTTCATCAGAACATAAATATCGGCCATAAAAATGACCGGTTTTTGCTAAAATAGTAACTAGTGAGTGCGTTATTTTTACAGTTTTTTATCCATGTAATTTGTTTGTTTGTTTGTTTTTCCCATGAGAGTGGGCGTGGCCATTTGTAAATGTTATGGGTCTGGCTTCCAGCCTCTTTTGCGTTCAGCTATTTTTAGCTGTACAAGACAGCTGGCTTTACTGCTTGATAATGCAAATTGGTGTGTCTTACCATATAATTTTAATGTATTATCTTTATTATGAGCACACTGGTTTGTAGTGTAGTTTTACTGTTTGCTGCATGTTGTTATTTTTCTCGTTATTTCCCTATAGTGGCTAATGAACCAGAAGTTTCACCCATATACTTACTTCTGCATTAAAGAAAAATGTGGATACCAAGTAAACTGTAGAAGCAATACTTGGAGTAACCATGGTATTTTGGCAAAGGTTACCATGGTAACTTTCTTGAAAAGGACAGCAAGATCATGGTTTTGCACAGTTGAAATCATTATAATGTCTATTGTAAACTCAGAGAGACAAACTCATTATATTCTGTTCAAAATGGCATTCATTGACATTTGCAGAAGCATCTCATTGATGACGCTCCAAGAAAGTTTGATTTTCCACAAGGAAACATCTGAACCAGGAATAACATGTCAGTACTGAGCAGTTATAGGAGCAGTGACGTGGGAAATACCCAAAGACTATAATAACTGCTTTGTTTAACGGACTGGTGATTTGCTTATCAAAGCAGTGTGATATCGTGCAGCAGGTGGATCACGAAAGCTATTTACATGCTCAGCTGTTGTGCATACAATAGTGTGTCGTGTTGTGTTTTAATTGAAATAGACACTGTCAAGACCAGAGGACCTAATCAGACTAAGCAGTTCCCCTGGAAGTGAAGGATTTTTGTGCTTCAGCCTGCTGTCACGAACACACATACCCTTAATTCATTTGCATCTAGTGGTTTGGCAGAAGAGGAACCTCATTCTTCTGTCTCTGACCAGCATGGCCTCCCCCATCTGCTCTGCATCTGACATTTGACAGCTTAGCACTGTACTAATTTACAACCTAACCTTGTTTTGTACAGAAAAACCCTTTGAACCCTATTGCAGTAAAGTCTTTTCTTCTGTTCTGCTTGCATCTGCACTTTAAGGAATGATTACGAAGATTTAAAAGAAGAAACTTCCATAACAGCTTGTGTTGGGCTGCCAGATGGGAACAAACTGGCATCAATATTTCTTTACTCCTCGAAAGCTCCTAATATGTTGGAAGAGGATATCTTTGTGTGTGGTCAGGGAGATGACTGTTATTTTTGGATGAAAACCCATTTATCTTTATTTTGCATGTCTTTCTTTGCTGATGCATTAATGTATCCACTGTCCTGTTGCTTTCATTTTCTCTTCGAAGTAAAGGCAAACACCGTGCTTTTGCCAGCATTCATAATAGTGAGTGACATACCCCTTTCTTTTCTTTCAGTGGAGTGTGTTTGTTCCATTTGAATGTCATTCACAATGTCTCTGTCTCATAATTGCATCTTGTTTCTTCCTGTTTCTGATTCTTTTTTGCATTTACCTTTGCAGTGGCACTCGATATACCTAAAATGATGAAAGACCAGACTTTTTTTGAAGTCTTGATTGAAATGTCTCTTCTGAACTCATCTTTGACACTTGGGCTGTCTGAGGTCTTTTGAAATATCAGAGATCAGAAGTTCTGCGCTGAAATAGGAATGTCTGCATTGGGCCCTTTGTCCTTTGGATATGAGAATTCATCACACTTTGTCATGTTTCTTAGAGTAGTGGTTAAAGTTGCAAGGTTGCAGGTTGGATCTCCACAAAGAGTGAGCCATGAGTTTGTAAAAAATGAAAGGTAGAAATGCTTCAAAAACTGTAAGAAATGAACCGATGGGCTTGTTGGTAAAGACGCTGCTTTTACTTGCTGTGCATGCACATAAAAAAAGAAATCAATAAATAAAATAAATACATACATTTTTAGACTTTTTTTTTCTTTTCTTTTTTTAGCAATACAGTGGTTCTGTTACAATTCGTAATATAATTTTAGTAAACAGATTATTAGTGTTTAATATTTTGAAATTCCTTTAAGTTGTATATTTTCAGTTTTCATTTTAACTTTAGTTTGTTAGTAATGTTGTTTTGCGATTTTAGCCACTTTTGTCAGTTTATTGTACATTTCTATATAGCTTTAATCTTTTTTTTTTTTTTTTTAATTTCTGTTTTAGTTTCAGTAATTTTAGTACTGCAGTCTAAACTAACAGTTTCCAAAGCAACATTTAAGTTTAGGTTTTTCCAGGTAATATTTATATTTCATTTTAACTTTATTTCAGTAACCAAATTCATTTTTCAATAGATTTAGTTATAATTTTAGTACTTGTATACCTTTTACAGGAATAGAAGATGCCAATATAGCTGCAGACTGGGCTAACTAGAGAATTAGACCTTTAGCAGACTGATTCAGGTTGATAATTTGTCCGTGTTAAGTTCATGGTTGTTCTGTGGTCGACTTTGTACAAAAGTTGCAGAAACTATTTATTTCAGTTGTGCGGGTACAAATAAAGATCTATTCTATTCCACTGAGTCAGACTGTGGCTAAAAGCAACCACAACAATGCATTTTGCATTTATAGGCATAAGCCTCAACATTTTTATATCTGCAGTGCAGTCTTCATACAACAAATCCAGAACAGATTGTGGCTTCATTCTGCAGAGTAAGCCTAAATCTACTGAAAAAAGAAATCAACTTGATCATTAATTTCTCTCAGGTTATTCTGCACTGTCATGTGCAGTATGAGCTGTTATCTGCAGTGAGAATTTGCTTCCTGTTTTAGCATTCTGGCCAGAAAACAGACAGAACAAACAATAGAGGAAGATATGGCCATTAACTCATTAGCACACACATCTACAGGCGACCACAGAGCTGCCGATGGCTTTCCATTGAGGCCAGAGCAATCTTGCAGTGAGGCCAGGGTATGTGAATCAATACAGATGCTCAGGACAGTCCTTCGCAACAGAGAAAGGTTTCAAAGCAGCTTCACAGTAACAAACAGGAAATAGCAGAATCATTCATGGCAGTGTTCATCAAATATGAGAGACATTTTCAAATTCTATTGTCTAACAAAACAATAGTGTCATTATTCATCTCAAACGTTTGTTTAATGTTCTGTTCGGTTCAATGACTGCAAACTTCATTAATTATGAAACAAGTTTTGTTCAGCTACAAGTAGCCCTACAGAAGACAATAGTGTCATTATTTGGCTTGAGTCAGTTCCATGTTGGTTCATTTCAGTTCAGTATCAATGCTGATGTTGCAAAATTCACTCCAGCTTAAAGTATTTTAAATAATATTCCCTTGACAAAAAATGTTGCAAGACAAACAAAAGGCCTACTAATAAGAAACTTTCTTGCAGACGTTCAGCCATTGTGGCTCCATGTCCACAGCTTTCTTCAATTTACTCTGCTTTAGGCCTTAGCATACTTTGTCCTTTTAAGGGAGACAGTCTGTCGACCTGTGTGATGTGAATGTCCTCCTGAAAAAGGCAGTGAGTAAAATTCTAAGTCAAACAGAGGCCGGTTACAGGATGATCCTGAGGTTGTCTGCTGTAAATGAGGCCAGTGATCTCTGTGCTTTTAGTGGATGTAAAACATCTCCCCTGACTGTTCCTCCAGAAAGCTAATGTCCTCTAGGCTGACGTACAAAAATACCAAACACAAGTCTTGCAGAGATCACTCTGATTTCGCTTTGCATGTAAACACCTTTATGGACCTTCTGGTGGCTTATTTCCTTTGCAGATGTCTTGTGTGCATGTTTTGACATCCAAAAATATTTAAAATTCATATCTTGTCAATTCAAATGCCATGTAAATGCACTGGCTAAGTCATCTGCTGTTTATATCCCCGCTGTCTTTCATTCTCGGTTGCATCAAATAAGTGATGAAGCTGATGTATATTTGCATCTGGAAGTTAGTATGCACTTATTATCCCAGTGTAGCCTGAGATCCCAAATGTTTATCCTAAATATTAGAGGAATTAAAGGAATAGTTCACCCAGAAATGAAAATGTACTCACCCTAAGGCCATCCAAGATGAGTTTGTTTGTTCATCAGAACAGATTTGAAGAAATTTAGCAGTACGTCACTGCTTATCAACGGATCCTCTGCAGTGAATGGGTGCCATCAGAATGAGAGTCCAAACAGCTGATATCCATCAATTAATGTCTTGTGATGAGAAAAGCTGCGTTCATAAGAAACTAATCCATCATTAAGGTATTCTTAACTCTTAACTTCTTAAAATTTGCTAAAATGTGAATCTTTCTCCATTGAAAAAGGTTGTCTTGACTGAATCAGGAGAGAAATATGCACGGATCATGCACCATTTAGAAGTGAAAACATACCAAAATTGTTCTAAACAAATACGTCATGAATGTTAATATCAGAGAATGGATTTATTTATTTTTTTAAACTTAAGAAAGAATTATTATGGATAGAGAACTTTTGTATTTTTGTCCAGAAGCTACCATTTAAAGTTCAAATGGCATAATGATGGATTTATTTCTAACAAACAATCATCTTTTTGCTTCACAAGACTTTAATTGATGGACTGGAGTCTTGTGGATTACTTGTGGTTAATGTTTTTATCAGCAAAGATTCATATTTTAGCAAATTTTAAGAAGTTAAGAGTTAAGAATACCTTAATGATGGATTAGTTTCTTACGAACGCACAGCTTTTCTCTTCACAAGACATTAATTGATGAATATCAGCTGTTTGGACTCTCATTCTGACAGCACCCATTCACTGCACAGGATCCATGGTAAGCAAGTATAAATTCTGATGAAGAAACAAACTCATCTACATCTTGGATGGCCTGGAGGTAAATAAATGTTCATTTTTGGATTAACTTTTCCTTTATATTGAAAACTAATGAAGATTAAATGTCCTTCTTCTTAAATATTTCTCCTCAAGACCCCACAAATCTCCATATGATCTCAAATATTTTTTGTCAGATTCCTGCAACATCAAATCAACTGAGCAGTGCTATTCACTTTATTTTATTGCTCTTTAATTTCATGGTAGTGTATGTCAACAGTTGTCTCATTTGTTTCTATTTTTATATCGTTAAGTCAATACAATTTTCCTCAGGGTGAGACTGTCCGTGTGTATTTGAGCCAAATGAAAGAAGCTCTACGTAAAGTACAGCAGACATCTAAAAAAAAAAAAAAAAAAAAAAAAAGGTCTGTTTTTGCTCACGGCGGAGCATGTCTGTGGAATGTAAACGCACTGTGGTTCATAGGTGAGCGTTTGTGGGTTTTTGAAAATAAATCAGAGGTCTGGCTTAAGTCCAGGTCCACAAAAACAGAGGATCTGCTGTCACAATGATAGGCTTTTTGTTGGGGAGTGCTCGGAAATGTCACATAAACAGCGATAATGGCATTTAAAGAACACACTCCACCATATCAGACAAGGTTTTTCCATCCACCAGCACTAGAACAATTAAATGTCATCAGCAGGACTGAATGCATTTGCATAAATAATGACTTAAATTGCTTAATGACAAATACAAACCATTTTTCCAAATTCCATTTTTCGGTCAAACAGGTCCAATTCGAAATGGTTGTGCAACTTCTGTCTGGCAAACAAAGCAGTGTTTTGAGAGGCACAGTGTTTACGCTCCTCAGAGTCAGTCTCTGGATGTTAGTGAAGTATTTTATCATGAAAAAATAAAGAACATCTGATATTCAACAGAATGATCTATGAAAATATTTTGCTGTGAGGTGCATTTCAAAAAATGTTCATTACTAAGTCCCTGTGTGGGAGGTAATTATTTAAAAAGTGTATATTTGTCTACGTCTCATTTTCAGCTAGTCTTCTGATTGTTGTTTGCCTTGAAGTCCAGCACAGACTAAGACATTTTGTGTATTTACTTTCATCTCTCTTTTTTTTTTTTTTTTTTCCTCCTCGTGGATTCATTCCTGAAGCATCACATTGTTTGGTTTATGATACTATCATGCAGTTCTTACTGTTTCTACAAATATATATAAATATATATATATATATATATATATATATATATATATATATATGTGTGTGTGTGTGTGTGTGTGTGTGTATGTATGCACAGTGTGCAAATTAAAATACCCGGATGATGAACATCATTTGCCAAAATGTGTACAACAGAGTACAGTGCATTGGATGCTGTATCCCACAATGCAATGTGTTTGTATTACCTTCCTAATTCATGTAATGAAAGAAGCTGCCAGCCATGCATAATGCTATTAATAGTATCAACTATTGTTTTTACTATTTTTTTCTACTCATAGTTTGATTGAATTGCTAAAAGTTAAGATTAAAAATGATAAGTGGACTCCACTCATAGAATTAAATTTGCTATATGAGGTCACACTGTAGTATGATACTGTTTGAATAATGCATTTTGTTTCACAGACATTTTTTTTTAAATATTTAGTGTATTCTGAGCAGTAAGCAGCCAGTTTCTTTAATGACGTGGACGTTTTTAATAATGTTTTTCTTCCCTGTACAGGTCAAAGGAACTGATCAAGTCAGCTATTCTGGACAATGACTTCATGAAGAACCTGGAGATGTCTCAGATCCAGGAGATAGTGGACTGTATGTATCCAGTGGACTATGACAAAAACAGCTGTATTATTAAAGAAGGGGATGTGGGCTCCCTCGTCTACGTCATGGAAGGTGAGAGACGTGAACTGAAAAGTTTCTTTTGAAAAGAGAGAGAAAGAAAAAGTGCTTTAAAGATGTTTAGCAAGGTATAGTTCATCCAAAATGAACATTCTGTCATTTTCTCACTGTATTGTCTTTGAACCATGAATAGTTTTTCTTCTGAGTAACACAAAAGGAAACTTTTTGCAGAATGTCTGAGCTGTTTGTTTATTTGAATAAACCCTGATGGCAAGTCAGTGTCAGGTTTCCAAAAAGTCCCATAAAACTATCAAAACAGTACCTATGTACTATCTCTCAAAGCTTCTAAAGCCATATAAAAAAAATTTGTTTAGAACAGTCAAAATTTTCATTTTATGGCTCAACTAAAGCCACTTAGTTTGTCTATAGTGCAGCGCCAGTCCCAGGGGTCAAACGGAGTCACATGTGGGTTTCTGCTGTAGGTCCTCTGAGTGGATCCAGAATATTGACCCTGTCATTAGATTGTATTGATTATGTGCTTGTTAAATTGATCCACTCAGAGCAACTAAATCCTCTGAGAGCTGTTAGACTACAGATCAACTTTTGACTACACCAGTTTTATAAGTTTTATTGATATTGGCTTTAAACAGCTAAAACTGAAGCTGATTTGCAGAGTCGAATGGCTGAGCTATAATGCGCATAAGTGACCGTGGACCACAAAACCAGTCATAAGGGTCAGTTTTTTGAAATTGAGATTTATACATCAATTATACAAAGCTGAATAAATGAGCTTTCCATTGATGCATGGTTTGTCAGGATAGGACAATATTTAAAAATCTCGAATCTGAGGGTGCAAAAAAATAAAAATATTGAGAAAATCGCCCTTTAAAGTTGTCCAAATGAAGTTCTTAGCAATGCATATTACTAATCAAAAATTAAGTTTTGATATATTTACGGTTGGAAATTTACAAAATATATTCATGGAACATGATCTTTACTTAATATGCTAATGATTTTTGGCAAAAAATCGAAAATCGATAGAAAAAAATCGATAATTTTGATCCATACAATGTTTTGTTGGCTATTGCTACAAATATACCTGTGCTACTCATGACTGGTTTTGTGGTCCAGGGTCACATATGTATGTTTTAATTTAATTTGCAACAGCCCTTTAACTGGTTTTACTTTTTCAGGGCCAAATTAGCTATATGGAAATTTTAGTGGTGCCCAGACTTCTTTCAGAGTAATTAATAGACATTTTAAATTTGAAGACATTAACATAATATTTTAACGTTTTTGTCTAGTAGTTTTCAAATTAGGAAACTGGGGAAGAACATAAGATTTACTAAAGCGCATATCTTTGACAGTGTAATCTCTCAAAACTACAAAAAAAAAAAAAAAGACTCGTTAACAGACATTAAAATAAATGCATGCCAGTTCAGTGCACAAAAATAATTAGACAGTGCTTGTATGCAATGCAATGAATGCTTAGTCATGACTTGTTAGCATATTTAAGTGTTATGAATGAAAGTATGTCCTTCAATATATATATATATAGATATAGTCAAAATCTATATTAGTCAAAATACATACATGTATATTTTTGTCCATGTGTTTTTTTTTTTTTTTATCATTGTGGACATGGTCTATCTTTTTGTACATTTAAGAATCAGTGTTATTTGATACTCATTTGCAATTTTCATGAAATATTTGATCTTGTTTTGGTGACACCTGCAGAAGTCAGGTTAAGATTGTGTGGGCCACCTGTCTCCGAAGTCATTACATCTGTCAATACATCTGTCAATTTCTGTGGTTTAATGAGAGAAAAGAGCTGTTGTGTTTTCTTAGGATCACAGGATTTTCTCTTTGCGTTCCTGAGGGAATAGAGGAACACTTGGTATGAATTAAGGGATTTCGTTAGTCATGCTCCAGAGATTTGATGCTTTTGTGGTACAAATTGGGCACTTGCCCAACACACTATATCCGGGCACAAGCCAATTAGAAAGAAAGACTAAGTGGATATTGGCTGCGTACAGTCCCAGAACACATTACGGTGTGTTGTTTTCCCGTAGTAATATGACAAATAGTATAAACATAGACAAAAAACAATTTTTAATACATCAAATCTATTCTCTCAACATTAGCACTGCCACATTCAGTTATTTCCATAGAAAACAGCAAAGGATTTAGAGAGAACGGAGATGGGAGAGAGGGAGAACGAGGACTTTTCCTTTGGGAGGTTCTATTAGAAAGAGAAACAAACTTTTCATGGCAGGGTTTCTGTCTGTTTTAGATTAATTATTTACATGTGAGACTGGATGAAATAAACGATATAGATGGCAAAGGCAAAGCCGTGAAGAGCTTGTGAGATACAGAATGACTTTAAAGCTCTGTTCAGATCATCCTTTCATCAAAATCGAAGATCTCCATTTCAGAGTAAGAGGTCAGTGATGGAGGTTAGAGGATCAATAATAGTGATCCAAACTAAACTGACCAGCATTTCCACTTGAAGCCCAAAATCGCATTAAGCGAATCCTGTATTTTTATGGTCCCCGAAGAAGCTTTTGTTGATGAGATACATCAGGGGTGGATAGAGTATTTAAGCTTTCAGTCACACAAGAAGGACATTTCAGCTGAGATAATTAGTTCGGCCTTATGATAGGAGAGCCTAGACAGGAAATGATGCCATGCTATTATTGTGCCTTGAATGTCATATTAGCCTGTGTGCTGAAGTCGCCATGCTAATTAGCCCCAATCTGAATAAATAAAGGCACGCTTAATGACTGTAGATAATGTCAGCTCTAAAATTGCAGCTTGTGTATCTGATGCACGATTTCATACTAGCCCGAAGTCATTTACCAGTAACCATTTGGAGAAGCCAACCACAAAAATCCTCTGTATGGAAAGCGTTTCAATCATGAGATCAAAATGATCGTAAGGAAAAAATGCTTTTATCACGTTTCAAGCTTTTATCAAGTATGTAGAAATGGCTGGTATATGCCAATATATTTTGCATTCTGAAATCTGACATACAGTATCTATAAGTGAAACTGGATATTCAGTAAGAAAAAATTTGAATAGCAGAATAGAGCTACGGTAGGTGGTTGAAGGAGTCAATCATAAGAGAAGCAGTTTCATAGGCCGAGCTAGTTACATTTACGTTTTCATAAAATAACTTTATTTTATTCAAAATTATATGCACTGATGATTCAAGTGCAGTGTGACTAGGAATGTGCTTTGAAACAGCCACCGGGGTAAATTTTGATTTCATGCTGACTTTAATGATGACAAATGAACAGGAATGGATTGACCGCAGGGCACCCTTAGTCCTCTAAGGGAGCCTAAAGCTGTAACCATTTTTTCCAACAATGACTCATTCCAAACATCCAAACAGCTTCGTCGCTTCATGCTGATGAATGGATTTATTTGGGGTTTAAAGAAATGAAATAGAATTCACAGATGTGTGAATGTTCTGTTCTCAGAATGTTGTAAATTCTCGATCACTTATAACATCAGAGCTGTAGTTAACCAGCGTGAAAGGTTGGCTGGGAGAGTGTGTGTGCCGAGGTGCTACAAATAATCATTATCTGACACTTTGATGGACTGGGTTGTAAATTTACCATCATATATTTTTTTTTCAGTATGTAAATATTGTAGCACTTGGTATTTTTATGTGACATATCAGAGGAACTTCTCTTGCTTTAAGTCTTATCTAGTGCTGTGCTGCAGACTATGGCTTCTTTTTTGATTCTGATCACTGAGTGTGACAGACAACAGAAGCCGTCCTGCGATTTGGTCAACCAATTTAATGAACAGTGTCCCATGGATTTTTCCACTGGTCTACAGGTGTGCACTTGTTTCTCTTCCCACATTCTCTGTCACGTCTGTCTCCCGTTCTCTTTTTTCATTAGCTTCTATTTCCTTCTATTAGCTTCTATTTCCTTAAACAGCCCTTATCCTCAACTTTAATACCTTTTACCATTATTTAGTGTGGAAATATGTCTAAAAGAAGGATATTTAGTACACTCTAAAAATTGCTGGGTTAAAAAACAAGCCAACTTGGGTTATTTGGCAACCCAGCGCTGGGTAAATATTGGACAGAACACATCCTGGGTTATTTTGATCCAGCTGGTTGGATTAAATGTTTTACCCAACATGCTGGGTTGTTTTATTTAAGTCAACTGTTGTTTAAAATGACTATATTGCTGGCTTAAAATTAAACATCACAGACATAGTTACTAGAGGCAACAGCAATAATCAAAATATGAACATTTATTAATAAGCAAAAGCAACCATGGGCAAAAATAGAAAGACTAATTGAATTTATTTGGGTGAATACCGCATAATTTACAAAATTACATATATTTAAACGCTTTTAACAAGCATTATAAAAAAAATATGGGTAAAAATATTAAAAATAACCCAATAAAATAACCCAACAAGCTGAACCCAGCATTAAATAAATAAATAAACCAAGCCTTTTTAAGAGTGTAGAAAAACTACCCAGCGCCTGGGTGAAAATATTAAAAATAAACCAGTAAAATGACCCAACAGGCTAAACCCAGCATTTGAGTTGACCCATCAGCTTAGTTTCAGAAAAACTACCCAGCACCTGGTTAAAAAATATAAAAAAAAACAACCCAATAAAATGACCCAACAGGTTGAACCCAGCATTTGGGTTTAAAAATAAAAAATAACCCAGCATTTTTTAGAGTGCAGAAAAACTACCCAGCACCTGGGTAAAAAATATTAAAAACAACCTATTAAAATGACCCAACAGGCTGAACCCAGCATTTGGATAAAAAAAATAACCCAGCATTTTTTTAGAGTGTAGAACCCAGGCTCATGAAAATACGTGCCTCTATAAATTTTTGCAACATCGTAATTACTAGAGATGTCACAATACTCAATATAATATCGAACCGTTCGGTATGACATCCACGGTTCAATATGCGCTTGTGAATTGCAGTTTTTCAGTTTTGCATTTAAATAATTTGCCTGTTTTATTTCTCTCGAAATTTGCTGTGTGTGCCCATGATTTCACGTGTTTTGGATGAGAAAACGCTTCCCCGCTTGTATTTCAATAAGCAACACCTGCAGAGCATCTTCCATTCTAATGAAATGCAGTGATAATCTTTTCTAAACCTGTTGTCCAACAAAAGAGAACATTGTAACTTATTTTTACTTCACAGCATCAGTCGAGTGTTTGAAATAACTTCCTTTTGTGATCTGATGTGGCTTCTTATCATAGAATGAGGCAGACAATATATTCTAAACTGTTTGTCGATTATGGCTTACAAATATCATTATGAAAATCATTATGAAAATACCCGAGATGGCTTGAAGAACACAAATAAACCATATATTATTACAGTCGAGTGTTTATTGTCCTTATATTTCATCATCTAAAACGTTTAACGTTATGCCTTTATCCATATTAGAGAAGCTGGAACGGAACGTAATCAGTGCTGCTACTTATATGTGAATTTTCTGCCCTCTGGCGCCCTCTGGCGCCCTCTGGCGTCCACTATGAATGAAACCCATCCTATTTTGTGTAAAAATCTGAAAAAATAATACCTCTCTCAAAAGAATATTAAGCAGACATTTAATAATCCACGCTTTTTCCAGTGTACAGAGGTTTACAGAAGTATTTTGTTGTTAATTAGATTAAAAACACTCTGATGTGGCAAGCTATCAAAACCGAACCGAAAACCATGGTTAAAAACCGAGGTACGTATTGAACCGTGGACTGTTTTGTTGCATCCCTAGTAATTACATACCTTACTGCACTTTTCACGGCAGTTTCAAAGTGAAATGTGCAGAGAGTGGTGCTAAAACACATATTTAATATGTGATCGTGGCACATTTTTATTACGTTGGTACAGGCACATATTGGTGTGTATTTATTACGCTGCTTGGGGTACGTATTGCGGCTGTTCAGAATTCAAATTTCTGGGAAGTGTCGCTGAAGGTTAATGCTCTGTCGTGTTGTAAATATCTCCTACACCAAACCCCTAAACCTACCCGATAGTGTTAACAAATGCAAAAGTGATATAAAAACCCATTTGTTGATGCAGCCATGCTCTTTTAACTACCTTATGCGGATTTAAACTGTTTTGTCGAACCGAAGTTTCACTGGGTTCATACCGGTGCTCTTCCGTATCACGGGAGCCACCAAGCAAAACTACTGAATTAGAAAACTCATACATACGAAGCTGTATAGTTTTATTACCTCTAGTGTTAATTTCATCTGGAAACTGCATTGATTTGTACATATAGGTATGTTTTTTTTTTTTTCTCAATTTTGCTGAAATGGATATAGAGGCATGTATTTCCATTGAGGCTAGATACCTCAAATATAAGTACTCAATTAATAAATAAATACATAACTAAATAAAACATTTTCAATTATTTGAGTGTATTCATGGTAAATATTGCATAAAAGCATGACAGTTCTTTTTTAAAAAGAGTAAAAAATGACAGTGACAGATATTTTTTCTCTGTTAAAAAGTAGAAATGGCACAGTTTGTTTTCTTTTTTTATGTACAGGTACATTATGTAATTTATTTCTGTGATGGCAAAGCTGAATTTTCAGCAGCCATTATCTTTACTGTCACTTTTGATCAGTTTTACACATATATATATTTAGCCACATTAGCAGCAGGAAGAAATAACATAAACCAATAATATCATAGCGCAACATGTTGAAATTTTCTCAGACTCAGTGGATAAAATCAAGTCTGCCCTGCATTATTTCCTGCTCTATGTTTTGTTTTACTCAGATGTACAGCATGCAGAGTCCATTTCAGCCTGCAGAGTAAACACGAGACAATCTCCCATCATTTAATATCTGTCTTCAGTGGCCTTATCTGCAGTCCACTCTCTTTATTTCATTTCATGCATTATTTCATTCCTGCCTGTTTGATCACTTAGCATCTGTCTCCGAGTTATTAATGTTTGTTTAGTAGAGCCCACGTCAGGGGAACATCTCTGTCTCTTGCTCTTCCTCTACTTCTTATCTCTGTGAATCATGGGTAATATATGATTGGCTGTAGGGCATTAATAGGAGCTGCTCTGAACAATAGTGCTTAATAACCATGACAGTGCAAACAGTACAAGCAAAGTTTACCTCTCTTACACTGCCAGCTCTTAACATCTCAGTGTGTGTATTGTGTGGCATTGCATGTCATTTTTCATTCTTTGCCATCGAAGCGCATTAGTGCATGTTAGGAAATGTAATCAGTTGTTCACAGCAATGTCCTTGACCCTTTGGGTCATAGCTTCCTGTGTCTGTCCAAGGAGGAACTGGAGGTCACGCTATTGGACATTATTACTTCCTGTTGTGCTGGTGGGTGTATTAGCTTTGGGAAAAACATTTGAGACACTTAAAATGACTACAGCTTTTCAGTGTGACCCTGTTCATGCTCACAGTCTTCACAGTCCTTTTGTTTGTATTTCATTAATGACTGTATTTGTACAGTACTACATTAATGTCATTCTGTTTAATGAATGGACGTGCTGTAGATGTTTAAGCCTAAATATTTTTATGACTTAATGAATGTCCTGTTTAAAGTGTTTGAGTATGCCCTGCAGTGATAATAAGCTGTGTTCATATTTAATATTTAATTCTTTAATGGCTCAGATAGTCTAGTTTTATATCAGACCTGTTGTAGGTCACTTTTTAATCAATTCTTAGCCTGTTTTGAATATTATCTTGTGCTCTGACATTACCCGAGAAGTTATTTGCATGTTCTAACCTCTTATTTTAATATGATCTTACAGCATTTGGTATAATGATTATATTTCTCTCCTGTATACATGCTTACATTAGTGTCTAAAGGTTTTTTTTTTTTTTTTTTTTTTTTTTTTTTTTATATAAAGAAGTCTTTTACACTTACCAAGCCTGCATGTATTTGATTGGAAATACAGTAAAAACAGTAATATTGTGATATATTATTACAGTTTAAAAAAACTTGTAAATAGTAGTTTTAATATAATTTAAAGAAGCATTTCTCATTATTATCAGTGTGGAATCCGTGATCGTTTTTTTTTTTTTTTTTTTTTTTTCAGAATTTAAAAACACAAATACTAAGAAATCTTTTTTTAACATTTTAAATGTATTTAATGCATCTTTGCAGAATGAAATTATTAATAAAATATAAATAAATCCCTGATATCCCTGATTTTGACAACATGAATATTGTTATTAATCAAACATGGCATTATGCATGTTGTTTATAGTTCTTAAAGCTGTGTGCAAAGAGATGTCAATTTGTTCAGTCTTAAAAAAAAAAAAAAAAAAATGAGGAAACATTTGGTTTCAAGGTGGTACTTGTTCTCATTTGAATAATCATTTGAGAAGTCATAATCAAGGGATAACATTAAAAGCACAGAATGCATAAATAAGTAAAATTTGGCTTTGGTGAGTAAATTAAACAGAATAAAACAGGTTGCAACGTATGTATGAACGTTAGACAGACTCTCTCTGATGTAAGTGATGTGCATTTTTCAAATTAAGGACATAAAGCGTCTCCTCAGGAAAACATCTGTTGCGTCATTTACCTCAGAGGAAATGGTATTATCAGTTTATCTAAAATGCCTAATTTCATTTTCTAAAGAACTCCATGTGGTTACAGGTATGTGCAATATTTCTCACATTAAGCCACTAAAACAGAAATATTGCAGACAGACGGAGACTGGCTCATCCTGAATGATCTGTGCTGTTTGTCACAAGCGTGCAGAGCGAAAACATCTAAATATTTCTATTGTCCACAGATGTTAAATCGTTTTAGTGGCTTGTAAATTCTCTGAATTCATTTGCCATTGGCAAGTGAGACAAAAAAAGTTAATTTTGAGCCATGATAATAATGAATGCAGAGAAAGGTTTGATTAGGTCAAGGCCACATGAAAGTCAGTCCGCCCCATAATCCTGTTCTGCCAGAGCTGAATATTAATGATAAATTAAATAGTCCATCATAAGGGAAGGGTCATCAACTCTCTCTGTCTTTTCTCTCATTCTCCTGCATTCTCATTGCTCACTGTCTCTTCTCTCTGCAACCTTGATATGCCCTTCACACCTTTTCAATATCTCTCTCTGCACTGCTTTCTCTCATCTCACATGGTCGTTCACCTGTGTCGTCACCTGTCTGTGTGATCAGCTGCTGAAAAGTGAGAAAAGCTGCTCGACTTCCTGTTATTCTGCTCGCAATGTATCATATCAGCCCATCTACAGTTGACACCTCTGAGATAGAGAGAGAAAGCAAGTGCGAGAGACAGTGTATTTTAATGTGCATTTACACTAAAGGCGATGAAACGCTTCTCTCTGTTCTTTAAAGGAGAAGTCTTTTTCCAGATCAACAATTTACACATAATGTACTCACCCCCTTGTCATCCAAGGATGTTTATGTCTTTCTTTCTTCAGTCGTAAAGAAATAATGTTTTTTGAGGAAAATATTTCAGGTTTTTTTTCCATATAATGGACTGATATGGTGCATCGAGTTTGAACTTCCAAAATGCAGTTTAAATGCGGCTTCAAACGATCTCAAATTCAGTTGTAAACGATCCCAGCCAAGGAAGAAGGGTCTTATCTAGCGAAACGATAAGTTATTTTCATTTAAAAAAAAAAAAACAATTTAACTAGTTTTTTAATCTCAAACGCTCATCTTGCTTTGCTATCCCTGAACTCTGTGTATTCTGGATCAAGACAGTTAGGGTATGTTGAAAAACTCAGATCGTATTTTCTCCCTCAACTTCAAAATCGTCCTATATCACTGTTTTACCTTTTTTGTTAAGGGTGTTTAATCTTCTTTGCATGTTCACTTTGTAAAGACTGGGTCGGTACTTCTGCAGCGATGTAGGATGATTTTGAAATGATTTTTGAAGTTGAAGGAGAAAATACGATCTGAGTTTTTCGACATACCCTAACTGTCTTGAACCAGAATACACAGAGTTCAGGGAGAGCAAGACAAGATAAGCGTTTGAGATTAAAAAGTATTCAAATTGTATTTTTTTAATGAAAATAACCAATCGTTTTGCTAGATAAGGCCCTTCTTCCTCAGCTGAGATCGTTTACAACTGCATTTGGGATCATTTGAAGCCGCATTTAAACTGCATTTTGGAAGTTCAAAATTGGGGCACCATAGCAGTCCATTATATGGAGAAAAATCCTGGAATGTTTTCCTCAAAAAATTTCTTTACAACTGAAGAAAGAAAGAGATGAACATCTTGGATGACAAGGGGGTGAGTACATTATCTGTAAATTGTTGTTCTGGAAGTGGACTTCTCTTTTAAGAGAGTGTTTAATATGAAACTGCTCAAAGGAGAAGTTCACTTCCAAAACAAAGTTTCACATATAATGTACTCACCCCCTTGTCATCCAAGATGTTCATGTCTTTCTTTCTTCAGTCATAAAGATACTGTGTTTTTTGAGGAAAACATTGCTGCATTTTTCTCCATATAATGGACTGATATGGTGCCCCAATTTTGAACTTCCAAAATGCAGTTTAAATGCGGCTTCAAACAATCCCAAATGCGGTTGTAAACAATCCCAGCCGAGGAAGAAGGGTCTTATCTATCTCAAACGCTCATCTTGTCTTGCTCTTCCTGAACTCTGTGTATTCTGGCTCAAGACAGTTAGGGTACGTTGATCGTATTTTCTCCCGCAACTTCAAAAATCATTTCAAAATCATCCTACGTAGAAGTACCAACCCAGTCTTTGCAAAGTGAACATGCAAAGAAGATCATACACCCTTAATAAAAAAGGTAAAACAGCGATATAGGGCTATTTCGAAGTTGAGGGAGAACATGAGATGAGAGTTTTTCGACATACCCTAACTGTCATATATATATATATATATACACAAAAATAATTTTCAGTTTAAATATTACTACACTTAATCCATACATTCTTCCCAGGTGTCTTGAAATTCACTATTATTTTGACTGTTGTAATTTGTTTCTAAACTGAACTTTTTATTAAACGTGTCTCTGTTTCAGTATGTATAACTATAGAAGTGTTTACTGTGATATTTACAGTTGTGGTGTTTTTTCTTTTTGTCAGAGGGAAAAGTTGAAGTGACTAAAGAAGGATTGAAGCTGTGCACTATGGGACCAGCAAAGGTGTTTGGAGAGCTCGCCATCCTTTACAACTGCACCAGGACAGCCACTGTGAGAAGTGAGTACAAACACAGTGTGATGATAAACAAAATTGTCCTGACTTTGATTCTAATTACTCAAGCAACATTTTGGATTTTTTTTTTAAATTACATACATAGATTAACTCAGATTGAGTTTGTTCTAGGCCACATCTGCCACCATAGGATTATAATTCTCAGTATGACTCAAGACAACCAATTGCTCCATCTGTGATGATAATCTGTGATTTCATTGATAGACAGGAGGCCAGATAAATATGAGGGTTGTATTAATATTAGGAGACAACAAATGAGTGGAAAACTGTGCTTGGATATTGTTATTGGTTATTTTGTGATTTAAACAACCCCCTAACCCTAGATATTAAACTATGACATTTTTATTAGGCTTTTCCACGTTTATAAAAGCCCCAAATTGCCCCAAAAATCTAGCTCCAAATCTAGATCTGATTCTGTAATAGTCATAAAAAAAAGTCTGAATTGTGAGATACTGTGAGAAGTAAATTTGTAATTGTGAGAAAGTAAGTCAGAATTAAATTTTTATTTTGCAATTCTGTGATTTGAATTCTTCAGATCTGTAAGAAAAAAAAGTCAGAAATGCAAGATATAAACTCAGAATTGTGAGGTGTAAATGCGTAATTGCAAGGAAAAAGTCAGAATTTAGTATATATCTTGCAATTCTGTGATTTAAAATCTTCAGATTTGTGTAGAAGAAACTCTAAATTCTAAGATCTAATTTCAGAACTGTGAGAAAAAGACAGATTTTAACCAGATCATCTCATATGCACAAGCTTGTGTGCTGTGTGGTTTCTGAATTATTTGCATGCCTTTTTCTCATTTATTATTCTATTCTTCTTCTCATTTTCTTTTTCCTCTGTTACATTGTTCTCCTTCATGCATATTCTCTTCTTGCCTCCACTTGGCTCGTTTTCTCCTTCCTCTTTCTCTTCTCCTCTGGCTGTGTTTATGGTGTTCCTGTGCTCCTCTGCTCTCTGTCTCGGGTTCTCTGGATAGCATCTGGGACAGGAAGTGAGCTGGACTGGGATTAAGGGACATGCATGTGTCTGATTTCTCAATGCATGGCTAAATGCGACACATGTCCCATGTGCACAACTGCCACCAGCAAATCCATCTCTAATTTCACTCAGAAAAGAATCTGAATAATATTCATTTCAATTATTTTCACTTCTGCTTAGTTAATGTAAATTAAAGGAATTTTCCGCTTTTTAAGCATCTGTTGCACGTAGTTGATTACAGTTGATTATAATTACAACTTTTCCCACAATTCCTGTAGTGGGAATTGCCTTGCAGGAAAGTGTACAGCAATGCAGATAAACATTTCAAATGTGCAATTATAACACTGTTTTGAAAATATGTTGCATTTTTTTTTTGGCATCCTTATTTGTGCATATTTAAATTTATGTAATGAACAGATACCAGATGCATACCAGAAAAGGGACGTGTTAAACAAAAGGTTGTCTACCTAGATACATTTTCCAACCTCGAAGGATGATTTGGGCAATGTTACATCTCAAACGTAAGCACTTCAACTAAAATATAAGCTATAAGTATGCAATAGCATGCACAGAATTACTGTATTAAACTTCAAAATGCAACTTCCACTGCACTCTTTGTGCTAGAGACATGAATGACACCACAAATTGTGAGGCTTGTTGAATGTAATTTCATTTCAAAGCTATTTGACAGTTTTCAACATTTCACAGCTACATATTTACCAGTGGCAACCAACACTTTTTCTCAGAAAAAGAACTTGTTTTGCCATTCGAGTGTTTGCATAGCTGCATGTGTGGTTATTAATGTCTTTCTCCCTGTCTGTTTCATTCAAACACTCACCTTTTGTTGTAGCTGGTTTCCAGTGGTGTCTGCATGTAAATGAGTCTTCTGGAGAAGCCGTGGCTTGGAGTATTAGAATGCACAGGGGAAACGGCACAGATATGTCAGCACTTAAAGTGGTTTTGACCTGCTGTGATCTTAGCCACCCTACAGCTGCCCTGTCTTTTCACAGCTATAAACAACAGAGCAGAGCAAGAAAGAGCAGGTCCAGTGCTTCACAGGACATGCTAGATGAAGGCTCTTTATCACAATCCTCTGATGTAATTATTGAACCCAAGTGGATGCTCAACAGATATTATGAGAAACACTGATATACTCAAGCAAGCACATTATAAGCCTGTGGGAAATCTAGGAACATTATTAAAGAAAATACATCTATGTTTGATGCTTTACAGAATGAGATCAGATCAACTAAATAAGTTGTCTGTTAAAAACAATACAAAAATTACAATAAATGCTGATTCATCAAATTAATCACAGTTATTTACATATCTGTATTTGCGGAGTAAAGCCTTCAGATTATAACAGATTTTTACATTGTTACAAAATATTTCTATTTCAAATACATGCCATTCATTTTAACTTTGTTCATTCTGAAGATTTTATTCCATTTATTTTTATACAATATTTTAATAGTTTATCACAAAAATATTAAGCAGCATAAGTGTTTTCAAAATTGACAGTTTTCAACATTTCTTGAGCAGCAAAACATATTAGAATGTTTTCTGAAGGATCATGTGACACTGAAGACTGGAATAATGATGCTGAAAATTCAGCTTTGACATCACAGGAATAAATTAGATTTTAAAGTATATTCAAAAAGAAAACAATTATTTTAATTTGTAATTATATCTTGCAATATTACTACATATTATGTTACTGTATTTTGGATCAAATAAACGCAGCCTTGGCATGCATATGAGACTTTTGTACATTTTACAGACCCCAAACTATGCATATATTTATATATTTTAATCCAATCTATTTTTTATGGGGTTCAAGCATGTAGCACTGAAACCCTATTAAAATTGTTAGAATGGCCAAGGATCAGTAGGATCAGACCAAACCGTAAGTTATAGAGATTTAAAACTTGGAGGGATGGGAGTACTCAACATCACCAAGGTTGCCCTAATCGGCCTGACGGGGGCGCTACAGCAATCAAAGGTACTATTACAAAAGTACTAAACTGTTCGTCACAGGCTCAAGTGTCTTGTCATTAAAATCTTTGGCTCACGCCAGACAAAACGCAAACAAGTACACACACCTCCATTTTTGGGTATTTTGCATTTTTTGAAAAACCTAGTTTTGCAAACTAGTCCCATGTTTTTTTGCCCGATCGGTACCAAACCAGTATCAATATCAATAATTATTAAAAAGCGTGAACTTTTGACCCTCTGTCACAAATTGACACCAAAATGTTCAAAAGGGGCAGAGCTGCCGTCACTAAAATGGCTGTAACTTATCAACAGAATGAGATATCTTTGCCAAACTCACAAAGCGTATGTAAGAGCTGAATCTGAGGTCACATGAAAAAAGTTCCATAGCTTGGCCACTTGGCGGTGCTAAAAGACGGGAAAAAATATAAAAACGTCATAACTGCGCAACCGTTTGTTCTATCGACGTGAAAATCGATATGCACAGGCTTGGTCTAGTGCCATAAGTGTCTATAAGGACATTTGCACATGACAAAAAACATGGCCACCATAGGCAGATAAACTTTGAGCACCTATTAGACAAGGTTAATGGAGGCCAATTGGAATGAAACTCAGTGGGCCTGTTTAACTCACAGCCCCAAAGGTCTGTAACAATTTTTTAAAAAATCAGCCACTGGGGGCGATATCGTTTTTTTTTTTTTGTTTCAAGGGCGTAAACAATTATATATTGTGCATTTTTTCACACATACACACGATATTTGTATTGTATCATACGATAGACCTCCTCTTTCCAAACAATTTTGCCTCTACAACCACTGCTGTCAATTAAACCATTTGTTAAATGATTGAGAATATGTAAAAAACCTACTTTTGCAAACTAGTCCTAGGTTTTTCACTCATTCTGGAAAAAAACACTGCAGCACAATTCTCTGGATAATTATAAAAAAAAAAAAAAAAAGTTGAAATTTACCCTTTGGGAAGCTATAATGGGGTCGTTTAGAAAAGGGTCCTGTCCAAATATACCCAAAAGCCTATAAAACCTAAACGCAAAACGAAACCTGGTGCACATGTGACAGGTGTTAAAGATGTTAAAAAAAAACATCATATTTCTATGGTTAATGACCTGGATTTGAGTGCTAAAATGCCTTAAAGTGCTTGAACCCCGGTAATCGCTGATTGCAGCTATATTTTTACATATATTTTCATTAGACCTCTGTTATTTGGTGAGTTGATTTCCATGCACAAGATTTCTGACAGCTTCAGTTCCAACCTAAAAATCAGTGTATATGCTGATGGATTCCAGTTGAACTGCTGTCCATTCCTTTAGCTTTGGTTCAGCAATTTTTTTGTTTTTCTCCCCACACTTTTTAAAGTTTTTTTCGGATGCAATATGAAAAGTGCATTTTAAAAGGGGTCTTTTTTGTGTTTAAAATCTTGAGGGTATGAAAAGTTCAGGACATCTGAAACATCTGCAGTAGGTACAAAAGAGAAATATAGCCCAAAAAAAAAAAAAAAACATTTGAAAGTATACAACAAAAACTGCTATCATTTTCTAGCCTTTCTAGATGGTAATACAGTAGAGTTTGTGTGAAGTCATGTGTAGAGTCATCCCTGTCCCACATCAGGAGGAAACCAGACATGGCAGTTTGACATGACAAACCCATTTGCTGCTTTGCTCGTATAGATTTAAAATCTGTTTACTTCCATCCAAGAAGCTTGAAATTCATAATGCTTTGAGTTTGAGGGATGAGCTCATGGATGAGACCTTGAAGTATATGCGTTAGATACTTCAAACTGTGCTCCTACAGCAGTCTGATGAAAACTCAATAAAACAGCAGGAAATTTAGTTCTGTTATGTGTTTTTTGTTCGCTGATTATGGAAAACATACCCAGCAGTAATCAGTTCACATTTCATACACAACTTGCTTTGGCTCAGATGAATTTAGCAGTGGCCATCAGTAAGGAACAAAATGAAGTTTATTTTCTGAGGCATTTTCTGTGCAGCCATCCGGCTGAGATATAAACACTTGATGCTGGAGGTGTTTTGTTTGCTGATAAAACTTTTACCTAATGAGCCAGCAGCCTTGTAGTGCCATTTCAATTCACTATCTAATGCATACTGCACAAACAAATGGCACATGCTGGCTCAAATCACCAGTTGTAATCTGACTGGCTTCTAGCAGTTTCCAGCAGGTTTTTATTAGGTTGATGCACCAGCTCTTCTGAGGAAGAACTAATTGCTGGATTTGTAAAAATTAGAAGGCTGTTTGCTGTCTGAATTGGCAGTTTGCATAATGGCATAAAAACAAAATTCTTTTCTCCTCTAAATTTCATTGCAGCCAAATTCTGCCTGACTGCAATTACTTTTTTTTCAAATTTCCCTACAACTTTCAATTAGTTTTTCACTACATTTGGGTTAGGTCGTCTTGAGACCACGTGGGTCAAAGTATCTTGTGTAATGCCTAAAAAAGGGCACCATACAGGAAGCCGTATTTTTGGAATGCTTTGATGTATTTAAATGTAACCAACACTATAACCATTCCCCAACTGTATAAAAGCAATTTGGTGATAGCACCACCATCTGGCCGGAAAGCTTAGAACATGGCCAAGTTTTTTTTTTCTTTAATGATATAAATCATACACCTTTTTATAGTTATAAACTTGTTTATGTTTGTTTGTGTTATTTTCTTCATACAATGTTTGTGGAATCAAAAATGAACTCAAATCATATTAAGATGATCCATTACAAAAGTGTGAATGCATGGATTTTTGGCGTTTAACATACACTGCTGTTCAGGAGTTTGGAATCAGTAAGATTTTTAAGTTTTTTTAAAATAACTTATTTCTGCTCATCAAGGCTGTGCTTATTTGATTAAAAATACAGTAATATTGTGAAATATTATTGCAATTTAAAATAATGTTTTTCTATTTTTATATTCTTTAAAATAGAATTTATTCCTGTGATGCAAAGCTGAATTTTCAGCATCATTACTCCAGTCTTCAGGTCACGTGATCCTTTAAAAATCATTCTGATATGCTAATTTATTATCAATGTTGGAAACAGTTGTACTGCTTAATATTTGTATTTATTCATATATTTTGGAACCTGTGATACTTTTTTTCAGGATTGATGAATAAAGTAGACATCTTTTGTAAGAATGTACACTACCGTTCAAATTATGGGGTCAGTACATTTTTTTTTCTTTTTTCTTTGTTTGAAAGAAATTAATACTTCTATTTAGCAAGGATGTGTTAAAATGATAAAAAGTGATAGTAAAGGCTTATATTGTTGGAAAAGATTTTTATTTGGAATAAATACTGTTCTTTTTAACTTTTTATTCATCAGAGAATCCTGAAAAAAGTATCACAGCTTCCAAAAAAAAAAAAGAAAATGTTAAGCAGCACAACTGTTTCCAGCATTGATAATAAATCAGCATATTAGAATGATTTCTGAAGGATCATGTGACACTGAAAACTGGAGTAATGGCTTATGAAAATTTAGCTTTGCATCACAGAAATAAATTAGATTTTAAAGTATTTAAAAATAGAAAATAGTTATTTTAAATTGCAATAATATTTTATAATATTACTTTTTTTCTGAATTTTAGATCAAATAAATGGGACTTTTGATGAGCATTTCTTAAAGAGACTTCTTTAAAAACATTAAAAATCTTACTGATCCCAAACTTTTTGGCAATGTAGTTTTGGAAGAAGAAAAAAAGAGATGTTGCTGTTAAAGGGGTCATATAATGTTGCTTAAAAGAACGTTATTTTGTGTATTTGGCATAATGCAATGTGTATACACAGTTTAAGGTTCAGAAAACACATTATTTTCCACACACTGTACATTATTGTTGCTCCTCTCTACCCTGCCTTTCTGAAACGCGTCAATTTTTAGCTCATCGTTCTGAAAAGCGCAGTGTGCTCTGATTGGCCAGCTGTCCGGTGTTGTAATTGGCCAAATACCTCAAGCGTGTGACGGAAATGTTACGGCCCTTACCATGTTGTGATGCCGTGTCGCGGCACGATGAGACAAAGATAAAACTCATTATAAATGAGGCATTTGTTGCATCTAGTGGGGACATAATTATTGATTATAATGACTTGTACCGTCTTTTTATGCATTGTGTCACTGTGTAAACATAAAACTGTGTGCATTTGTGATCGTAGAAATGACAAACAACAAGCCTTACTCTACACTGCTCAAAACTCAAGTTTGATTAGTCAGTAGCAAATTCTTTAAATATGAAAACGTACTTACAGACTGTGAGTCAGAAGTGCCAGATTGTCCTTGGAAAGTTGGAAGTGTCCCACTTTATAGTGTGCATAGCCGGCATTGTAGGCTACTCTCCCAGGTTCAGGAAACAGTCCTCCGTAAAATACGCTGCGCATACTCGAATATTTGCATTGTACTGTTCTGGAACAGTGTTGTAAATATAACTTAACCACTGATTTCTAGTTGTGTACTCATTTGGAAGGCCAAAAAAAGAAGTTTCACTTTCGCAACGAAACACACAGCATCTCCACAACATGGCGGAGGCGACAACGATACTACAGCGAGAATAAAAGTTACCCCTTCTTTCTTTGCATATACATTTGAGCGTGTTATGCAAATCTTCCCACATAGTGACATAGATTTGTGGCGGCGTGTTTGAATGAGGCGTTTTAGGAAGGTATTGCTGAGTCTTAACTTTCATAAAGAATATCTCTTTGGGTTTGAGACTTTAATCTTTGCAACTTTACGGCTCTTTATATGTGCACAAACAGCTTGTAATACTCCAAGGAACAAAGAAAATCATGAAATCGCATCTTTAAAGGAGAAGTCCACTTATAAAACAAAGATTCACATATAATGTACTCACCCCCTTGTCATCCAAGATGTTCATGTCTTTCTTTCTTCAGTTGTAAAAGAATTGTTTTTTGAGGAAACCATTCCAGGATTTTTCTCCATATAATGGACTGCTATGGTGCCCCGATTTTAAACTTTCAAAATGCAGTTTAAATACGGCTTCAAACGATCCCAGATGCCGTTGTAAACTTACCTAGCGAAACGATTGGTTATTTTCATTAAAAAAATGCAATTTAAATACTTATTAATCTCAAACGCTCGTCTTGCCTTTATCTCCCTGAACTCTGTATTCTGCCTCAAGACAGTTAGGGTATGTTGAAAAACTCCAATCGTATTTTCTCTCAACTTCAAAAATAATTTCAAAATCATCCTACATCACTGCAGAAGTACCGACCCAGTCTTTGCAAAGTGAACATGCAAAGAAGATCAAACACCCTTAACAAAAAAGGTAAAATAGCGATATAGGACGATTTCGAAGTTGAGGGAGAACATGAGATGGGAGTTTTTCCCTAACTGTCATGAACCGGAACAAAAACAGTCCAGGCAGAGTAAGACAAGACAAGCATTTGGCATTTAAAAATATATAAATTGTATTATTTTTATTAAAATAACCAATCGTTATGCTAGATAAGACCCGTTTACAACTGCATTTGGGATCGTTTGAAGCCGCATTTAAACTGCCTTTTGGAAGTTTAAAATTGGGGCACCATATCAGTCCACTATATGGAGAAAATGCAGAAATGTTTTCCTCAAAAAACATAATTTCTTTACGACTGAAGAAAGAAAGACATGAACATCTTGGATGACAAGGGGGTGAGTACATTACATGTGAATCTTTGTTTTGGAAGTGGACTTCTCCTTTAAATATATAGAAATTGCTCATATTGGCATGAAATTTTGTATGTGTAATTATTTGCCAAATTGTCCTGAAAGTATGTATATTTTGCTTGCAAGTAACTACTGGCTATAAAGTTCTTAAAAATACTTTTTAAAGTTTTAAACAATGATGAGTGTACTCACAGCCTTTGAAGTACTTTTTTCATGAATTTGCCACTGTTGGTGGTGCTGAACAAATCTACTGAAACAGATCTGCTTAGTTTTACATAGTGCCTTTGGGTTGACTGGCTAATTGCTGCTTGCAGCTGTATTTAAAGCTTTTTGTGTTTGAAAAGAGCATGTTTTGAGATAATAATAACACATGGAGTTCTTTGCAATAGTCTGTGAACTGACACCTCAAAATAACAAAACAGCCTTTAGTGTGTGTTCACCTGCCACCTGCCGCTGTCCTCTGAAAAACTGACAGTCAAGACGATCTTTTTCTAATTCCTGTGTTTGTCGACTCCCTTTCATTTCTAGACTGGGACTGCATATATTTGTTTTTCTTCTCGCTGTTGAAATGAATAGGAATTGTCCTTGAGAAAATGTTGTAAAATTTGAAGTGATGGCACAATTTCTCTGGAGAAAGAGCAGAAATGGAAATCTCTGCTCTGTTTCCTGGATACTGCTGTTTATATTAGTTGCAGTGCATCCGTGTTTTGAGAATACCTCGCAGTCGCATTCGTTCGCTCTCCCTGAGGTTTCTGTTGTCTGTCATCTTTCTAGAATGATTCACTGAAGCAGACAGCACTTGAAGAAGACCTGCTGCTAAAAGCATGAAACCTGTGTGGCTCCTTCATGTAGTCCTGGTCTATTCTGGACCACAAGACAGAGTGTTCTGGAAATGTCTTTTTTTTTATTCTTCATTATCTCAAGTTAATTAATCTTACAAAATCCATTAAAGTATTAAAAAACGGATGTGGAGAGAGACAGGTCGAAGTTTCTCACAATCGATCTTTTAATGTAAAACTTCTTCTATGCAGGTATCTTTAGGATGTGCCTTTGCAGTCAAAACATATTGTATTGTGTTTATTCTTTTTCATGTCGGATTGTTCTCATTTTATCTTTAAACGAAAAAACCTGTGTGCGTGACACTGTTTGTCACCTTTAAAATCTGCCTGCAAATCATGAGAGTGAATGTGGTTTTATAGGGAGATAAATCTGTCAGTATAGGGTTGGAAGAGAACGGGTCGTGTCAGGGCAAGTGTGGTAGTGATACGTTTTCTCTCCCTCATGAATAATATTAACTCATGTGCTATCAGAAAGCATGCTGGGACGTGTGTTCCCTCTGACCACACAGCTTCTATCTCCATGTTAATTGAGAACATCATTTTTATCAGTGCTGCTGGGATGAATCTCTGGGTGTTGATGGCCTGCAGGGAAACCCCGACTGCTCAAAACCTTCCCATATCATACGATACAAATGACTGGGTTCTGATTAACAGTCATTCATTCTCAACTAAGAAACAGTCAGATGTAGCCCCCCCCCCTAAAAAATTACTATAAAACTACTTGCCGTAAATTAAAATGTAAAATTATATTATATTATTAAATAAATGCAAAAATTATTATTAAATAATATTATATTATATTTTAAACAATTATTAATAGTAATAAATATTGAAATAATGATTTTAATAATAATTAAAATACATAGTTATATTTTATTATTGAATAAAAATGATGATTACATAATTATTTGAAGAATTATTTAATTATTATAATAATTAAAAATATATTATACTATATTATATTATTAAATAAAAACAAAAAAATATTAAATAATATTATAATATATTGAAAATAATTATTGATAGTAATAAATCTTTGAAAAATATTTTAATAATAACTTAAAAATATATATAGTTATTATATTATTAAATAAAAAAATAGTAAATAATATATTATTGTAGTAATATCTAAATAACTTAATAATATTGAAAAATTAAATAATTATTTTAACAATATTTAAAATATAGTTATATTAAATAAAATATTATTTCATAATTATTAATATTATATTATATTATACAACAACAAAACATGAGCTCTAAGAATAATAATTATAGCTTGTTGTTGTTATTATTATTATTATTATTATAGTTATATTTTATAACAAACATTCTTAAAGCATGTTATATATTATTGCATATTATTATTATTATTAATAATAATAATAATAATAACCTAATAATAATCATTTTAGCTTATTATGTTTATTTTTTATATTTGTATTATTTTAATATTTGTATATATTTATTTGTAGTAAATAAATTCATAATTAAAAAATGTATTTTTAAAATAATATTTTTTATTATTTTATTAAAATATATTTTTTAAAATAAACATATCAATTATTATTATTATTATTATTATTATTATTATTATTATTATAGAATTATTTGTTACATATCATTAAAGCTTTTTGCTTTATTGTAGTCCTTTGCATATTGTGTGAAATGTTTAATAATAATATTAATATTATTAAGGATATGCATATATCCTTAATATTAAGGATATATTCTTAAAGCATATTATATTATTGTAATCTATTTCATATAGTTTATTGGGTGCTTAATGTTCCTGGTTACTTATGTTACAAGGAAAATCATTGTGAATATTCAATAGATTGCGCAGACCCATACATAGCCCCTGATTAGAAATTAGATCTGTGTCCAGCTGTAGCGATCACCATTTCCTCCGGCGCCTGAAATACACACATGAATCAGAGGATGGAAGCTGTGCCGGGTTTTGTTAAATAGACATTTGATCTGGCTTTAAGGAGGGCTGTAGATTCAGGTAAATATGGAGTAAATTAGAAATGCAGCACAAGTAATGTTTGTCTTCATGAACATATGTTGGCGGTTGTGTAGGTGGATGCTGTTAAGTTGTTGTGTGTATCTGATGAATTCTGATCAGCCACGGGGCTGAATGTCATTACGGATCCAAACAGGAGCTGATTTTGCTCTCTCTCTTTAATACACAGCAGAGAGTGGGTGTTTTAAACAGTAAAGTCACCACTGCATAAGGGCTGCACTACATAATAAATCTGCCAGGACTGTCTGTCTCTCTGCTGTGTGGCTCATACCCATTTTTTGTTATTTGCTCTCATTCTCTTTTTCTCCCTCCAGGCGGAAGAAGCTACAGGTGTCAGATGAAAGTCTAAAGTATTTAGCTTAGACCCGATAAAGTCAGTCAGGCGCAAAACTCAATTCAGTCTTAGCAAAATAGCTGTTGTGATAGAAGTATTGAAGAGGATTCTGTTTATCCATCAGTCTGATGAACTTCGATCAACATAGATCTGAACACATCTGTAAATTTGTAGCTGTATCTGTAATTATGAAAAATCAATTAAAATATCCTATACTATAAATAGAAAGCAAATTAGGATGTCTGAGTTAGTCTGAGGTAGAGTTGTGTGATAATGACAAAATTATATCTGGATATTTTCTGGAACTTTGTTGATAACGATAATTAGACTATATTTTGCTGTGTCTTATCGTGCTGATATTTTGGCAGGTTTAGGACTTCAGTGGACAGCTGACTCCCAAAGCTTTTGATATTCTTAATATTCTGTGCAGTTAGGGTTAGTTTCCAGGAGTAATAAGTTTAAATTGATTTTTACCTCTTATGGGCATTTTTACCTTTAATAAGGCCAATTTTTTTCAAACCTAATTAAATATAGGGAGCTGATATTTGCACTAAGTGCAAATAGCAATAAGTGTTATTTTTTACACAAAGTGAAAATAGCATATTTTCTTAGCAATAGATGATATAAACACTAAGAGCAAAGAGCAATAAATGCTATTTACACTAATTGAAAATAGGAATTAGATGCTATTTACACAGTGAAAATAGCAATAGATCCTATTTACACTAAGTGAAAGTACCAATTAAATGCTATTTACACAAAGGGAAAATAGCATATTTTTCTTAGCGATAGATGCTATTTACACCATGTGCAAATAGCAATAGATGCTATTTACAATGTGAAAATAGCATATTTTCTTAGCGATAGATGCTATTTACACTAAGTGCAAAGAGCAAGAAATGCTATTTACACTAATTGAAAATAGCAATTAGATGCTATTTACACAAAGTGAAAATAGCATATTGTTCTTAGCGATAGATGCTATTTACACCAAGTGCAAATAGCAATAGATCCTATTTACACTAAGTGAAAGTACCAATTAGATGCTATTTACACAGTGAAAACAGCATATTTTCTTAATGATAGATGCTATTTACACTGAATGCATATAGAGATAGAGGCTATTTACACTAAGTGCATAAGCAATAGATGCTGTTTACACTAAGTGAAAATAGCATATTTTCTTAGCGATAGATGCTATTTACACTAAGTGCAAACAGTGATAGATGCTATTTATACTAAGTGAAAATAGCAATTAAATGCTATTTACACAAAGGGAAAATAGCATATTTTTCTTAGCGATAGATGCTATTTACACCAAGTGCAAATAGCAATAGATGCTATTTACAATGTGAAAATAGCATATTTTTCTTAGCGATAGATGCTATTTACACCATGTGCAAATAGCAATAGATGCTATTTACAATGTGAAAATAGCATATTTTCTTAGTGATAGATGCTATTTACACTAAGTGCAAAGAGCAAGAAATGCTATTTACACTAATTGAAAATAGGAATTAGATGCTATTTACACAGTGCAAATAGCAATAGATCCTATTTACACTAAGTGAAAGTACCAATTAGATGCTATTTACACAGTAAAAATAGCATATTTTGTTAATGATAGATGCTTTTTACACTAAGTGCATAAGCAATAGATGCTATTTACACTAAGTGAAAATAGCTATAGATTCTGTTTACACTATGTTAAAATAGCAGGATTTTCTTCTATTTATAATACTTTTTGCAAATAGAGACAATTATTTGCACCTGAGTATTGTAGTACATTATAAAACAGTATGCAATAATAATGTATTGTGTGTAAATGACAGTTTTAATTCAAATTATTAAATGGATGCTTCCTTATTGGGACAGTAATCCCTCCCTACACCCTCCCTAGACCTACGCGATACTTTATTTTCAACTTTTTGATTATTTCTTCGTTTTTATTGAAAATAAATGCCTTTCCGAAATATGAGATTTGAAAACAGAGAGAAAAAAGTTTTGCCAAAAGGTCGATTAAAATCTGGGTCGGTCACGTTGGAAAGACTACAGCATGCGCTTTACCATCTACGCCACTGGACCTGGTGTTTTATGATTGTCTTTTGTTGTGTTGACTAACCCAGTCACAGTTTGGTGGATGGAGTTAGTGTAAATGGCCTCTACCAACAAGGGGGGCTATTTGCACTTAGTGTAAATAGACACTGCATTATATTTTTTTTGTCAAATTCTTACATTTAATTAGTAAATTCAAATAGTAAGACATTATAGGGCTGTTACCAATCAAATGAAATCAGTATCAACAAAAATTGTTTGCAGTGCAGAGGTGTAATTTAGATGCATTCACACTGAATGCAGGACATGAATGCATTTAACCTGCAGTTACAATTACATAAATGTTTTGATGTAAAAAAAAAAAAAAAAAATGTTGAATGCTGATATGTGAAAAATATAAATCTAAAATCACCAGTAGGCAGCAGCAGATTACTGCATTAGTGAATCATTGAGTCATTCATCCAATTTATTCGTTCAATTCGGTGAGTAAAAAAAAAAAAGTTCACATGTGAAAAAGTGCACATGACTGTGCGTTAGATTTATACCATGACTATGATGCCTGTGTAAATACAGATAAATACAAATGTTGCTTGAGCATGGGACACTCTTTAAAGCAACATTTACTACAAAACTGCATTGTGATGCCACCAATATAACCTGCAGTCCTAAAACTGCTGCTGGCCAGATTTGTGGTCCTAAGAGAATATTAGCTGTCCATTCAGCCTGCTTGTCTTGACTTGTCAGAGGTGATGATTTCTAAAATCCTGCAGGAACACACAACAATCCTTTTGAATCCTTTATCAACAAGACAGTTTCCTTGGGAATTTAACTACAACAACATTCTGTAAAACTGTTGATCCTGTTGAGATTTGAAAATATGACTGAGAACGTCTTATATCAATAAAAGATACACACAGCTGTAAAAAGTGTTGTTAGTGATGTATAATTAATGAAGCTGAGCTTACTTTGTCACAGCTGCTGGGGTATTTTGTTGAGGAGAAAGTCTGTGATTTTTGTCACTACAGACACTTCCTACATCAGTGTTTTACTGCATGCTGATGAAGTGCCAAAAAGGGAAAAACACAGAAGTCTGCACACTTTTGTTTCTAAATATACCTGAATTGTATTCTCAGCACAAACATGCTTGCTGTTATTTTTGTCAAGCACCACTGAAATCAGACATATTGAAGAAGCTAAAGCTGTGTTCATGGGCAAATCTTTCAACTGGGTTTTTGTTATTTGTGTTTACAAAGCAATGTGAAGATGTCACATGCATTTGACTACTTTTGCATTTTGTTTGTGTGGTTCAATCACATTGTCACCAAAGCATTTCAAATATTTAATTAAAGGAACAGTTCTACCAATAATGAAAACTTTACTTGCTCTCAGGCCATCTAAGATGTAGATGAGTTTGTTTCTTCTTTGGAACAGATTTGGAGAAATTTTATATTATATCACATGCTCATCAATGGATCCTTTGCATCGAATGGGTGCTGCCAGAAACAAATCTATCACGGCATTTTTGGCCAAAATACAAGTGCGTAGTCCATAATAACGCTTTCTCCAGTGAAAAAGTCCATGCCCTGTTGTCCTTTCTCATCAAAATTGACATATTTGTTTAGATTTTGGACTGTTTTTGCTTGTAAAGTGTGGTTGATCTGTGCATATTTTGCTCCTGATTCAGACAAGACCATTTTCTTACATTATAGATAGACTATGTGAACTTTTCCTTGAAGGCACTGAGCCACCATTTGCATTTATGCATTTAAATTTATTTACACTTGAATTGCATTCGCTGAGAATTTAACCCATAACCTTGGCATTGCTAAAGCCATGCACTTTTGTTTGTGTTACAGGAAAGCATTTCATTTACAGAACCAAAGTCACATCAGAGCTTTTTAAATATACAAAGCAAGAGGAAACACTTTAATGTTCTCAAAACCAGGTGTTGTTTTAGCCATTTATTTACTTTGCATCAATTCTTTCCTGTCATATCATTTTTAAGCAATAATTCGTCTTTGTTTTAGAGTACACAACCTCAGACTATTTAGGTATTGTTAACCCATGCTGGCAAACATTGCCTATTGTACATACTAGTTTAGAAAACATTACTGTTTGATTTTGTGTGTGAGTGTAGGCGTGTATTCTAGCAAGCTCTTCAGAAATCTCCACTCAGACATCTTCATAACGGTGGGGGCTGTAACATTTAGAAATGGAAGGGGAATAATCAAATAATCGACAATCTGTGACATTTCCCACTGGTTCCCTGTCACGTTTTACAATGTAGCAAACAAACCAAAAAAAATCAATGTGCAAATAATAAACACGGTCACCACGGACAACATTCGCCATCTTGTTGCAGCATTTGCAAAATTGCCTTTTGTGTTTGTAAATTCTACTGTACTTTTTAGTTTAGTTATATTTTTCTGGCTTTTTTAATGTACAGTGAACAATAAAAGTATTGACTTGCAGTGACTGATTTTACTATTGAATAAAATGCAATATATTTGTAATTTTTATTGCAAATGTGGTGTTCAGATACACGCTGCAAATATGTACATAATTTGCAATAATTTACGGAAGTGGTAAGTCATTGCTGAGCTCATTTGGTGCAGTTTATTTTTATGGTAACGACACACTACCAGACAAGTCAAGTTTTTGAACAGTAAGATTTTTAATGTTTTTTAAAGAAGTCTCTTCAGCTCGCCTGCATTTATTTGATCCAAAGTACAGCAAAAGCAGAAAATATTTTTACTATTTAAAATAACTGTTTTCTATTTGAATATTTTTTAAAATGTAATTTATTCTTGTGATTTCAAGGTTGAATTTTAGCATCTTAATCCAGTCACATGATCCTTCAGAAATTATTGTAATATTCTAATTTGCTGCTCAAAAAATGTTTATTATTATTATTGTTTAAAACAGCTGAGTAGATTTTTTCAGGTTTCTTTGATAAATAGAAAGTTCAGAAGAACAGCATTTATCTGAAATAGAAATCTTTTGTAACATTATAAATGTCTTTATCATCACTTTTGATCAATTTAAAGCATCCTTGCTAAATATTAAAATAAAAGTTATACTGACTTCAAGCTTTTGATTGGTGTAGTGTATAATGTATTTCGAATA
Organism: Cirrhinus mrigala; assembly: GCA_036247105.1. Taxonomy (NCBI): domain Eukaryota; kingdom Metazoa; phylum Chordata; class Actinopteri; order Cypriniformes; family Cyprinidae; genus Cirrhinus; species Cirrhinus mrigala. The sequence goes on from CM070019.1 coordinate 29,603,980, forward strand.
AATACTGATCTTTGGATCTTTCTATTCATCAAAGAATCCTGAAATAAATGTACTGAACTGTTTTTAAATATTGATAATAATAATAAATGTTTCTTGAACAGCAAATCAGCATATTAGAATGATTTCTGAAGGATCATGTGACACTGAAGACTGGGGTAATGATGCTGAAAATGTAGCTTTGATCACAGGAATAAATTACATTTTAAAATATATTCAAATAGAAAACAGTTATTTTAAATAGTAAAAACATTTCAAAGTGTTACTGTTGCTGTGCTTTTGATCAAATAAATGCAGGCTTGGTGAAAACATTAAAAATCTTACTGTTCAAAAGCTTTTGACTGGTAGTGTATCTGATTAATCTTCTGTAGGATTATGAGTAATGAAGTTCTTTGAATGAAACTGAACTGAACAGCTGACAAGGTTTTTTTGTTGTTTTTATTTATTTTTTTTTTTTTAATTAAGCTGAAGCTTTAAGTGTAACTTAAAGAAGTAGTTCGCTTCCAGAACAAAAATGTACAGATAATTTACTCACCCCGTTGTCATCCAAGATGTTCATGTCTTTCTTTCTTCAGTCGTAAAGAAATTATGTTTTTTGAGGAAAACATTTCAGAAATTATCTCCATATAGTAGACTTCTAAGGTGCCCGTGTGTTTGAATTTCCAAAATGCAGTTTAAATGCAGCTTCAAAAGGGCTCTAAACAATCCCAGTCAAGGAAGAAGCGTCTTATCTAGCGAAACAATCTGCCATTTTTTATTTCATCTCATTTTCTCCTCCAACTTCAAAATCGTCCTACATTACTGCAGAAGTACAGACCCAGTGTTTACAAAGTGAATGTGCAAAGAAGGTCAAACGTCCTTTACAAAAAAAGGTTAAACAGCGATGTTGGGCGATTTTAAAGTTGGAGGTGAAGATGAGATATGAGTTTTTTTCGACATTATTGACCCGGGTTACACAGAGTACACATGCGCATGGCAGAGCTAGATAAGAAGATTATTTAAGGTTAAAAAGTATATAAAATTAACTTTTTTTATTTCTCGGCTGGGATCGTTAAGAGCCCTTTGAAGCTGCATTTAAACTGCATTTTGGAAATTCAAACTCCAAGAAGTCCGTAGAAAAAAAAATCATCTGCATCGTCATAAAGTCCACTAAATGGAAAAATATGCTGAAATGTTTTCCTCAAAAAAACTATTTCTTTACAACTGAAGAAATAAAGACATGAACATCTTGGATGACAATGGGATGTCTATTATCTGTAAATTTTTGTTCTGGAAGTTAACTACTCCTTTTACAATCTTAGAACTACATGTTCAGTCTGTCTTGCACTTACAGAACAGTAAATTTTAATTTATTGCTGACTTTAATAGTTTTAATGAGTATGATTAGTAATTTTCATATGTGGAATCTACATTCATGCTCTATATCTAAAAACCAATAGTTCTTTTTTCTAGATGCTGTGGTTCTTATACTTGGGTGTGTATTTTGGGTGTGTGATAAATATAATGAATATATTTACACTTTACATGATAAGTAACTCATGTGCCAAGTTAATATATTTTGAAAGGTTGTTTATTTCCTGTTATTATCAGAGTCTATTAAAAGATTTGAGCCTGTCATAAATTCAGATGAATTCCCTCTCGCGAGGTGAGTCAGTGGCTGTATTCAGACGAAGCAGCTCACTGTTTATTTATGCTTCAGTGTTTTCTGATTATTTTGCATCACTGCTGGAACTTTTCTCTCTCTGCAGTTTGAAGCACTTCAGCATGTTTTTGCAAATGCAAATCAATAACAAACACATTTAGACAAAATAAGCATCATTTTCAAAAAGTCACTTTCACATACATCAATGTCACCTTGTTTTTATTGCTTTAGCAAAGACTATAATATGCACAAAACCTGTTTGTCACTTTCACAGCAGTCCGGCCCTCTTAAAAATAAGGTTTCAGTATATCAAGTGTCTTGAAAAAGTGCACAGTCTTGCAGAAATTGAAGTTCAGTAGACCGAGAGGCAATAATCAAACACGCTTTCCTAGAATGTCGTCTCTTTCTCAGAAATGTTGTTGCTCCTTCAAGTCAACTCTTTGATGATGAAATACCCAGCAGTCTATGCTGCAATATTTGTAAGTGTTTAGCACATGACTGCTGCTTATAATTATGGTTTGGATTCAGCAGTTATATAATGTTATTACATTATGAATTACAATTATCTGACAAAAAATGTCAGCATTTCATGATCAACTCATTGCAAGGAAAGCTATGGGTGCTGATGATTTTTAAACTGCGTTCACAAGCTGATGGCGTGTTTTCTGATGTGCGTTTCAGCTGTGACCAGTGTGAAGTTATGGGCCATCGACAGACAGTGCTTCCAGACCATCATGATGAGGACGGGACTCATCAAACATGCAGAGTACATGGAGTTATTGAAAAGGTGAGCAGCTGTCTTGTTATGGAAGTGCATGTCTTTCTTTATCATCTGACATCTTAATTTGCATAATGGCACCCAGAGAAGAGAGCATGGGGGCATATTTTACATATTAAAGACCGAAGTCTGCATTGTTGGGCTCCTGAGCCAAACTGGATGAAAGAAGTCTTCATCAAAGACTTTAAAGACACTGAGCAGAACAGACGAGTTTCTTGGAAGCTTCTGCAATTCATTGCCACAGAAACTCTCTATAGCTCCCGATCTCCTTCCTCTCCTCCTTTCATGATCTCTCTCTCCTCTCTTAGTCTCTTTGTCCAATGTATTAACATGAGAAAAATGAATAGTAATGCAATCGTTTTTAATGAATCATCTAATGTGGTTTCATCTAATGTTAATGATATTACCCCATCCCTGCTGCTGTACTTATTATTTGAATAATTAGACCTAATTTTGTCAATTATGCTTTGAACTAACAGCCGTTTATAAACATAAGCGGAGTGCATGTGAGTGCATTAGACACTGAGTTGAACGTGTGCATTTTACTGATCTGGTCCATATGAAATTTAGGTGTCATGCTAATCAAGACTCGCAGAGAAACATTCTTATTATGTAACAATGTGCATGTGTGATCCTATGATTTACTGCTGATGTAGGCTACTAAAACCAGATACTAACTACCCATTTGACACATTTATCTCTTATCTATTGAACTGTTTAGTTCAGAATATATATGAATATATACATGAATGAATGAATATATTTATATATCTATCTATCTATATATATATATATATATATATATATATATATAGTTTTTTTTTTTTCATTTCATTTGCTTTTATTTTTATATGATAAATTTTCATTTTAGTTTTTTTCATTAAATTTGCTTTTATTTTTATATGATCAATTTTCATTTTATTTGTAATTTTAGCAAATTTGAGATTTTAGCATTTTTATTTATTTATTTTTTGTTATATATATATATATATCTATATATCTATCTATATATATATATATATATATATATATATATATATATATATATATATATATATATATATATATATATATATATATATATATTTAATACTTTAACTTTAACTTATTTCAATTAGCTGCCAAGGCAATATTTCTCATTGTCATTTTTTTTTTTTCCATCAGGTCAATCTGCATGTCACCATTCCAGTAAAACAAAAAAGCAAAACAAAAAAGAAATCAACAATCAATAATAATAATAATAATAATAATAATAATAATAATAATAATAATAATAATAATAATATTTTTTCATTAAATTATTTTTTTCAATTTTCATGTTAGTTGTAGTATTAGTAAATTTATGTGATCTTTATTATTTTTTTTCTTCTTCTACTTTTTTTTAATTTTATTTAGCTAATTTTCTTTTTTTTTTTTTAAAAAAAAAAGCTAATCTGCGTGTCCATTCATCACCATCCCTTTACAAAAACAAAAAAATAAAACAAAATGAACAAAACAACAATTAATAATAATAATAATAATAATAATAATATTTTTTCATTAAATTCGTTTTTTTAATATATAATAAATTTTCATTTTAGTTGTAGTTTTGTGATTTTATTATTTTTATTAGGGTTTTTTTAAACAACAACAACAATGAATAATAATAATAATAATAATAATAATAATAAAATATGTTTTTTCTTTTCATTAAATTCACTTTTAATTTTATGTTGTCAATTTTCATTTTAGTTGTAGTTTTAGTCAAATATATGTAATTTTATTATTTTTATTAGTTTTTTTGTTATGTCTATTTAGCTTTATATTTATTCTTTTTTTTAATTTTTTTTTTTCTAATTTTAGTATTTCAGTTTTTTTTCCTCAGTATTTTTGTAATACTTGAACTTCAGCTTATTTCAGTTAGCTGCCAAGGCAATATTTCTAATATAAATTTTTTTTCATCAGGTCAGCTAATCTGCATGTCCTGATTTGTCACCATTCTTTTCCAAACAACAACAACAACAACAATAATAATAATAATAATAATAATACATTTATCGATAATAAAAAAAAAAACATGCTTTCACTTTTTCGCCTTTTTTCCCGAAGTGGTTTATGCATTTTCTTTTTTCTTGCATTTTTTTTTCAGTAACAGTTATTTTAAAAATAATGGCTTGATCTTTCTGACACAATATTTACCCAAACCCCAACTTTTTTGATCACATGGTTCAAACAGCACTACACACCACTGCTATTATAACTGATCTCTGGTGAAAAATCAAAATCATAGTGATCTTTTTTTTTTGTTTTTTTTTTTTTAACTGAAAATTTGTTCTCGGTATGAAGTTCAAGAATAATGATGGTACTTGGCAGCGAAGGCTGTTATTATCCATTTTTGTACTAACCTTCAATCCCTTAACATTTTAAATGTAACATGCTTGGCACAAAACACGTTTTGAAAGAGAAGATTTTTGGGTTATTAATATAAATTTATTAAAATGGGTGAATACTATAATACATAAATAACATATATAAAGTAAAAATATTACTAAAATTGAATATTTGTTGGTACTTTGCAAGGCTTATTCACAATTGTTAATATTGGGCGGATACACCCCTCTATGGTGGTCACCCAATGCTTATTATGGCACTTACATCAGCAGCCAACTAAATGATAAAGAAAATAAGATCCTGTCATTTTCAGACCAAATATTAGCTCAGAATGGCCCGTGTATATCCATAACACCTTTAGGTTTCTCTGCCGCAGTCTTGCGCTAAACTGTAATAGGAGACTTTAATGGACTCTTGAATTTTTTATGGCATGTGAAATATTTATGCAGGAGCAGTTATTGATGTATGATCATCTCATGACAAACGGCAGTAAAACACGGACACAGCCCGTCCCTTTAAACGTGTGTGCGTGTGCTAATGCAACAGACAGAGATGCCCAGATCTCATCAAGGACAATCTACGGTCCCTCAGGACGGTGGTTCAGTCGGTCTCTCCTGCCATCTCGTCCTAAACATGATTTATTTAGATTTAGATAAATTGCAGCTTTTATTACGTAATGTAGATAATGCCTTGGCTTTGTGGCAAATTAGCTCAGCCTATACCGATTAGCCAGACGCAAACCTTTTCCTCCATTACGCAACACATGACCAGATATGTTTAGAAATGTTGTATCATGGTGATTGAGGGGTATTATTGTTGTTTCCGTGGCAGAGAACAACTCTGGGTTTATTTGAGTGTGATGGTGACCAGCTGTTTTGACCATATCGGGCCAGACTAAAAATTAAGTACTGAAAATAAATACTGAATTACATCAAGTGTGGGAAATTAAATTAAAAAGTGTTTAAAGTTTCTGAGGAGAATAATGAAATACTTGTTATTTTGAATGCTTAAACACTGAAGTTACATAACACTAACAAACACCAAAAGACTCTTCAGCTTAGGATAAGGATCTTATCCATCACACGTTTACAAATGTGATTGTTTCGTCTTAACTATGTAATGACGTACGTTGTCTCTCATTGACAGTGTTCTGACGTTCCGGGGTCTTCCAGAAGAAATACTGAGTAAGCTGGCTGATGTCCTTGAGGAGGTTAGAGATTTTCTTAATCATTAAGCAAATACAATTGTTATTAAATCTAAACATTCACATCTTTGTGCACTGATCGCTCAACATTCAGACTTTACAAGAACCATTATAGCTTATAGTTTATTTACTTGTAATTTTGTAATTTTGTTATTTAGATTAGCTCATAAAACTCGTAAAATCTAGATAAGCTCAGGAACCAAGATTTGGCACTTTGGAACGACTTTGGTTCACAAACTTTCTCATTTTGTTTATTCAAATAAGCAAAATGTAGCATGTTGCATTATTTTACACCAGTATGATATTTTGAACAACTTGTTTTTTTTAACAACTGTTGGTTTCATGTCTGTTTTGGCAAAATCACTGTCATTATACTTTCTTCGGAAGTCAGTTTGTTTAAAAAAAAGTGTGTAGTTTCATTCCTGAAAATGCCCCAAGAATGCAGAGGCAGTGAAAGATTAAAAAGGAAACATCTACTATAATATAATGAAATTTCATTTTTTTTTTTTTTTTCAGTGTTGCTTGCCAGTGTAATTTTAGTATTATTTATATAATATACTATTGTGATATTAATTAAATTTGTAACCATTTATATTAGTCTTAGTTTTTTAATATTTCTGTTCAGCTTTCATTAATGTTTCAGTTTTCATTTTAGTAATTTTATTACTTCAGATATAACTTGTTTCTGTGGAAGCTCATTTACGCCTCTAAGTAAAAATAAAAAAAGGTAATTGTGACTTTTTATCTCACAATTCTTACTTTTTTCTCAAAATTGTGAGATATAAACTCGCAATTCCGAGTTACTAAGTTAGAATTGTAATATATAAACTTGCAATTCTGAGAAAATATCACTCTTGTTTCCCTTCAGAATTGGACATTATAACTGGAAATTTAAAAACATTATAACTTTATTTAAAAAAAAAAAAGTCAGAATTGCGAGTTAATGTCTTGCAATTCTAACTTCATAACTTGCAGTTGTGTAATATTTTGTGTAGTATTATTTATATAATATACTATTGTAATATTAATTAAAATTGTATTTTTTATTGTATTTAATTTTATATTTATATAGTTTATATTATTAATTTTCATTTTCGTTTAAGTACATTTACGATTTTTATCATTTTTATTAGTTTTTTGTTATTTTTATTTATATTTAGCTTTATTTTTAAATGTTTTTTGTATTTTTTTTCTAGTACTTCAGCTTATTTATTTTTAATTTCAGTTAGCTGCCAAGGCAACAGTTCTGTTTTGATTTTTTAAATTTAAGCCTTAAATCTAATATTTATGTTTTGTTTTATTTCAGCTTTATTTCAATTACCAAAAACAATTTTTAATAGTTTTAGTTAAAGACGTCCTCTTCCAGAACAACAATTTACAGATAATGTACTCAAGATGTTCATGTCCTTCTTTCTTCAGTCGTAAAGAAATTGTGTTTTTTGAGGAAATATAATGGACTGATATGGTGCCCCGAGTTTGAACTTCCAAAATGCAATTTAAATGTGGCTTCAAACGATCCCAAATGCGATTGTAAATGATCCCAGCCGAGGAAGAAGGGTCTTATCTAGCAAAATGATCGGTTATTTTCATAAAAATAATACAATTTATATACTTTTTTTTTTTTTTTTTGATATTTTGTGCAGACACAACATCTTATATATACAAAAAATAGTAATTCACCATTCTGCTTTACCTTACACCCCCAATCCCCCAACATCCCAAATACACAACACAAACAAACATACTAAACGTGTAGTTAAGTGATCCATTATTGTACAATGAAAGAACAAAAAAAAAACAAAAAGTAAATAAATGAATAAAAAGTTAATCCTCTTCTGTATCTTCAAGTGACAGATCAATGGTTTCCATATAATTCAGCAAAGGTGTCCATGTTTTATAAAATTTTCAAAGACCCTTTTAATGAAAAACTATTTTTTTTCCAGTTTTAAAGACAAAAATTTTTCCTTTTATCCATCTATCATATAAGAGAGGGGATGCATGTTTCCACTTAAGGAGAATAAGCCTCCTAGCTAATAGCGTGGTGAAAGCAACAACATCTTGTGTTGCTGAAGGTAAATTTGGTTTAAAAGGAATTCCAAACAGAGCTTTAAAAGGGTTTGGTGTGGCTGATATGTTAAAGGTTTTTTTCAAAGCTATCAAATATTTTAGACCAAAACTCTGTCAATCTTGGACAAGACCAAAAAATGTGAGTGTGGTTTGCTGGAGACTGTCGGCACCTATTGCAAGTGCTACTTCTGTCTGGGTATATTTTGGCTAATCTGGCATTAGTGTAGTGTGCTCTGTGAAGAATCTTGCATTGCATCAAACTGTGTCGGGCACATATAGAGGAAGAGTGTACTAAATCGAGCATATAGTCCACTCTATTTCGCTTATAGTAATCCCCAGCTCTTGTTCCCAGGTCTTCTTGAGTGGTTCAGAGGGATCAGAATTTAGAGAATCTATTGATTCATAAATGACAATTTAAATACTTTTTAATGTCAAACGCTCGTCTTGTCTTCCTCTCCCTGAACTCTGTGTATTCTGGTTCAAGACAGGTAGGGTATGTCGAAAAACTCAGATCGTATTTTCTCCCTCAACTTCAAAAATCATTTCAAAATCATCCTACATCGCTGCAGAAGTACCGACCCAGTCTTTGCAAAGTGAACATGCAAAGAAGATCAAACACCCTTAACAAAAAAGGTAAAATAGCGATATAGGATGATTTTGAAGTTGAGGGGAAAATGAGATGGGAGTTTTTCGACATACCCTAACTGTCATGAACCGGAAAAAAACAGGTGGGGAAGAGCAAGACAAGACAAGCATTTGACATTAAAAAGTATAAAAATTGTATTATTTTTATGAAAATAACCAATCATTTCACTAGATAAGACCCTTCTTCCTCGACTGGGATCGTTTACAACGCATTTAGGATCGTTTGAAGCCGCATTTAAACTGCATTTTGGAAGTTCAAAATCGGGGCACCATATCAGTCCATTATATGGAGAAAAATCCTGATATGTTTTCCTGAAAAAACATAATTTCTTTACGAACATCTTGGATAACAAGGGGACGAGTACATTATCTGTAAATTGTAGTTCTGGACGTGGACTTCTCCTTTAACAGTAACAACTTGCTAATGTTTTTTTTTTTTATTTCTGTCAAAATGCACAGCTGCTTTTAAATGGTGAAAGAGGTCGTTTTGGTCAGCAGAAGGGTATATTTAAGGCATCTATCAGCAGTGGCTAACTGTCTCACACTAACCAGGCAAACCTCAACCTATTGGTTCAGACAAACTGGTTGTCCCGCCCTAAAATCACACCATTGGTTGAGCTGGAAGCAAAAAAAAAACACCTCAGGGCCACTTACTGTTGTCTTTGCAAGTATTTTAACACTGAAAAATTACACACTTTAGGAAAACACCTGGCAAGAAAATGTAAATGCATTTATGCTGAAATATGTTGATTTATTCACCTTTAAATGTGGAAAATGTGAGAAAAAAAAATCAGCAATTTCCATCGGCAAGAAAGACTCATAACTCAAGTTATAAAAGCTCTTCATTCATACCATGAATAATTTGTGAGCATTTTTAGACTTTCTTGTCTTGTAGTGAATCTACATGGTTTAATAAGCTGTAGTGGAGTGAATCATAGAGTTGTTTATTCTGTATACGATGGAGAATAACCAGTTCTCAGACAGTCGACATATGAGGTCCACTTCGCACAAAGCATCAAAGGAGAAAAATCAATGTTTTTATCCAAGAATAGCATGAGAAGATGAGCCGTAGACATTAAGAATATGTTAGTCATCAGTCAGTCTATCATTCGCAGACGCGAAGGTCCACGTCACCTCTCTTCACCTCGTCAACATATGACATTTATCACTGGGAAGTGAGTGATGGAGCCCCACAGCTCCTTGTGTTTAGGGGTGAAAGGTTGTTGTTTTCTATTCTGTGTGGATTTGTTGATAATCTTGGAGTGGCTGTGATTCTCCTTTGTGATAAAACTTGATTCACAGCTTCATAATAATAACACAACAGCACACAGAAATTGGTTTGGCTCTTATTATTAATTACATTTATGTCTAATATGTCTATCAGATTTGTACTGTTTAGACAGTTACCATGAAACACTGACAGCAGTATAAACAAAGAGGATTGAGTGGATGCAGCTCAGCTTCTGACATACAAATGTTAGTCACTGCTACATTACATCTATAATATAACGAAATATCCATTTTGTTTATGTTGCTTCTTCATTTAGTATTAGCTATATATTTGCAGTATTAATATTTTGAACACCATTCATATTTTCAGTGTTCATTTTGATTTTTTTTTGTTCATTTTTTTTTAATTTAGTTTTTAGTTTTAATTTTTAACATTTCTATTTACCTTGGACTCATTTATATTTCAGTTTTAGTTTTAGTAATTTTACAACTTCAAATTCAACTTCTTTCTATGGAAGCCTGTTTTTTGACTTTTTGTCTTGCAATTATGATTTTTTTCCCTCAGAATTGTGAGATATAAAATCAGTTATTTTTTCATCTGAATTGGACATTATAACTGGACATATATAAACATTACATTATTTTAAAAAAAAATAAGAAATGTGACATATAAACTTGCAATTGCAAGAAAAAAGTCAACTTTATAACTAGAAATTCTTTATTTCTCGCAATTGCAGGTTTATATCTCACAATTCTGACTTTAAAACTCGCAATTGAAAGTTTATTATGCAATTCTTTGGAAAACACAGTTTACATCTTGCAATTGTGAGAAAAAAGTGAATTGTGAGATAAAATGTGGCAATTACCTTTTTTATTCTTTATTATGTGGCGGAAACAGGCTTTCATTTGTTTTTAGGTTTTTTCCAAGGCAAAATTTCTCATTTTTAACTTTTTCTAAGTGCTTCAAGTTTTCATCTAATATTTATGTTTTATGCATTTCAGCTTTGAGTACCGAAAATTATCTTTAATAGTCTTTAATATTCTAATCTTTAATTAATTAACAATAACAGCACTTTTTGCTGATGTTTTTATTTCTGTCAAAATACAGCTACTTTTAGATGGCCTTCAGCTTTTAGTTTTTTTTAATGGAGAGCTGTATTTACGGCATCTACCAGCAGGGGTTAGCTGGTTCATTATAACCAGGCAAACCTCGACCCATTGGTTCAGATATGAACCAACCTTTATAATGTTAATCTGTGATTGTGTAATGTTAATGTGTGGTTAGGAGAGCTGAAAAAATAATCGCCATGGTGAGATTTTTGAGAAGTCTGTTAAGAAGCAGAGCCTTAAAATTATTGGTGATCCAAGCCATATTCTCCATAAGGAGTATGAGCTGATCAGGTAGGAGGTATAGGATACCAACTTGTAAGTTAAATAGGTATAAATTCTTGTTAATTCCATCAATCAATTACATTATTGAAAAATAGGAAATAGGGTAGTTGGGAAATGTGTTGGGTATTGTGCAATGTATTTAGTGTATGTATGTAGAATATTATCTTTTAATTATTTAATTTTTTATTTTTTTGAAGTTAATCTTCTCGCTTGACTGCTCAGAACATATTTCTTAGCTCTAAGGAAGTAAGATCAAAAAATGAGAGTATTTATTGGCACTAAGAGCTCTATGTCATTAAAATAACTCGCCTGTCAATCATGACTTCTCAGTGAATATTCAAATTCAGGTCAAATTCTCATTCCAGTCCTTTTTTTGTGATGTGATTTGTTAAATAAATGTTATGAATTTGCAGAGAGTGGAGGGAGTCTCTTCAGCTAATAATTGACCTTAAATGAGTCTGAAATTTGCTGAAGCTTTTTAAACTTAAATGTTAATTTAGCATATGTAATTATGCCAGAGGCTCTGGGGAATGAAAATCTGGACACATGAATAGAATCTGTCTATTCGTCATCATTTGTGGTGTCTTATATTTGATGCAACTCCACCATTAATTGCACATATACAGTGTAGCTGCCTGAATTTAGAGTCCACATATATCTGAATCTTAACATTACTGAATATTCACACTGACTTGAGGGCTTTCCATTGGGGAGTATTCACTTACAGGGGTTGGACAATGAAACTGAAACACCTGGTTTTAGATCACAATTAGTATGATATTGGGCCTCCTTTTGCAGCTAATACAACATCATTTCATCGTGGGAGTGACAAATACAAGTCCTGCAAAGCAGCCAGAGGGATTTTGAGCCATTTTCCTCTTGCAGAACAGTGGCCAGGTCACTATGTGATGCTGATGTGGGAAAACGTTTCCTGACTCGCTCCTCCAAAACACCCCAAAGTGGCTCAATAATATTCAGATCTGGTGACTATGCAGGCCATGGGAGATGTTCAACTTAATTTTCATGTTCATTAAACCAGTCTGTCACCAGTCTTGCTGTGTGTATTGGTGCATTATTATCCTGATACAGAGCACTACCTTCAAGGTACAATGTTTGAACCATTGGGTGCACATAATGAAACTTTACACTCTGCTCTAACTGGTGTAATGTACAATAAGTGAAGATTGGGCACCAGACAGCGCAAATATAGCCATGAAACCTCCAATACTATATTGGCGAGTGTTTCAGTTTCATTGTCCAACCCCTGTATATTAAACTGTTTAGATACAACAGCACTTAAAAAGCATTTTTACAATTAAGCTAAACTTAAAATGTATGTGTGTCAAACCAAGGTGCATGCATTTAAAATAAAGACAACACAAAAACACTTTTACACTCAAGCAAAAAAAAAAAAAAGTTATGTTAAATGATAAAATAATAGATTTTCAAAATGAAGATAAAAATATATCAGTAATAAACCTAAAATCTCTCTCCTGTATAGGTACTGAAAATTTAAGACATGGATATCCAAAACTGCATTAATGCAGTGAAGTCTGCTTGTTTTGAAACACATCTACAAAATGACATCATATATAGTAATCGATATATAGGGGTTTTGCTTGTTTTTTTTTTATTTTTATAAACTAAAAGTCAAAATAGAGAAAAGTATATTACATTAAGCAAGAAGCAAAGGTTTTTGTTTTTTTTTTTGCAAAAATCTGTCATTGTGAAATCTGTCAACTAATAAAAATTCTAACTAAAATGTAATTTTAATATATTTAAAAAAAATTATATATATATATATATATATATATATATATATTGAAACACATCTACAAAATGACATCATATATAGTAATCGATATATAGGATTTTTTTATAAAATGCTTGTTTTTTTTATTTTTATAAACTAAAAGTCAAAACAGAGAAAAGTATATTATCATTGTGAAATCTGTCAACTAATAAAAATTCTAACTAAAATGTAATTTTAATATATTTAAAAAAAATGTGTATATATATATATATATATATATATATATATATATATATATATATATATATATATTGAAACACATCTACAAAATGACATCATATATAGTAATCGATATATAGGGGTTTTGTTTTTATTATTTTTCTAAACTAAAAGACAAAAGACAGAAAATGTAATTGTACGTTAACAAAGAAACTAATATTTTTTAGGACTGTTAAGATTGCATTGTGAAATCTGTCAAAAATAATAACATTTCAAACTAAAATGTATATGTATATAATGACAGGAATGTATAAATCATTTTTATGTTTAGAAGTATACATTTTTGATCATTTATAAATAGATCAATAATAAACCTAAAATCTCTCTCCTGTGACTGCAGGTGTGCATGTGGGTGTTTTGTTGGAGGTCAGACTCTAGGTGATGTTGGAACAAAGTGTTTGCTTGTGTCAGAGACTTTGTGGGGTCGGTTTCCTATCTGCTGGTCATATCTGATTTCAGACTGATGTGTCTGGAGGTCAAGGTCTTAGATAGCACAGTGAGGGTCAGAGAGATGTTGTGTTGTCTCTTTTCCATTTAGAAATCTGCTGGATCTTGTGTCTGCACATCCTCTTCATACCCTCTTCGTAGGATGTGCCACCTGTATTTTTCTCCATCATCTGTTTCCATATCATCTTCACGTCCTCTAACCAATTTTCTCTCTCTTATAGACCCACTATGAGAATGGCGACTACATCATTCGCCAGGGGGCAAGAGGAGACACATTCTTCATTATCAGTAAAGGAAAGGTAAGTCTATTTCAGTGCAAAGTGCAAGCAGTGATACTGTGAAGAAGGTCCCATGCTAATATTTCTTCCTCTTGTTCTCACCCCTGTCCAGGTGACAATGACCCGAGAGGACTGTCCGGGCCAGGAGCCTGTCTACTTGCGTTCTATGGGGAAAGGAGACTCATTTGGGGAAAAAGCCCTACAAGGGTGAGATTGCCCTCTACACTACTGTTAGAGTCAGATACCAAAATGTCAAGCTTTTATAAGATTCACATATGCTTAAAAAAAAAAAAGTCAGCTTTAAGGTCTAGATTTTTGTCTATTTGGCATTATTTTCATGCCTATTTTGACATTTACATCCTCCAAAAACATGCAGAAAATCTCATTACTTAATTAGAAATAAAATACATTTATAATAATAAATTACAATGTTAAAAACTGGATAACAATCACTATTGAGATTTATGCATTATGGGAATGAAAATTCCTTGTTGAAAATGTGGAGGACTGTTATTATAATAATGACATGAAACATGAAAAAAATGTTTTTTGATTATGTGGTGAAATGTGAGCTGGAAAGGTTTTTGTGAGAGGAACCCTATTAGTTATTAAAGGATTTGGTGCCATCTTGTGGCTGCTGTTAAAAGCACTCTTGGAATTGTAAGAAGTTTTGGAATCATAAACTGTTTAGAGTGGCTGCACTGGCATAGCAAACACATGACATTACATTCGCACATCTTTAAAAGCACTGTTTGCCCACTCCCTCCTATGCCTGAGTAAAAAAAAAACAGATTTATTCAGAAATTATATTAGACCAAATCTTTTTCCAGGGAGCTTTCCAGCTCTTTTTTATTCAATTTTTTTGTTTAGAGAATCAGCTACTCTGAATATGACCAGTTACACATGCATTAGAGCAACCAACAATAGCAAGGGACACGTTAAAATTACCTTGATCAGAGCTCCCATTTTGAGGGTTTAAGGGACAAAATTACTTGAGGAAAGAATAGGACAATATGAGGCATGTAGCTATAAACCGGTCAGAAAATTCCAGGATTTTCTCCATATAGTGGACTTCAGTGGGGATCAATGGGTTGAAGGTCCAAATTGCAGTTTCAATGCAGCTTCAAAGGGCTCTTGTTTAGTGAAACGATTGGTCATTTTCTTAAAGGGGTCATCGGATGCAAACTTCACTTTTTCATGTTGTTTGAACATTAATGTGTGTTGGTGTGTATGTACAAATCTACCCTATAATGATAAAAATCCATGCAGTGGTTTTTAATTAATCTGTAAAAATAATATCCCCTTTTTCAAATCGAGCCATTCTCAGATGCCTGTCGGTGTGCCGTCACACCAACAGAGGCCGCTCCCACGATAGTTGATTGACATGAGCTCTTACTTCAGACCAGCTGTCACAGTCAAGTAACTTTCCTTGTTTGATGCCGAAGCAGGGATGTAAGTTAGACAAGAATATCTCCGATTGAGCGATTGAGGTGTTGTTGCTGGATATAATAATAAACATAGTGGTCGTCATTTACTCCCGACATCTGAGCCGCTGAAGATGCAGTGGATTACGTTTGTTTGTGAAGGGAATGCTCCTCCCGATCTACATATATCCGTCTATGTTCGCGCAAATCATTCATGATCCAGCTTCACTTACAGCAGAAGTAAGTATAAGCGTTTTTTTATGAATCTTGGCGATCGCCTTTCCTTATAGTGGTAGTTAGGAAGTTTAGCGGCTAAACACAGCTAAATGCGGCTAATGTAAACAAGCTCATCATTCCACAGAGAGAAGGGAGGGGCGTGGTGAGCAGAGCTCATTTACATTTACATTTACATTTATTCATTTAGCAGACGCTTTTATCCAAACCGACTTACAGGTGGGGAATACATCAAGCGATTTGTCCTAAAGAAGCAAAACGACCTACGAAGTGCTCAAAATACCATATAACAGGCATTGTTCAATTAAGTACAAGCCAGAAAGGGAAAAGAGTAGAAAAGGAATTTTTTTTTTTTTCAAGTCAAGTAGTGTCGAAAGAGATGGGTTTTCAGCAGTTGCTTGAAAGTTGTTAGGGAGTTGGCATTCCGGATAGCGGTGGGAAGATCATTCCACCAGCCAGGAACGGTGTGAGAGAAAGTTTTGGAAAGTGATTTTGTGCCTCTTTGTGATGGTACAATGAGGCGTCGCTCACTGGCGGATCTCAGAGTTCTGGAGGGAGTGTAGATTGGTAGCAGTGAGTGGAGGTAGGCGGGTGCCGAGCCTGTGGTTGTTCTATAAGCAAGCATCAGTGTCTTGAATTTGATGCGAGCTGCAATTGGGAGCCAGTGCACGGTGATGAAGAGAGGTGTGACATGGGCCCTTTTGGGCTCGTTGAAGACCAGTCGTGCTGCTGCATTCTGAATCATTTGTAAAGGTTTGATAGCCAGTTTGGTAAACCATATTTGCGTTTAAAACAGCTTTTGCCCTAGGTACATTTGCGCATAAGTTTTCAGGTAGCTTTGCATGTAGGTTTCTTAAAGCAACTTGGAGATGTTGCCACAGTTCTTCTGGGTTTAGTCTGTCTCAGTTTGATCTGTTTCTTCATGTCATTCCAGACAGACTGGATGATGATCAGATCAGATCTCTGTGTGGAGCACTGGCTATTGTCAGACTCCTTGTGCAAACAAAAATCTCACTGGATTATTACAATTAATGGCAAAATGAATGTTTAGAAATGTAAACTGATATTTCCTACTGACACACTACAGCAAAAGATAGAAATAACTGACTTAAAACTATTTTTTTGTTGGTGAAAATACTATATATATATATATATATTCTTTAGCAAAAATCTTGACTTTGTTAGTCTGCTGTGCATGACTGCGTGCATTCATGAGACTGTATTAGAGCAGGAAAAGCACACAAGTGTAAGAGAAATCAAATCTATCAAAACATTGCACAGAAGAAATTCAAACTGATATTTCCTACTGACACACTACAGCAAAAGATAGAAATAACTGACTTAAAACCATTTTTTGTTGGTGAAAATACTAGTGGCTTAAGACTTTTGCACAGTACTGTATATATATGTATATATTATATCAAACCTCATTACATGCCCTAAGAAGTCTGGCACAAGTTGCATGGAGTCATTCTGTGATACTTCTGAAACTTTCTTTAATGTCTGAAGCTGGTGTTGCCAGTCACTCCCATTATATGGACAAACACAGTTTTCTTTTTTTGTGGTCTGAAAAAGAAAAAAAAGTCATATGGCATTAAAACATCAACAGGGTAAGTTAATAATGACTTAATTTTCATTTTTGGGCAAACCCTTCTATTCTATTTATTTCTATTCTCTTCATGATCATTGTGCTCTATTCTATTCTGTTTGGTTCTATTCAAGTGTGCTTTATTCTATTCTTTTTCTGTAGTGGTGTCTGGTTTAAGGGGACTGTTTACCCTGATTATAATCCTGCGTTTGGTTGTGTTACTAGGAAACAGTGATCCTGAGAGCATGTTGATATGCTCCGTTGTGTATCAGGTGTCCAGCTCGGCAGTCTTCTGATGCGAGCTGCGAGGCTGTGATCGGAGGTGAAATATAGGCCAGAACATTGTACATGGTCAGTCCGATTCCTTCGAGATCAATTAAACACTGTCCTGTAAGAGCTCCCACTGTGCCCTTGTGTACGGCAGAAACCTTGTGGTTGGCTCGCGCTTTACGGAGATCATTAACAGCGTCCAGAACTTGATAAAAGAATCTTTTGATCCTGGGGATTAAATCCATGCGTGTGTATATGTGCATTCAGAAGCATTTGACACCTGATTGGTTCACAGACACGTTTGGCAGCGCTGGGTGTCACCGAGGGTGTCGGTTTTTCAGGCTGTGTTTCCTTATGCAGGTGAACGTGTCCCACTTATAGTACACTGACCCACACACAATACAATGAATGGGATAGTACAGCCAAAAATTAAAATTCTGTCATTATTTATACTCTCATGTCATTCCAAACCTCCTGACTTGTCATAAAATGGTGATGGAAAAAAAAAAAAACAGTTCTTTGTAAAATCTTGTTCTAAAAGACCAGATGACACCAACATTATTAAACACTATCTGTGACTATGTTAATATAGTCAATTTTAAATATCGCAGATAAAAAAAGATGAAACTAAAAATGTAGTTTAAAACGTAAAAACTCTCCATATCCAAAATCTTTATATTTTCATCAATAAAAAAAGAAAAAAGATAGGCTTCCACAAGTTTTCATGCTTTGGGTTGCCAGTCAAGGGTTGTAAATCCACCATCAGACCTTCTCAGTTACAAACTGTAATACATCTAAACATGGGTTATATGTGACCCTAGACCACAAAAGCAGCCATAAGTAGCACAAGTATATTTGTAGCAATGGCCAAAAATACACTGTATGGGTCAAAATGAAAACATTTTTTTAATGCCAAAAATCATTAAGATATTAAGTTCATGTTCCATGAAGATATTTTGTACATTTCTTACCGTAAATATCTAAAAATAATTTTGTGATTAGTAATATGCATTGCTAAGAACTTCATTTATACAAATTTAAAGATTTTTTATTTTCGCAACCTCAGATTCCAGATTTTCAAATAGTTGTATCTCAGCCAAATATTATCCTATCCTAAATCAGTGGAAAGCTTATTTATTCAGCTTTCAGATGATGTTTAAATCTCAATGTCAAAAAATTGACCTTTATCACTGGTTTTGTGGTCCAGGGTTACATATTTTCTGCGATTGTAGTTGCGGAATAAATGCACTTGGATTTATATTGTTGTTATTTTGATGGAAAAAGCAAAAATATAATTTGGAATTATTGGTTTAATATTAGGATTTTCACTGTTTTAGCTCTTGGAAGAAGCTTTTGAGTTTTATTTGTTTTCATAATGTGGAGTGTGTTAATTTATAATCATTTAATACATCAGTAAACTAGATGAGGATTAGGATAGTCTGGCTCCATAAAAATGACAAAAATAGGACCCTATGATTTGCACAATGCAGAAAACAGATGGAATCGCAATCCAGTCATAAAAATAGAATTTACTGTATAGTCATGAAAATTGCCAAATTTTGGATCAATAAATCACAAGACTTAAATCAAAGTGCAATATGGACTAGTGTCTGTGAATATTAAGCTGCAAAAAGACTTTAAATATGAATCCTGCATGTTCTGTGTCTCTGTATGAATGAATGGCGCAGCTGTGCAGTTTTGTTTACTACACACATACTGAGGCCCCTGTGATGCTTGTGGTGATTTCAGCCTCTGTTAATTTTTTTTTATTTAATGAAAATACAGGAAAGTTATGGAAACACAGAATTTGGTAAAATTAAAACAGAAAAAGACAGAATCCAGAAAAATGAAAACAGAAAGAAACTGAATTTGAAAAACAGAATGTGGGGAAAAAAAATAAAACGGAATTTATAGGGCCTTACAAAAACCATTATAAAATGATTCCTGAATTTTTAATATAAAGGTACTTTTTGTCCTTTTGCTGAAACATATTTTTTTTTCAATGCATTGAATATAAATACGGATCAGTACAGTGTGGCTCAATAAAAAAATGACAAAAAGCACTAAAAAAAATCATTATCATTATGCAAGTGTTAATATAATAAGTGTTATATTTTTGTGTATTATTTTTAAGGGAAAAAGTCATTTCAAAATTCTGCAAAAATGTTATGTTCAATGGCACTGAGAGTCACTTCGTCAGCATTTTAACGTTTCTTTTGAGGAAAACTGTCATCATATTATCTATAAACAGAAACTCATCAGACAACCCATCAAAATAGTTCGGTTTAACTTGAAGAAGCTGTGACAGAAATATATTACTTAATGTAATTATAGTGCTGCTACTAAATTGTTAAATTATTGCTAAATTATTTATCAATATATATAATATATATATAATGTGTGTGTGTGTGTGTGTGTGTGAAATGAAAATTTAATAAAAATGGAATCCAGAAAAGTAATGGAAAACACAAAATTTGGTAAAAAAAAAAAAAAAAAAAAAACCTGAATTTGAGAAAAAAAATTAAACTTATTTCATAGGGTTTTAAAAATGTAAATTTAGTTAAACATTTAATAAATTGGTGTTAAATTGTGCAAGTTTCATGATTTCAGTTAATTAGACATGCTTTTTTAATATTATTATTTTTTTTAATTTAACCATTAAAAGTGTCCCTATTTAAAAACAAAACTTTAAACAGAAAAAAATTAATTTGGAAAAAATAAAACAGAATGGGGGGGGGGGGGGGGGGATTTCATAGGGCCCTACAAAAAGCATTATAAAATCATTCCAGAAGTCTTAATATAAAGGTACTTTTTGTCCTTAAAGGTATTTTTTCAATGCATTGCATAAATAGGGATCAGTGGCACTATAAAAATTAACAATAAGCACTATAAAAAAAAGATTATGTAAGTGTTAATATAAAGCTACTTTTTGTTCTTTTGTGTAGCTGTTATAAGGAAAAAAGCAATTTCAACATTCTGCAAAATTTCTTGTGTGCCACGGAAGAGTGAAATTCATATGGGTTTGGCACGTCATTGAAGGTGAGTAAATGATGACAGATTTTCTTCCTCTTCTCCGTCTCTCTCTGTGTACGGTATTATTGTGCAGCAGCTGTGACCTTCGCAGTAGCGTTATTGTGTATTTGTGCTGTGACAGCTTTAGAGCCAATGTGTTGTGAAGAATTCTCACCTCTGCAAAGTACAAGTGTGTTTAGCTGGAACTGGATCCGGCCGTGTGTGTGTGGTGTCCGGCAGTATTTGCAGTTGGACACAGGAGCGGACGCGGCGCGTGCATGTGTGTTCGGGTGTGCGTTTACCGTTTAGCGTCCAGCCCATTTTGCTTTCCGAGAGCTGTGTGTGAGAGCTCTTCCTCCGGACAGAACTGCCAATGATGGGACAGATGTCACACAGTGATTGTTTTAGCGGTAATAGAAGTGTACTGTACTGTAGTAGTATATGCGCGCGTATAGCTGTGCCCAGGTCAGACGGTAAGTGAACATACAAAGCATCATGAGGTCAGAGTGGGATTCAGACTCTGATGACTGCGACTGGGGCGACAGTGAGGAAGAGGACAGTCAGCAAGCGAGGCACGCTGACCTAATTCTGTAATTAGTGTTGAAACTGCTAAATATTGATATCTTAACTATTTAAGAACTTCTTTGACTCATGATTTTAAGACAATTTTCATTTTAATTTTGTGAACTAATATAAATTATGCATACACAATTTGTATTTCTGTGTGTGTGTGTACGTGTATGTGTGTGTATATATATATATATATATATATATATATATATATATATATCATAATTATTATTATTATTATTTTTTTTTATTATTATTGTTTGTTTCAAAATGGATGATTCTTAGTTAAAAAAAAAATCTCAAATGGCACCTCATGAAATTGACGGACTGCATTAATGATAAATATATTAAGTATGAAGTATATGAAAAATAAATATATAAAGTATATAAAACATTATGAAAAATAAATATGAGGTATATGAAATATACATGATAAAAATATATAAGGGAAAATTAATTTTAATTTAGTGAACTAATATAAATTATGCATACACAATTTATTCTAAATTTGTATTTCTGTGTGTGTGTATCTTTTTTATTTTCATTTTTAATGATTTGTTTTATAATGGATGATTGTTACAATTTAAAAAAAACTTAAACAGCACTTTATGAAATTGAAGGAAGCCATTAAAGAAGATAAAATATATGATAGTTATTATAATATTACTATAAGTAATTAATATTATTATACATTTGTATAATATATGAATATGAATGTATCATGAATGAACATCAGTTATTTATATTGAGGATACTTGTCATTTATTTTAATAACTTATAATTGATAATATTTTAATTAATGTTAACTTATCTGTTTATCTATATGTGATCTATATATTACAATTATGTAAATTATGTACAATTTTAATTACATATTTAAAATAATTATCATTATAATCATTATAATTTTTTCCCAGTTTTTTTATGATTTAAGATGGGTGATTGTTACAGTTTAAAAAAAAAGTCAAATGGCATCTCATGAAATTGAAGGACAGTGTTAAAGAAGATAAAATATAAGATGTATATGAAGTATATGAAAATAGAAATATGCAGTATGAAGCATTAAAAAAATATGATAAATATATGAGCTGAAAATTAATTTTCATTTTGCTAACTAATAAATTGTGCATACACAATTTATTGTATATTTCTATTTCTGTGTGTATGCATATATACATTGTGTTATTATCTGTGATGTTTTATTACTGTAAATAATTAATATTATTTTAATATTATTATAAATGTTCAATTATTTATATTGAGGATACTAATCATTTCTTTTAATAACTTTAATATGTTAATTAATGCTAACTTATCTGAATATTTTACTATTATCATTTTAATTACATATTTAAAATAATTAAAATATTTTGGTTATAGTTAAAATAATATTATTTTATTCATATATTTTTAAATATATTTTTATTTATAATATTTACAGTATTATACTTTTGTAATTATTTTCATATTTTTATGTTTTATTTGCTTTATTTTGATTGCTCTTTTGCAAAATAATAATAAATCGTAAGTGATTAAGAAGATTGAGTGAGTGTGGATCCTTTGCTTGAATATAATATTTTTATGTTTTATTTAAAATATTTTCTATTTTTAGTATATGTGATGCGATCTGAAAAAAAAAAAAAAAAACTCAGATGGGATGTTTTCAGAAAATTCGAAAAATAGGTTGAATGTCAATTTTGAAAATATATTGGAAAAATTCACGTGAAACCTGTCTCACTTTAAACCCGTTTTTCTCAAAATTCCATTCCTGAAAATCATAGCTGTCAGCCAGCTTAAGATTATTATTATTATTATTTATTTATTTTTTTTTTTAACATTTAAACAGTTTTGATAAGGGCTAAAACCCAGCTTTTATATGGTATCAAATCCTAAAAAAGGTAAAATTTCACCATGCGTTGGGTTTTTGATCGCATCACATATATGTTAATGTTTCTGAATGTATCGCATTATAACATGATTTTTCTCTGTATTGCATCTGTGTCTTTTGAACAGGGAGGATATCAGAACAGCTAACGTCATTGCATCAGAGTCTGTCACCTGCCTTGTGATTGACAGAGAGTGAGTATACGTCACGTTTATCCTGTGCCATGAGTTTCTTTGTATACGCTGCTTAAAACATCACAAGTGTCGCTGACGTTCCAGCAGAAGTAATTCAGTCCAGGTTTTCCAGTTCATTGAACATCTGTGGATTTTACACTGATCTTTCTATTTGTGTGTTTGGAACACAATCTGTGGGTTTGAAGTGCTTATCTGCTCCCTTATAGAACTCAATAAATCAAGCTCAACCTAAATAGCTAAAGTGTCACGTGTGTCAATAAGCTGGAAAGAGTGAGACAGACAGAGAGAGAGAGAGAGAGAAGCGCATATGTGCCCTCCGGCGGGGAAAACTCTTTTTTCCTGTCTGACTGAGACTCAAACCATCAGCCATCTGTGTGACAGCTGATGGAGAAGTATTTCATTTAGATATAAAAGTTTCACTATACATTAGTAGTGAATTAAGAAAGAGACCTGAAGTAATTAAAAGTCACTAAGGGACAGATCTCCAACTATAAATGAGTTTTTAAAAGATAAATGGCAGTTCATATCAAGCCCAAACTTTTGAACAGTAGTGTATTTGTCATAAAGATCAATCTTTCTAAATATGCTGTTTGTGCCGTTCTTCTCAGCTCATACAAACACCTGATTGGAGGTCTGGAAGACGTATCCAACAAAGGCAGTGAAGACGCGGAGGCAAAAGCAAAGTAGGTGAAATTATCTTTGAAAACATTTCATGATGTTTTCTTCCTTGAGGTCCATTTATAATAGTAGTCGATGGTTCTTGCATGTACAAAATCAGCAATCTTGTTTTTGACCACCACTTTTAGTTTTTAAATTTACACAAAGTAACAATTCACAACAAAAGTATTGTGGGTAGTAGGGATGTGACGAGATCCGATGTGTGACGAGATCTCATGACGATATCCTAGCAAAACATTTTGCAGTGTTTACATTAGAGCTGCACGATTAATCCTTAAAATATCGAGATCTCGATTCAAACACCCACGGAATCTTATTCCTGAATGACAACGATTTAGCTATGTCTATTAGGACCGTTTCACATCGCGAGTGTCAGTGGAGTGTGAGAAGCACATTTTGTCGCTGCCCATGTTAATGAATCAGAGGGTCTGGGTAAATGTGCACGCAGAAAGAGCAACACAAACGGTCTTTTGAACCACATTATGATCATTATTGTGTTACACACATTTAAATAATAGAAGTACTGGGATAAAATTTTATAGTTTGGTTATAAACACTTATTGTCTACAGCAGCGATCAAAACGAAAGTATCATCATTCTTGTATGTATTGTAACGCTTATCAACTGCCCGTTTAAAAAAAGTATGTCAGCGAATCCTTCATTCAGGAGATTTCAATAGTCAAACAAGTCTTAATGAAGTGAGACACTGACTCCTTCATTGAATGTTTTTTTTTTTTTTTTTAATTTTGTTTAAATGAATATATGTTTTTAAAAGACTTAAGCAATGAACAGTTTGTCAGAACCACTAGTAAATTGTTATTTTGTTTAGTTTTCAAATCTTTTTTCTCCAGAATCGTGAGAGAATCATGGTCTCCAATTTATTAAAAACAACCGGGATTCTCAATTTATCCAGAATCGTGAAGCTTTTGTTTAAATGTTGTTTATTACTGCATATACTTCATTAAAATGAAAGTTTAATTTCATAAAGTTCAAAATGCACCTACCTGTTTTTTGCATTTTGTATTTTTCCGTTGAATAAAAGTTGAATTTGTTGAATTTTCCTTATATATTTCATAATTGAGAAAAGTTTAAAAATCTTGTCTCGTCTCATTCTCGTGAACCCAGTCTCGTCTCGCCACACTCCTAGTGGGTGGTATGTTAGTGTAGTTCACATCAGTTTATGTATAATCTGATGCATATTGCACAAAAACACTAATCTGTTTGCCTGTTTTTTTTTTTTTTTTTTTTTTTTTTACAATTTCTAAATGTAAACTGAGTTTATCAGTTGATATGTGACGAGAAACAACGTCATATGTACAAGTAGGGGTATGTGATATATAGATATATAGTCTACGATAATATAGTAATTGTTGTTTAACGCATATGTGATTTGACATTATGAAGTATATTGCAAAAAACAAACAAAAACACACCCAGAGAGTGCACGCATAAACCAAGATGTAGGTTAGACTATTGCGCGTGCTTTTACTGCGTGCATTGGTCTATTAAAATACTTTTTGAATTCCCCCAAAATTCAAGAAAAGGGGGCAAAAATGCATCCATATGACTTTGATATGATTTTAGACATTTACATTACATTTACATTTATTCATTTAGCAAACATTTTTATCTAGTGCGTCTTACAAGTGGGGAATACATCAAGCAATTCATCCTAAAGAGGCAAATGGACATAGGAAGTGCTCATAATACCATATATCAGGTATTGTCCAGATAAGTACAGGCTAGAAAGGGAAGAATAAGAAAAGAGTAGAACAAATTGTTTTTTGTTTTTTTTGTTTTTTTTTTAAGTCAAATAGTCCCGAAAGAAATGAGTTTTCAGCAGTCGCTTGAAAATTGACAGGGAGTCGGCAATCCGGATAGGGGTGGGAAGATCATTCCACCAGCCAGGAACGTTGAAAGAAAATGTTCTGGAAAGTGATTTTGTGCCTCTCTGTGATGGTACAACTTGGTGTCACTCACTAGTGGATCTCAGGCTTCTGGAGGGACTGTAGATTCGTAGTAGTGAGTGGAGGTAGGCGGGTGCTGAGCCTGCGGCTGTTCAATATGCAAGCATCAGTGTCTTGAATTTGATGCGATCTGCAACCGGCAGCCAGTGCAGGGAGACAAAGAGAGGTGTGACATGGGCCCTTTTAGGCCCGTTGAAGACCGGTCGTGCTGCTGAATTCTGAATTAGAATGCAGACACCACAGTTCTTGTTTTTGCTCTATTTATCAACAGCGGTGTTTCACTACTGAATCAATCAGCCGAATCAACAAATCAGTTGAATAAATGAGTCAATGACTCACTCATTCATTTTAGGTTTACATTTAAAGTAAAAAAGATGATAGATGATGCATACATTTTATTATGTAAAAGGCCTTATAAAGGTATAAATGCCTATAAAAGGTAAAAATACATGTAAACTTATTGGAAAAGTTGATTAATCACCACGCAGAATATGAAGGATATCAAAAGCTTTGGGAGTCAGCTGTCCACGGCAGTCCTAAACCTGTCAAATACCAGCACAATAACATGTTCAGCAAAATATCGTCTAATTATTGTTACTGACAAAATTCCAGAAAATATAATTGTTTGTCATTATCACACACCCCTCTTTACAAGTTCCCAAGGTTTCACAGTGGCCACTTTTGAGGAAGAAGTACAGCAGAGACTGTATTTGTCAGTTTGTGCAAGGCAATGGGTTTCTGAAAGATATTCACTTCTGAATTTGGGTGTTTATCTTATCTATCTATCTATCTATCTATCTATCTATCTATCTATTTATCTATTCATTCATTTATTGAGTTGAGTTTTGTTTGTGACAAGATGTTGAGCACAGGGTTATGCTACCATTTAAAAGATTTTGGTCAGTAAGATACAGTAAAAACAGTACTACATGTGTAGTATTATTACAATTATAAATAATTACAAATAAACATATTATACAGATATAAAAATGATAAATTGCATAGTAATATACAATATTATTACAATTTAAAATAATTATATAAACATAATTTATTCCTGTTATGTCAAAGCTGTATTTTCAGCATCATTACTCCAGTCTTCAGTGTCACATGATCCTTCAGAAATCATTCTAATATGCTGATTTGATACCCAGGAAACAGTTTCTTAATGTTTTTGTGGAAACCATTATGAAAGTTCAAAAGAGCAGAATTTATTTTATATAGATTATAAATGTCTTTACTGTATCCTTGCCAAATATTTACTTTTTTTTAAAATAATGAATAAATAAATGTTACTGACCCTGAAGTTGTTAACAACAGCATATGTGACCCTGGACCACAAAAACAGTTATAAGGGTAAATGTTTTGAAATTATACATCATTTATATCTGAAATCTGAATAAATTCCATTGATGTATGGTCTGTTAGGATAGGACAATATTTGGCTGAGATTTGAAAATTTGGAAAAAAAATTGAAAATCACCTTTGAAGTTGTCCAAATGAAGTTCTTAGCAGTGCATATTACCAATCAAAAATTACGTTTTGATATATTTATGGCAAGAAATTTACAAAATATCTTCATGGAGCATGATCTTTACTTAATATCCTAATGATTTTAGGCATAAAAGAAAAATCAGTAAGTTTGACCCATACAATAATACATTTTTGGCTATTGCTACAAATAGACTGGTTTTGTGGTCCAGGGTCTCACATGTCTGATTTTAGATTTTCACTACCTCCAAATATCACATAAAACAAGCGAAATGTGGTTGGTCTCTCTTATATGTTAGTTAGTTGGTTTCTTCCTCTTAATGTTGGTGATAGTAAACTACAAAATTCTAAAAGTATGGCAACAATAACAATGCAGTTGTCAAAGGGCGGCTCAAAGGATGTTTACTGTAACTCTAGAACCGTAAAACAGAAAAGGCTTTGCTAGCATGCAGAAGACATGTTGCATAAGAACCAGCAACTGTTCATGATGTGAAGAAACACGATGAGGAAGCGATGCAATCATTGTGTGCCGATGAGAAAATAATCCGCTCTGAGAAATGTGAAACCTTATCACATTTCACACATAGAATATCAGACGCTGAGAGAGAGAAAGAGGGATTCTGGGATAGTTCAGAAACTCATTTCCCACTTCAAAAATCCCTTCTGTGTCATATCTGTACCAAAATAGAAACTTTTTTTCCTCTTATCTGCTCATCTGCAATGTAAATGAGCTCTGATGAATAATGAAGAGGTGTCTGTGGCCCGTGTGACTGTCATAGATTAAAGCTTATTAAGACACATCTACAGCTGTCACCTCCTGCACTGCGTCCCCCGTGATCTCAACTACAAACCTGTAAATAAATCTCCAGCTGCCAGGCTGACAGATAGAGAACACTCTAATGAGATGAGTGCCTTCAGCTCTCCGGTACTTAAAGGTGTCAATACTGGCACCAAACAGAATTGCAAAAATATTGACTGTTATCAGTCAAGTTTTGAACACTCCCCCGACTTCATATCAGGTGTGTTTACTCCGAGGAGGCAAGGGAGGCAATGGCTCCTCAAATATTGGATTGGAATTTTTTTCTTCAAAAGTGTATAATTCACTCGCTTTTCTAAAGAAACATGGGCCCATTGAGTTTTAACAGACCACCTAAAGTGTGCCATGGGTTTGGTGGGGGTCAGTTGAGAATTAATGGAGGAAAGTCACATGAGAGGAGGCAGTGCCACCATCACGATATGATTGGATATGTTCGGCTGTGATTGGTTCATGCGATAAATCTCACCTCTTGTGTTCATGCGCATTCCACGTTTGTGAATCAGTCTGAATGAACAGTATAATGGTGTTAATGGGAAGACTAATTTTAAAAAGTAAACAACTCACACACTTAGATATAACTACTTTGTTACATCAAAATAAGACTTGACATGGCATGAAAACATGATCTGTGGGAGTTTTTAAGTGAGTGATCAGCTTTGTGAAATTTGAAGTAAATCTCTGTCTGTGAGCAATATTTACCTAGCTTTGATGACTGATAATTCGAAAAATTAAAAAATAGTTAAAAGTTAACTATTAAAAAGAATAGCTGAACATGAGTTTACAATTAAAATATCATGTTTAAATTGTTACTGCCTTGAGTTATTATTTTGGAATAATTGTAAAATGCATAAAATGCTATCTTGATGAGATTCATACTTAGCTTTAATATTGGCTAAATATTGATGAAAAATATAAAAGATTTTTTTTTCTTCCCTGATAGTGTAAGTAATGTTTATTTAACCAAGAAAGTGTGACTGGGACATGAATTTACATTTGATTTAAAATAAATAAATAAAAAGAAAGAAAAACAGAAAACAAAAAACTCATTGCAGAACACCACTGCACACCACTGCTGCATATGTAATATAGATGCAGTAATGTGTATATATTCAGTAATAATATATATTTAATAATGCTTGTACAGTTGATATCAAGGAAATTGGAAAGGCAAAAGAAAATACCACCTAATGTAATCGAAATTAAAAAAATGTTATTAGTTTAAAAAAAATTATTACCAATAACTATGAAAAGTAATTATTTTACTTATAAATTAATATACAAACATAACTTATTTTAAACTTTTAACTTAATTTTAAATATGTATAATTTAATTTTAATTATAATTTTTTTATAATACAATTTAGTTCAAAAATAATACATTTTTAGTTGCAGTAATGTACAATGGAAATCAAGGTATTGCAAAATACAGTAGATGCTGTCCATAAAGAACCCATAAAGCTCCATATTGCCACCTTGTGGTCGATCAAATTAACTCCGTATTTCACCTATAATGAATTCGAGAATCCTTGAGCCCGGGGCATCATGTGCTTAATCAGCAAATGCCTCCCAGGTTTATATTTTAATCAAAGCAGTTTTAAAACTGATTTTGTTGATTCCTCAAGCATAAAATATCAGTAAATTGTCCAGCAGAAATGTGAAATTCATGTCGGTGTTGCTAGCTGCCAGACCTTTTTATCAGCACACAGGAGCACAAAGAAGGCTGGAAGCTAGAACCAGTGTCACAAATTTCACTTTTTTTTTTATCCCTGATGGTCACACACAAATGCCTGTTTCCTCCTTGAGAGTTTTAATCTCAATTATATTTTGGTTGATTGACTTAAGACATGCATTTGAATGCAGGGAATGTCTTCACATGGCTGAGAGGGCTGGATTGGAAATTTTGGATTGCCTTACGATATTATGTATTAGTTTATTAGAAAAAAAAATAATTTATTTAATATAATTAACAAAAAATAGTTCGCATATTTTGGTTTTTATTATTTTTAATGGGTCTTTGACACTCTTGCTAGAATCTGCCAGCTCTCAAGCTGGTGTGAGACACTAAACATCTCCAGCTTTCAGCTGAGGAATGAATATCTTCTGTTTATTGTCTTAGTGAGGAGTTTTGGCTTGTATCCATGCCTCTTTCCAAAACTGCACTCTTGTTTGTGCATTGCTCTGTTCCTGCAGAACATGCCAACACTGCACATCTCTGACCCTGCCAGCCTAATAACTGATTATGTGGAAGGGATTGAATAATAACTAAAGCACGCTTTGTGTGTGTGTGTGTGTGTGTGTGTGTGTGTGTACTGGTTTTTAGGACCCTTGGCAGTGTGCATGGAAAATCGTAACCTCAGTGTGACACTGCAAAGCGGTTTTTGCCAAGCCAAATAGCAGCTCAATCGTGTCATTGCCCATGTCTCAAGCGAAGGGATTTGATTGGCCAGTTCTGCATGATGGGCTCTTATAAGCACTCTGACTGGAGGAAAATATGACATATCACAGATCACAGGACAGTCTGCAAATAGACATCCAGCAACATTTTTTTTTTTTTTGCAATGTTATAGAATCCTTATGCCAGTCTGACCTCTAATGAATTATCTGTATGATTGCAATAACTGCAATTAAATTTATTGTTTTTTGTTGTTGTTGTTAAAGTTAACTGATGCAAACTCATTGATCTTTACAGTCAAAAACCTGTCGTTTGCATTCAAAATAAACCTGATTTTATTGAAACCTGTGATTTATAAACATGGGTCACAGTCTTAAAAATCTAGATCTAGATTAATAATAATGAGCCAGTGAAAGGAAAGTAACCAGCAAGTGATTATTGAAAAAGCATCCCACCTTTTGAAGCTTCAGAATATATTTTGATTGTGCAGAGCTGTGATCTAGACAAAGGGTGATGGAAAATTACATGAGATTTGAGTTTTGATTTGATTATGAAGATTTGAGTTGCCCCACTGTTTTTTCTTCCATTCATCCAGCACTTTTTTCTGTTTGTTGAAATGCAGATACGAGGCAGAGAACGCCTTCTTCTCCAATCTAAACCTGTCTGACTTTAACATCATCGACACTCTTGGCGTTGGAGGATTTGGACGCGTTGAGCTGGTAACAGAACGTTGTGTTTTCGATGCATTATTTGTTTTTATTATGTAGGAGTGTTTTTCTCCAAATTTTGATGTCAGTATGGATTTTAGATCATATTGTGTATTTCAATAGTAGTTATATTATTGACATTTATTCAGATGTGATTATTTGTGTATGTGTGTGACAATACACGAAAAGTTCAAGCAATCGTTTTAACGCACCTTGTTTTGTTTTCAGGTGCAGCTCAAGAGCGATGAGATGAAGACCTTTGCGATGAAGATCCTAAAGAAACGCCACATTGTGGACACGAGGCAGCAAGAGCACATCCGCTCGGAGAAACTGATCATGCAGGAGGCACATTCAGATTTTATAGTCAGGTACCTCCAGTGAGGAGCACCTACTACTACACTGCCATTCAAAGCTTTGGATCAGTAAGATTTTTAATATTTTTTAAAAGAAGATTCTTATGCTCATCAAGGCTGCATTTATTTGATCAAAAATTCAGAAACAAAACTAATATTGTGAAATATAATTGCAATTTAAAATAATTGTTTATCTCTGAATATATTTTAAAATGTAATTTATTCCTGTGATGCAAAGCTGAATTTTTTTAGCATCGTTACTCCAGTCTTCAGTGTTACACGATCCTTCAGAAATCATTCTAATATGCTGATTTATTATCAATGTTGAAAACAGTTGTGCTACTGTACTTAATATTTTTTTGGAATCTGTGATACTTTTTTCAAGATTCTTTAATAAATAAAAAGTTAAAAAGAACAGCATTTATTTAAAATAGAAATATTTTGTAACAATGTAAACTACCATTTCAAAGTTTGCAGTCAGTAAACTTTTATTTATTTATTTACTTATTTATTTTAAAGAAAGTAATACTTTTATTCACCAAGGATATGTTAAATTGAACATTTTTTAAATAAATTCTGTTCTTTTTAACTTTTTATTCATCAAACAATCTTCAAAAATAATCACAGGTCCAAAAAATAAAATAAAAAATTAAGCAGCACAACTGTTTTCAATATTGATAATTAAAGTAATAAATAAGCATATCAGAATGATTTCTGAAGGATCATGTGACACTAAAGACTGAGGTAATGACTGATGAAAATTCAGCTTTGCATCACAGAAATAAATTAATTTTTAAGATATATTAAAATAGAAAACTATTACTGTAAACTGTAATAATATTTCACAATAGTTTTTTTTTTCTGGATTTTTGATCAAATAAATGCAGCCTTGATAAGAGACTTCTTTAAAAAACATTAAAAATATTACTGTTCCCAAACTTTTAAATGGCAGAATACATTACACTTCAGTGATTTATATCCAAAATTATTTTAGTGTTATATAGTGAAATACTATTATAGTTTTTAATTTTATTTTATTTTTAGATTTTGTTTTAATTTTACACTAAATATGTCTATTTAGTTTTGAAGTTTGTAATTTTAGTTTTTTTTTGGTATTTCAGTTCAGTTTAGTAAAATTTGTAATGTAAGTTTTTAAAAATTTAAATATTTTATTTTCTAAGTAATGACATTTATTATGATTTAACTTTAGTTAATGATAACAATCCTGTTTGTCTCCTTTGGTCGCTTTTGACCAAAAAGTTTTACATTTTAAATTAATTAATTTTTCTTTTTTTGAGATGACACTCGGTGACTTCTGTCATATTAGCTATGAGAACACACACAAAAAAATCATGGACATTATTTGGATATGCAAAAGGGTTGAAAAATAAAAAGTAACACTTTGTGCCTGCACTGTCAAAAATATGACTGACATAGGAAATGAATGGGAAATACAAAAAAAAAACCTACATTTTTTAATAAATATTGCATAGTATCATAAAATCTCCCTAAAATTCTAAATAATAATCAAAAATATTATAATATAATAAATAATATTATATAGAATCAAAAATAAAAAAAAAGAATAAAAAATATATTACATTGATTTTCCTGAAAAAAAAAAAAAAATAAATAAAAATTACCTTTCAAGGCTTTGGTCACTTTTGATCATGAAGGTACCAAATGTGACTGCAATTGCAAATTGTGACCACAACTGCAGACTCGAAGTGTTAAATCAGGTGTAATGCAGGTAGTTTTTGCTTTGTGACAACATGTGAATGTACTTCAACCATTGAATTTGTAGAATGGCATTTTGATTGTATTCCTCTTGTTTTCTTAGACTCTATAGGACGTTTAAGGACAGTAAATACCTCTATATGCTGATGGAGGCGTGTTTAGGTGGAGAACTGTGGACTATTCTCAGAGACAGGTGAGACCTGTCAATTCACTCTTGATCAGTGTTTTCTTCATAAAGTTGCGTCTGAATTTCACAACAGTCCTGTTTTGTTTCTAATCACAGGGGCAACTTTGACGATTCAACTACACGCTTTTACACGGCATGTGTGGTGGAGGCGTTCGCTTACCTGCATTCCAAAGGCATCATATACAGAGACCTCAAACCAGAGAACCTGATACTAGACCACAGAGGCTATGCCAAACTAGTAAGGACAGGACACCCAGTACTTGTTCTCTACTAGTTTCAGAAGGATAAAATGAGTCATGCAGTCATCTAGATTCTAGAACATTGTGCTTTATGTTCAGTAACTCAAAAAGTATTTGTGACCCTGGACCCCAAGACCAGTCATAAGTAGCCTGGGTATATTTGTAGCAGTTGCCAACAATACACTGTATGGGTTAAAATTATAGATTTTTCTTTTATGCCAAAATCATTAGGATATTAAGTAAAGAACATGTTCCATGAAGATATTTTGTAAATTTCCTGCCTTAAATATAGCAAAACCTAATTCTTGATTAGTAATATGCATTGCTAACAACTTCATTTGGACAACTTTAAAGGCTATATTTTGATGTTTTTTTTGTTTGTTTTTTTTTTTTTTTTTTGCAATCTCAGAGTCCAGATTTTCAAATAATTGTGTCAATAGTTGTACCAAATATTGTCCTATTCTAACAAACCATACATCAATGGAATGCTAATTTATTCATCTTTCAAGTGATGTATAATCTTAATTTAAAAAAATTTATGACTGGTTTTGTGGTCCAGGGTCACATTTGGAGACTAAAAAAATGTATTATTACATTAGATAAAATATCAAACCAATTAGTATTTATTTAAAAAAAAAAAAAAGTGCAAGTATATGTTTCAAGTACACAAAATAACAAAATAACACAAAATAAGTGTTAAAATAAATTATTTATGTGGAGTTCACTAAGAATTCTGAACACAAAATGTTCCAAATATTTATATTTATGTGTGTTTATATATATATGTATATATATATAACAGAGTAGAGGGCATATCAAAAATACTGTGATGGTGTTCATCTGTTCACGTCTTGGTTCTCTTAAAGGTATAGTTCTCTCAAAAATCATTTACTCACCCTCATGTCATACCAAACTAAATCTTTTTTTAAACATAAAAGATATTTTGAGAAATGTCAGAATTGCTCAAAATAGTATATAACATAAGGGTGAGTAAATAATGATTTTCATTTATAGATTTTGCTTATGTCGAAGGAGACTCAAACATAAAAATTAAAATCTTGTGAAAACCTTTTACAGGTGGATTTTGGCTTTGCTAAGAAGATTGGATTTGGGAAGAAGACGTGGACATTCTGTGGTACTCCAGAATATGTGGCTCCAGAGATCATCTTGAATAAAGGTCACGACATCTCTGCAGATTACTGGTCCCTCGGCATCCTCATGTACGAGCTGCTGACCGGCAGGTAAGACACGGGACTTCACATGTTTGAAAACACTTTTTTAAATAAATGAAATATTATTAAAATGTTAGAATTTTTCATTTATACTGCACATTTTAATATTTTTAAATCTGTTTTTTACTCTTTATCTTTCAGTCCTCCTTTTTCAGGCCCGGATCCAATGAAAACATACAACATCATTCTTAGAGGCATCGACATGATAGAATTCCCCAAAAAGATTACCAAAAATGCTGCCAATCTTATCAAAAAGCTATGCAGGTATGTCCATCACTATAAAACCCACTGGCTCTTTATTTGCAGTTCTTACTAAAGCAGATTTTTCTTTTGTTTTTCTCAGAGACACGCCGTCTGAAAGACTAGGAAACTTGAAAAACGGTGTCAAAGACATCCAAAAGCACAAGTGAGTTTGACAATCACTTTAAAACATGCAAAATAACCTAATATAGTTCTATAAATCATCGCATGTAATGAATGTGTTTGCAGATGGTTTGAAGGGTTTAACTGGGACGGATTGAGGAAGGGGACACTGACGCCCCCTATCACCCCTAATGTAAGTACTTAAACTCATGCAAGATGGATTTTACACTGATGTTAGGCCAGAAACATACTCTGTGCAAGTACCTAATGCATTGTAGGGTTTGTACTGTTAATGGCCTAAATTACATCATACAGCTCAGAAAATCAAAACAGCTTGATAATTGAGTAGGGGTGGGAGAAAAAATTATTTTTGAATATTTCCAAATTGATTCTGAGCTGGGCTTTTTCCCCGCATGTAGCACGTGTGCGCGCTAGAGACGTGGCAAGCTTCATTGCACAGAATTTGCGCTGTGAGAAGTGGCTTTAACACCGAACACGGAAAGCACTGGTTTCAGCGCGCAGCAGCAACAATTAAACTATTTTGAAATTTAAGCACAGCTTGCGCACCAGTGGTGCACTCCGCTGCCTGTGCTTTGGTTGACGCAGAAACAAGCCGTCCTCACGCAGCACAAGCAGTTGAAAGGAATGGGTTTCATAGCGCTGCGCTTTCCATGTTAGACTGCTAGACACGTGCGCATTGCTTGACACTGTGTGCTTCCACCCGCCGTGTTTTACTTTAGATATGTTTTCATTAATGCTGTTTGGAATGCAGTACTATTAGATGCACGAAATTCACACACGCTTTGTGTTTGTTGTGCTGAAGATCGATTGCGGCTACGGTTAAATGCACTTTCATTTTTGAATACTTCTATATGAAATTGATGTTCAGACAGTCAGTTATGTTTTCAGAGCAGGACAAAACATCTGGTATATCGAAATATATCTGTGCATTAGTGTGAATACAGTCTGTTAAAGCTGCCACTGTCTATGATCTCATCAGTAATAATCAAATGGCAATAATGCTGAGGAAAAAAGACAAACCCATAACTATTGTCTGAAAACTTTCGAATACTTAAAGAACACTTGTTTTAAAGAAGTGACTGTTTTAAAAAGTAGTCTGTTTATATAATAAAAAAATAAAGTTTGCACAAAATAAATTTGATATAAAATTTATATATATATATATATATATATATATATATATATATATATATATAATATATATATAAAAAAAAAATTAGCCAATCCCAGTAATATACAAAAACTGAGAATGTGATGCATAGTGATATTGAGTTGATAATGAAAATTATAATTGAATTGAATCATGAAACCAGTGAAGATTCACACCCCTACTTTTAAGATGGCAGTACTGACATACAGAGATTCCAACTATAAACAAAAAGCAAAGAAACTGCAATTTTGGTTAAAATGGAAGGTTGCAAATAGGAATTTGCACAGCAGAAGAATTATTTGGGGAAAAATGTAGATCAAGAATCGTTTTGGAATCGGAATTGAATTGGATCGTGAAGTGCCTGAAGATTCCCACCACAATAATTGAGACAGTTTAGGTTTTTTGGGGATTGAAAGGAAAGAAAAAAAAAAAAAAAGTGAATGGATTTTAATCATTGTAGAATGGTTGTGTCCACACACTGCTAAGACAAATTTATAGCCAAACACCATTTAAAAGTGAATTTTGCATCCTGTGTCCCCTTTAATTGAATGTTTTAATTTAGCTAGTTATAAACATCTAACTTTAGCAAACTTGTCCTTCTCTTTATAAACATTGCTTTAAAAAAACAAACAAACACACACTAATAAACATAAGAGGACACGTTTGAATATTGTGTTGTGTGCACATTACTTAAGAGTTTGGCGTAAGTTCAGTAGGGATGCATTAAATTGTTCACAAGTGGCAGTAAAGATGTTACAAAAGATTTATGTTTCAAATAAATGTAAAATTAAATAGCATATGAGAAAGATTTCTCAAGGATCATGTGAGAAAATATTGGAGTAATGATGCTGAAATATCAACTTTGCATCACAGAAATTTCATTTTAAAATATATTAGCATACAAAACAGTATTTTAAACTGTAATATTTCACAATATTACCATTTTTGTTGTATTTTTAATCAAATAAATACAACCTTGGTGAGCATAAGAGACTTTGAAAAACATTTGCTAACAGGTTTTCTCTCTCTTTTTTTTTTTTGTGCACATGTAGGTAACATCTTCCACGGACACCAGTAACTTTGACAGCTTTCCAGAGGACAATGAAGACCCACCACCTGATGATAACTCAGGCTGGGACACAGACTTTTAAACAGGCCTAAATACGCACGTGCACACATACACACAACACTGCTCACATGGGATCTGCCTGGGATAGACATGCTGCACTACTGGATGGACTGAAGGAGAAGAGGCGGATGAAATGAAGTGACTCTGAAAGGACTGTCGAGACCCGGAGACAAAACGTGAATCTCTTGCGTGAGCACGTGTCTGTGTGCGTGTTCAACTTTGACCCATAATAACCACCTTTACTGTGAGTTGACTGAGGAGACAGTCCATTTAGGGAAAAGCTTGTGACCTCAGTGATTTGTTCTTCTCCCTGATTGGCTGCGAACTCTTCATTCATCGATTCGTGTGCAGACTACTCTAAAGAAGACCACACTGTATGTCGCAGGAGTCCAGACAGACCTGAATGTTGCTCTTAAAGTAATACTCATTCGTTATAGCACATGTACATAATAATAGCATAGCATCACTACCCTGAAAATCTCGTGCAACGCCGGCGTTCCTGACATGTATCGGTTTATCTGTCACGTGCATCATAATACATCAATCGTAAGACTCTGTTTCTCACACACACACACACACACACACACCATAGACGCATCTTCTCGCCTCTCTTTGCTGTTAATTTATTGTCCTGGCGGACGGCCATTGCGGTTTATGATATTCTGAGCCCAGCGCTGGTCTCCTCAAACTTTATCCCATGAAATGATGTGCCTCAAATTCATAGCTCCATTAATAGTGTACTGTATTTATTGTCTCAGATTTATAAGAATTAGGAGATAAGTACTGATCACTGTGAACGGCCGGATTTAAAAAGGAGTGTCATTAAAACAGGATTGGTTTGCCTTTTATGGCCATTTCTTAAACCCGACTAATTCAAACGCAGGAAGAACATAATCCTGATTTCTCCAGAGATTCAGCCGTATCAGATCATGAACAGTATTAGTGCCTTAAATCAACGGCATTCTGCGACGCTCCTCATGCTGCATGTCAGAATACGATCCCTTCAGCCTGCTGCTGTCCATCAGACGCTCTGTCTAGGTTGTTTTTTTTTTTTTTTTTTACACAATAAAGCAACTGTTTTAGACACTCCCTGTGTCCTCACATGATCTTCCACTGTCTTTTATGCATCTGAAATACTCTAAGTGTGAATTGTTTTGTTTTTTAAAATTGGAAAGTGGAAATTCTGTCGTTTATTCACTTTTATATGAAGCGCCAAATTGACAAAATAGCATAACATCCACATTGACCAAACCAGTGCAGTACAATGTGAGATGTTATTGACACAACATTGAGAAAAATCATTATATGTGTGTTATATATATATATATATATATATATATATATATATATATACACACACATATATAATATATGTATTATATATGTATATGTGTTATACACGCATATATATACATACACACACACAGACATGATGCTGAAAATTTTGATTTAATATAATTTAAATTTTATATTTAGTAGTGTGTATATATATATATATATAATATATATATATATGTAATGATTGTGTGTAAATAATATATATAAATATATATATTAGTGTGTATATATATATATATATATATATATATATATATATATATATTTACACACACATACATTATATAAATATATATATATACACACACTACTAAATATAAAATTTAAATTATATTAAATCAAAATTTTCACCATCATGTCTTCAGTGTCACATGATCCTTCAGAAGTTATTCTAATGTGCTGATTTGCTGTTCATGAAACATTTATCATCATCATCATTATCATTTAAAAACAGTTTAGTACATTTTTGTCAGAATTCATTGATGAATAAAAAGATCCAAAGATCAGCATTTATGTGAAATAAAAAATAAAAAAAAGCTTTTGTAACATTTTTGGGAAATTATAGAAATTACTTTTATTTAGCAAGGATGCTCTAAATTGATCAAAAGTGATAAAGACATTTATAATGTTACAAAAGATTTATATTTCAGATAAATGCTGATCTTTGGCTCTTTCTAGTCATCAAAGAAACCTGAAAAAAAAAAAAAAAAAATTCTACTCAGCTGTTTTCATAATAATAATACTAATAATAAAAATAAATGTTTTGTGAAAAACAAGTCAGAATAT
This sequence comes from Cirrhinus mrigala, assembly GCA_036247105.1. Classification (NCBI taxonomy): domain Eukaryota; kingdom Metazoa; phylum Chordata; class Actinopteri; order Cypriniformes; family Cyprinidae; genus Cirrhinus; species Cirrhinus mrigala. The sequence continues at coordinate 29,643,826 of CM070019.1, forward strand.
TAGAATGATTTCTGAAGGATCATGTGACTGGAGTAATGATGCTAAAAATTCAGCTTTGATATCACAGGAATAAGTAACATTTAAAAATATATTCAAATAGAAAGCAGTTATTTTAAATTGCAAAAAATATTTTAAAATTTCAGTTTTGCTGTACTTTGGATCAAATTAGAGCAGACTTGGTAAGCAGAAGAGACTTCTTTAAAAAAACATCAAAAATCTTACTGTTCAAAAACTTTTGACTGGTAGTGTATATAAAATTATTCATTGTATTTTCAAATGTAATTTATTTCTATGATGAAAAGCCATTGCTCCAGTCTTCAATGCTACATGATCCTTAAGAAATCATTTTAATATGCTGATTTACAGCTCAAGAATATATTATGATTATTTTTATATTCATTTATTTGAAGCTTGACTTTACCTTGTCTTTCTTTATATAGAAAAGCATGATTGTGACATTCTACAAAAATGAAAATATTTCCCTTTAAAATCAAAAGAATAAATATAAAAAAAATTTAATTCTGCAAAAAGAAAGTGAAGCCGTCCTTTAACAACATTATTATTACAATTATTTAGATGTTTTCTATTGTTGTTGTTTTTTTTTAAACTTAAAAAATTATATTTAAGATTTTAAATGTTTTTTAAATTATCTTATGCTCACCAAGGCCGCATTTATTTGATTTAAAATGCAGTAGAACAGTAATATTGAGAAATATTATTACAATTTAAAATAAATGTTTCCTATTTTAACATACTACACAATTTACTAATTTATACATATGTTATATATGAACTGATTTGGTGGAACCTTTTATTATTATTATTATTATTATTATTATTAACAGTATTAAATAGTTCTACTTAATATATTTGTGAATACAGTGACAGGAAAGCCATTTCTAATGTTACAAAATATTTATTTTTCAAATAAATGCATTCTATTCCACTCTGTATTTATCAAAGAATCCTGAAAAAAAAAATGTATTTTGTATATTGTTTCCACAAAAATCTTAAGCAGTTAAACTGTTTTCAACTTTGATAATAATGACCATCATTAATAATTAAGCAGCAAATCAGCATATTAGAATGATTTCTCAATGATCATGTGACACTGAACTGGAGTAATGATGCATATTACCAATCGATATAACTACAATATAATATTCAAATAGAAAGCTTAGCATCACAGGAATAAAATTACATTTTATATATTCAAATAGAAAATATTTAGCAATATTACTGTTTTTACTGTATGTTTGATCAAATAAGTGACTTCTTTTAAAAGCATGAAAATCTTAATTATTCTGAGCTATTGACCAGTACTGTACACTAAAAATCTTACTGTTCAAAAACGACTGGTAATGTTTAAATAAGTCTCTACTGCTCACCAAGCCTGCATTAATTTGATCCAAAGTACAGCAAAAACAGTACACTTTTTTAAATATATAGTAAAAATAAATATAATAATAATAGTAAACATTTTTACTATTTAAAATAAACGTTTTCCATTTGAATATATTTTAAAATGTAATTTATTCCTGTGATTTCAAAGCTAAATTTTTGGCATCATTACTCCAGTCACTTTTTCAGAAATCATTCTAATATTCTATTTATTATTATTATTATTGTTGAAAACCACCGAGTAGAATTTTTTTCAGGTTTCTCTGAATAGAAAGTTCAGAAGAACAGCATTTATCTGAAATAGAAACCTTTTGCAATGTTATAAATGTCTTATCACTTTTGATCAATTTAAAGCATCCTTTCTAAATAAAAGTATTAATTTCATTAATTTCTTTCCTCCCCCCAAAAATATATATATTGACTCCAAACTTTTGAATGGTATAATGTATAATGTTACAAAAGCTTTTTATTTCCGTTAAATGTTTGAATCTTTCTATTCAAAGAATCCTGAAGAAAAAGAAAAGAAAAGAAAAAAAAAAAGAGTACTCAACTGTTTTAAATATTGATAATGATAATAATAATGATAATAATAATAATAATAATAATTTTAATAACAACAACAACAACAACAAAAAAAAATTTCTTGAGCAGCAGATCAGCATATTAGAATGATTTCTGAAGGATCATGTGACACTGGAGGTTGGAGTAAAATTTTGCTCTGAAATCACAGGAATAAATTAAATTTTAAAATATATTCAAATAGAAAGTAGTTATTTTAAAAATAGTACAAATATGTCTTTTTTTTTTTTTTTACTGTTTTTGCTCCACGTTGAATCAAATAAATGCAGGCTTGGTGAGCAGAAAAGTCTTCTTTAAAAAACATGAAAAATCTTACTGTCTTACTTTACTATTTTACAAATATACTGCATTAGTAAGAAATACTGTAATAAAATGGTCTGTATTTAAATTAGCATAGGCAGAACATCAAATAATATGACATACAAATAAAATTTGAATATTTAATTATTTTTGGCATTACATTAATGTGAATTGTTTAGGGAAATAACAGAAGATATATGGTTTTAAATGCCCTATATGCTTCATATACTATAACATATACTTTTTAAAATTTCTTTTTGGAACGAAATATGACCAAAACATGTTTGTGTCAAGTTCTTTCAGACCTACAAATATCCTCTACTTTCCTCTCTAAACACATCCTTGATTAAAAAAAAAAAAAACCAACATGGGTAGACCCTCAAATCTGATTTTTTACCGCAATTAAATTACAATTGGTCTGGCACCACCAGAGGATATGATGATGATCTGCTGTTTTCACACAGGAAAGGCCATATAGGCTAGATCTGCTTACCCTGGAGAAATTAGTCTCCCAGACACTGAAATTAGAAATTAGTTTCACGGTAAGTTCACTGCGCAGTCAGGCAAAGACATTCAGCCTCAAAGCAGAAATAACATCACAGATTCATTTGTTCCATCATTAATGGATCTGCATATAAATATGCTCACTGAAACTAACAACAACAACAAAGTTGAATGCCAAGTGCCTCTACTAAAAATTATGCGGATGAAATAAAGAGAAGAAATCTTTAAATATTCGAAAGCTCAATTCTGTATTAATTAAACACTCCATTCAAGATTTTTAATCTTTTTTTTTTTTTTAAATAACGCCTCATGATCTGTAGAGGGCAGCAATTCACCATTTAATTTTGCACAAAGCGCAAGCAAAACCAAAGATTCATGTAAATGAAGAGCACTAACGGTGTCTGTACTGAAACTAAGAAAAAGACTGAATTGAATAGAGTAACACGTTGTGTTGCTTTTTAATATAGCCTATCTGCAATAACTAATCACTCAACAAAGAAATTGCTAAAACTGAAGTGATTTCATAAAAATACAGCTGAAAAAAAAAATCAGCATGGTTAGGTTTTTCCACAATGTATGCAAAAGCAAAATCTGTTTAACAAATATGAAGAGTCTACAATTAGGTCAGTGTAGTTAGTTATTTTTTTATCTATTTATTTTTATTTTTATTTTTTTTTTCAGTGAAACGTTTTTCCCTCTCGTTTTTCCTACACTTGCATTTCAGACTTGTACACTTGCTATAAACTTCTAATTCCGGACATAGTTCAACTATTATAACTTATGTAGACTAAAGTAGACAATAAGCGCAATGAATCCTGAACTCTGTTAAACTCCGTATTTTTAATCCAATTAACTTCAATGAAGAGGAAGGTCTGTTTTCATTGCAGTAAGTTAGATAAACGCGTGAAACATTAACGTGCATATTATTTTTATGTGCTGACAGTAAAATGATCAGGTTCATGCTCTAGAGCTAGTTAACAGAGGTCTGCTGACAGGTACCGTCGTGTATAATGATATCCCTTAAATTCCACTTTAAGCACTTTAAGTTGTCAGTCTGTTTCTGAGGGGGCGCGACGGTAATTACGCACAACTATTGCGAAACACGTATCCTGGATCGCTATTATAACAAGGGCGTGGTTTGTGAATATTCATGAGGTTACGCAATAGAACTGTAGTACGCAGCGCCGGCAGGGCTTCATTAATATTCATGAGCCGGGGATGCTGCGCGCCTAAACTGAAGTATTCCGATCGCCTGCGCAGACGCAAGTTCTCATTCAGCAGCACGTCTGCGCAGGCGATGAGAGGGGCGGTGGAAAGCGTGTTTGATGCACTCGTACAGTCATTTAAAAGGGGCGGGAATATACAAACAGTCCCGCATGTATAAAACTCTTGGGACACATGAAGTGCCGTGGAGTTTGGACATTATGCGTGACATACTGACAGAGAAGAACATGAGGAACATGCTCTCGCTACTCACCGTTGTGACTGTTTATCTCGCGGTTTGGGGAGGAATCACTGCGGATGCTCAAGTTGGACCTGTGTTACGGAACTCCATCAGGCATCTGCCCGCAGCATCCAGTCCGAGTGACGCGGTGAGCGCAAGCCCGCGCGTAACCGGCACCGCAGACAGCCACGCTCCGGCGGTACGTGCTCACTGGATGCTGAAACGCACAGAGGATTTAAAAGGACTCAGATTATTTTAAGTACATGTATGTGCTTTAAAGGATCCATTTAAATAAGTTTATTGTGATTATTTACTCTTCCACAGTCGCCGAACTGCGCCGCCGATGATGAGTGCAAACTCGGTGAGTTTTGTAACGGCTCTCGGGGAGTTTGTCTGTCGTGCCGCAGGCGGAGGAAGCGCTGCGCTCGGGACGGGATGTGCTGCGCTGGAAATCGATGCATCAATGGTACAAATGAGAGATCCGTCTATGTTTTCACTAGTTTGTTTAGTTCTAGTTTGTATGAAGGCTAATTTTCCCATTCGTGTCTCTCTCTCTCAGGTGTGTGTCAACCTGCTGATACAGATGCTGTCGGTGCGGTAGACGCCGCTCAACCGGTTGGCAACACGGATGAGCCTAGTATGACTGTAACACGTGGGCAGAACTTCACACTTCCTAAAAGAACCACAAGCCTACCAAAACCACAACAGTCACTCAAAGGTGTCAAATCTGTCCCTTCTCTTCTTGTCTCATCTCTCATTTCTTGTTTTCATCTTGCCTCTTCTCCTTTCTTTCTTGTCTCTCATCTTATCTACTTGCTTCTTCTGTTCCCTTCTTGCCTGTTCTCCTTTCTTTTTCTCATCTTCTCTTCTCATCTCTATTCTTGTTCATCTTTCTTCTTGTCTTGTCTCTTCTCCTGTCTTCGTTTCTCATTTTTCCTCATATCCTCTCCATTATTTTTCTTGTTTCTTCTCTTCTAGTTCTCCATATTGATCTGCCTTATTTCAAATTTTGTCTGACCTCATCTTTCTTTTGTCTTTCTGTTTCTTAGCTCATTTCTTCTCGGACTTCATCCCGTCTCATTTCATCTTTTCAATGTCCTGTTTTCTCCTCTTGTCCGTTTTGTTTTGGTCTCTTCTCATTTCGTCTCTTTTCCAAAATAAAACCCTTAATTGTAAACCTGGACCACAAAACCAGTCATAAGAGTCAGTTTTTTCAAACTGAGATTTATACATCAAATGTAAAGCTTGTTTGTTAAGCTTTCAGATGATGTATGGTTTGTTAGGATAGGACAATATTTGAAAATCTGGAATCTGAGGGAGCAAAAGAAATAAAATAAACTAAATATTGAGAAAATCGGCTTTAAAGTTGTCCAATTGAATGCATATCAATAATCAAAAATTAAGTTTTGATATATTTACGGTAGGAAATTCACAAAATATCTTAATGGAACATGATCTTTACTTAATATCCTAATGATTTTCGGCATAAAAGAAAAATCGATAATTTTAACCCATACAATGCATTGCTGGCCACTGCTACCAGTACAACTGTGCTACTTATGACTTGTTTTGTGGTCCAGGGCCAGGGTCTCATCTCGTCTGATTTCAAAACCTCCAGTTCTTCGAACATGCTTGATATCCCAAATTTGGAGGATGCTGATCTGATTTCTCATCTCTGTCAGGTGGCGAGGGCGAGACGTGTCTCCGGTCTTCCGACTGTTTGGAAGGGCTCTGCTGCGCCCGACACTTCTGGTCACGGATCTGTAAGCCCGTGCTGACAGAGGGGCAGGTGTGCACGCGTCACCGGCGGAAAGGAGCTCACAGTCTGGAGATCTTCCAGCGATGCGACTGCGGCTCTGGCCTGACCTGCCGAGGCCAGAGAGAGAAACCCGGAGCAGAAAGCCGAAACCTCCACACCTGCCAACCGCGCTGACCCCGCAGAACCGCTCTCTCTCACACACACACACACCACATGCACGCATGCAGAAACACATGCAGCGGCGGCAAAGGAAAACTGACTCCACGGAAGGATGCGCCAATAAAAGGACTGATCGTATTTCCTGGACGGATGCAGAGAAACTGCACCGTAGGGATGTTTCTTGTTGTACACTCTGCTATTTAAGACTTTTTTCCCTGGGTCATCACAAAAGGCAGATTGCTTTTGTTTCCCTTTATAAGGAACTTCTTATTCTTCTTGCAGTAAATTACTGTATTGTAAATACGTAGTCAGAAATTGCACTTAACACTGAGCATATGGATCCTGTAAAAGTAGCATTTTATGATTCAAAAACATCAATATTGTACATTTGCAAGCCATATGATTTAGTTATCAGTACTCTATTTTTATTTTAAGCAAATTGTAAAGATATTTGTGTGATTAAAGTATATAAATGATATGATAATAACAAGAAATCGACTTTTTACGATTTGTACTGCCACAACTGCAATCTAAGGAAACCACTTAGGGAGGCTTTTATAGTCTAATGACATACACTGTTTGCTTTATTCAGCAGGTTATGCTTCTAGCATCATCTAGAACTTCAACGTGACAAAATATGCAATATATTCTATGTAGCAAAGTCACTTTGGATAAAAACGTGTTCTAAATTAATAAATCTAAACGTTAATGTGAAGAAGTGTCCTAATTCAATGCATAGAGCTCAGGTATACAACAAAAGCTGTCTATGTTTGCGTGATTGTCGACTGCCACTGGAAAGAATTTCAACTTGTAGTCCAGTTTGTAAAAATAACCCGAAAAACAAGATCAAGTACACTTATAATGGAAGTCTTTGGACAACCTATGTTCACTTTCTGCATAGGCTTCCACTGCAACCATACATTTCAGTGCATTTTTTAATTTTAACTTGCATTCCAGTTTGTAAAAACAAACAAAAAACAAGAAGTGCACTTAAAATAAAAGAATATATATATATAAATATGATTTGAAGCATGTGGGCTGAAGTCAGGTGGATGAGATGTGCAAAAAATAAATAAATAAAAATTCAGAAAGCATTGCTCTTAACATAAAAATCTCCTCTATCACATGTTCTTCATGCAGTTGCCTGCTTTGTGACTCCCTAGCGGAAGTTATCATGGCAAATAAACAAGCTCCGAGTTCTGCTGAAGAGCTGCAATCCTCTGTGTAGCCATATCCCTGTCTGCAGAAAAACACCTGACCACATGAAAGCCTGAATGGGCCCAAACAGCAGGGAAGTACAAAGACGACAGGAGGATATCAAACGAGAAGAATCCAGAGGAAGTACAAGAGGATCAGCAGCAACAACCTTTGGTGTGTCTGGCTAACTTCTAATTAGTCCTACAGTCAGGCCTGAATTGCAGGTTAATCATAGAGATATCTGACCCTTTAATTACTTTATTATGTAGCCTGTTTGGCACGCACACAGCATGTATAGAGCAGTATAGAGCGATAGTGTAGTTGATGGCATTGATGTTTTGCACACGATCAATATAGTTGATTGATCTGAAGCTATACAGGGAGGTATAATCATGACTGAAGTGCAGTGTACTTAAAGGGATAGTTCGCCCAAGTATAACCATTCTGTCAATATTTACTCACACTTATGTCATTCCAAATTGGCTTTTTGAATAATGTGCTTGCTCTTTTCCACACAGTTAAAATGAACAAGCACTGAAAAACACAGATGCTCCATAAAGGTATTATAATAATAATTCATGTATGTGCTATTTTGCAAGTCTTCTTTGGTCATACAACAACTCTGTGTAAAGAACAGACTGAAAAGTAAATTGTTTTCACCTCAATGAACTGTCAACCTTACAACAGAATCACTGAATCAGTGAGTTGATTTTGAGAGTCATTCAGACCATTCAGTCAAACGATTCACTAAAAATAATCATTCTTAATATGACAATTGGTTCATAAATCAGACACATCTCATTTTCTCACAACAGGGTTCGTACAGATTCCCTAAGCTGAAATTACAGGACTTTCAAGGACTTTTCAAGCACTACTTTACGCATTTTCAAAGACTTTAATCAGAGATCTCGCTTATCAAACAATATCTTCTCTTTGAAATTAAACCCAAGGTTAATTTTCTTAAGGGATTTGTATTCCTTTTCTTTTTTCTTTGTTTTATAAGATTTGCAAAGATCCGATATAAATCAAATAATTTGCAAACTTGCTCTGAAGTCTTGAGCTAAATCAAATAATTTGCGATACACACTCCGAAGTCCCAAACTGAATCAAATGATTTGCGAACCTGCACCAAAGTCTCAATATGAATTGAATGATCTGCAATATGCACTACGAAATCCCAAGCTGAATCAAATGATTCGCGAACCTGCAAAGTCTCAATCTGAATCAAATGACCCGCAGTCCGTGCTCCAAAGTTCCGATGTGAAGCAAAATATTCACGAACCTGCCCCGCAGTTCCAATCTAAATCAAAAGACACATGCACTCCGAAGTCCTGATCTGAATTAAATGATTTGTGATATGCAAAGTTCCGATCTAAATCAAACAATTTGCAAACCCGCTCCGAAGTCTTAATCTAAATCAAATTATTCACACTTCAAAGTTCTGATGTGAAGCAAAAGATTCACGAACCTGCTCTGAAGTTCCAATCTAAATCAAATAATTTGTGATATGCACTCCGAAGTCCCAAACTGAATGAAATGATTCACGAACCTGCACCAAAGTCTCAATCTGAATCAAATGATTCACGCTCCGCACTCTAAAGTTCCGATGTGAAGCAAAAGATTTGTGAACCTGCTCCGAAGTTCCAATCTAAATCACATAATTCGCGACACGCACTCCGAAGTCCCAAACTGAATCAAATGATTTGCAAACCTGCACCAAAGTCTCAATCTGAATCAAATGATTCACGCTCCGCACTCTAAAGTTCCGATGTGAAGCAAAAGATTTGTGAACCTGCTCCGAAGTTCCAATCTAAATCACATAATTCGCGACACGCACTCCGAAGTCCCAAACTGAATCAAATGATTTGCAAACCTGCACCAAAGTCTCAATCTGAATCAAATGATTCGTGATCCGTGCTCCAAAGTTCCCATGTGAAGCATAAGATTTGCGAACCTGTTCCAAAGTTCCAATCCAAATCAAATAATTTGTGATACGCACTCAGAAGTCCCGATCTGAATCAAATTAGTCATGATACGCGACCCAACTGGACCCACTTTGCGACACAATGGTTTAACTGATTCGGAGTTTCGAAAAACTTACCCATCACTACGTGCATTTTTTTATTACAAGCAGTGTCAAAATTCAAAAATGACTGGCTCTTTTCATTTGATCTGTTTTTTTTTTTTTTGTTTTGTTTTGCTAGTGAATCACTTGAAATGAATGATTGAAGTCACAAGTTTGAATCAATCGGAGCAGTTTGGCTCATCTGTTCCTCTTTTCACGTCTTCAGCCATGTTTACACAACAATGTCAGTACTACTACTGGCTTAGCTTGCTAGTTTTGTTGTATTCACTTTTTTTTTTTGTTTTTTACTAGTTTAACTGAAATAAGCAAAAAAAAGTAGTTTTGAATTTTGCATGAAAAAATATTAAATTAAACATTTCATAGATACATTGTCTTTCAATAATTCAAGCACTTTTTCTAGCACCTCTTCAGGAATATTGCTGTTCAAGGGTTTTCCAGGCCTTACATTTCAAAAAGTCAAATTCAGTTTCTTCAAGCACTTTAAGCACCTTGTCCGAACCCTGTCATAAACACTCTTGAACCTGCTAGAGAGCTACAACGGATGTCAAGATTAGTAAATAACTTAAATTTTAGTCTGTTCCTCACACAAGGATATATGGAGTACTTTTTTGTTGTCCTTCAGTGTAATTGCACAGAAAAGAGCAAAAAACTATATTCCTCCAAAGTTTTTCTTTTGTTTTCAATGGAAGACAAAAAATTATGAGGGTGACTGAATGATGACGGAATCATTTTTGAGTGAACTGTTAAAAAATAAATCAGAGAGGTGGGAAAAGTATCATTCTTAGATTTTGTAACATAATACAACAACATCCATTCATTTTTAAGTGTGGCATATTGCAAATGTCTTTTTGGGGCCGCTTTTCACAAATCAAATCGCAAGATGCTGTTCACATCTCCACAGCAGCTGGCAAATGTCAGAACAAGACTCTTCATTAGCAGGATCATAAAAGAGTGAATTTTCCACTCCTTCATGCTCTTACGGTTAAACGTAACCTTTCTCTCCATCCCTTGACCCTGCTGTCTCTCTCCTCCAGTCTGTCTCTCTCTCTCTCTGGTGACAGACACTGTGGCTGAAAATTACAGACAGGCAGATCTGTTTAATGATGTCAGGCGTCACAGATTCGAGGGCTCACGAAAACTGACTATTTTAACTGTGCGCATGGAGACTAGAGGAGGAGACAGCCTCCACGCACACACACACACACACACACACACACACACACACACACAAATGTCCACTCTCACAATGTATAGTTTTGGTTTTCAGAGCTGTTCTTCTGAGTAACTGTCAAAGTTACTCACCTCCTATCTCAGCCAAATGAGCAAATTACTCAGAAACAAGTCCAAACAAAACCGCAGAAGAGCATTCAGTTACACTGGAGTACAGCTTGCCAACTGTGTGTGAACGTGAACATCTTTGTGTGCTGTTTGTGTGCAATATATATTTTTACTATTTGGATACACTCCGTTCACACACAAATTGTTAATCCATTATTTATTCACCACCATGTTGTTCCAAACCCACTGATTTATTTTTATTTTCATTATTTCCAGAAACACAGAAAAAAAATATCCAGTTTTATTTATTCATTTATTTAATGCAATGTAGTGCAGTGTTGTTTTAAAAATTGTTTTTAAATAAAAAAAAAATTAAATAAATATTATAAAATATTATAAATAGCATGAAGATAAAACATTACAAATAAAATTCTATATCACATATAATTCAAATAGATCTAAAATTAATGTGTAATTAAATGTGTCCCTAGACCATAAAATCAGCCATAAACATCCATTTTTGACAGGACAATAGGACAATATTTTAAAAAACTGGAATCTGAGGGTGCAAAAATAAATAAATAAATAAATAAAAATATTCAGAAAAATCGCCTTTAAATATTACTAATTAAAACATACATTTTTATATATTTACGGTAGGAAATTCACAAAATATCTTCATGGAACATGATCTTTACTTAACATCCTAATGACTTTTGGCATAAAAGAAAAATCGATAACTTCGACCCATACAACGTATTGTTGGCTATACTCAAGACTGGTTTTGTGGTCCAGGGTCACATATTATTTATTTACTTATTCATTTATTTACTTATTCATTTATTTATATTTAATTAAAGCAAGATGTCATGCGCGTACAGTAAGAGTCTTGTATAAAAATTACAGTTTTTTGATGACCTCACACAGCTTTTTAGGTTCAACAACAAACAAATAAATCCAGCACACAACAGCTGCGTCAAGACTTTTTTTTTTTTTTTACCTCTCAAACAAAACTGGCATTTGAAGAAGTCTGTTTTTGCTCAGCACTGTGCATTTTAAATATTTTCATATGTCATTTAGCAAGTCTAGCGCTTTGTATGAACACAAACACGCATGCACACACACAGACGGTGACAGCTTTGTGAGTAATATTTCAGCAGCAGAGGGTTGTGGGGTTTGGGGCAGTCTAGAAACCGTGTTTACGCTGAACCGCTCGTTATTGGGCTGACCACAAACCTCTGCTGGCCACAGGCATGTGTGTGTATGTATGAGTGTGTGTGTGTTTGTGGTGATGGCGTAGGGGGGAGGGACCTGCTCCTAAATACGCCAGTTAAACTCCAGCCCTCCGAAACTGAGCCGTAGCAGAGATCTGACTGCCAACAGCATCATACTCAATGTCTGCACGACAACAATTATCTCATTCATCTATGCAGCGTGCGTTTTTCGCAAGCGTTGGAGTGCAAAACAGAATTGCATCACCTCTCTGACCGCGAAACATGGGTGGGTTGTTTTTGTCGTCTCCGTACAGCGCTGCCGAAATTACAATGATGATGGTTGATTTCAGAGATAATGTTGCAACAAACTTCTCACATATCTCTGAATAATTGATTCACGGTTGATTTCTTTGGCACAGGTGCACAGCAATTCAATGTTATTGGTTGCAGCACAAAAACAATGTTCGACAGAAGAAGCGAGCCTTGTTCTCGGTGGGAATGTCCGTGTTCATTAGAGACTTCAAAGCAGCTTCTCACCTGGCACGAGTGTGTTTTTACCACGCTTATCTAAACAGTCTCAGAACGGGTGTCATTCTTTACACCCAGCCGATCTGCTTTTAAACAATATGCTCCATTCATCTTTGTGTCGCCGTCTCTGTAACGGTCAGAGGAAAGCGGTTGCGCAAGGAGGGAAATGGCATCGCTAATTAAACTCATTTCATTCCGCACCTAGCTGAGCCAACCTATCAAAACAAACAATTACACAGGCTTTTGTTCTGAGTGAACAATAAACAACTCAGAGCCTCAGGTATACTCATGAGCAACCTGGGAAAGTGCATATTAGTTGTCAATGACTTTAGTTTATCTTTGAAACCAGTGAGGTTTGTTCTAGAGCGTGATGCACCACGTTTACCGCATGTGTATCAATCTCAATTTAGCTGTAAATAAAAGCCTAAATAAAAGGGATAGTTCACCCAAAAAAGAAAATAGTGTCATTAATTACTCACCCTCATGTCGTTCCAAACCTGTAAGACCTTTGTTCATCTTCATGACACAAATTAAGATATTTTTGATGAAATCTGAGTTTTCTGACCCTGCATAGACAGCAACGCAGCTACCACGTTCAAGGCCTAGAAATCTAGTAAGGACAATGTTAAAATAGTCCATGTGACATCAGTGGTTCAACCATTATGTTATGAAGTAAGAATATTTTTGTGCGCAAAGAAAACCAAAATAATGACTTTCTACAAATGCCAGCTCCTGCGTAAGCAGCATAACACACACATCCGTGTTACTCTAGTGAATGCACGTCGAAGACTGACACGGAAGAGAAGAAATTGTTAAAAAAAAAGTCATTATTTTTGAGCATGAAAAGTATTCTCATAGCTTCAGAACATTACGGTTGAACCACTGATGTGACATGGTCTATTTTAATGATATCCTTACTACCTTTCTGGGCCTTGAACGAGGTAGTTGCATTGCTGTCTATGCAGGGACAAAAAGCTCTCAGAGTTCATCAAAAATATCTTAATTTGTGTTCTGAAGATGAGCGAAGGTCTTACGGAACGGCATAAGGGTGATTAATTAATGACAGAATTTTCATTTTCGGGTGAACCATCTCTTTAATTTTTTTTCGTCACAAGACTTGGATTAAATTGCTTTATTCACACAGATGCATTATACTATGCCTTTATGACCTTTTTGGTTACCTGGACTTTCAATGGAGGGACAGAATCCTCTCAGGTTTCATTAAAAACATCTGAATTTGAGTTTTGAAGATTAGCCAAAGTCTTATGGGTTTGAAATGACATGAGGGTGAAAACATGTTGACAATATCACTCAATGAAATATGGCTAAGTGATGGAGTATAAAATATGGGCCCTAATATGCCATCCAGTAATACCAAAAACAGAGTCACACAGTCAGTGTTTTTTTACTATGAATTTCTAGAAATCACAACTGCCAGTTTTTATAATTAATTTAACAGGACATTTTACAGTGTAAGAATAGATATACAGGGAAATTGGGATATTTGACTTTTGATGGCAGGATTCTAGCAGATCTCAGCAAAGCTGAAGACTTCAGAGGAGACATTACTATTATACCAGGATATATTTTCCAGGAGAAACGTCTGAAAATTGTTTGAGTTTTTCCATTTGCACTCCATTTAATGTCATTGCACACAACTGCAATGTTAAAGGATTAGTTCCAGAAGAACTTCCTGATAATTTACTCACCCCCATGTCAACCAAGACATTGATGTCTTTCTTTCTTCAGTCAAAAAGAAATTAAGGCGTTTGAGGAAAACATTTCAAAAAACATTTTTTCTCCATATAGTGGACTTCAATGGGGATCAACAGGTTGAAGGTCCAAATTGCAGTGTCAATGCAGCTTCAAAGGGCTCTACATGATCCCAGCTGAGGAATAAGGGTCTTATCTAGTAAAATGATCGGTCATATTCTAAATAATAAAAATAAATAAATAATAATAAAAAAAAAACAAAAAAAAAAAAAACACAAATGCTCATTTTGCACTAGCTCTGCGATGCTCGTCCATGTCTTCTTATCTTATTCCATGTCCGTATCTTATTTTCTCCTCCAAAATTATCTAACGTTGTTTTACCTTTTTTTGTAAAGGGCGTTTGACTTTCTTTGCATGTTCGGTTTGGAAACACTGGGTTGGTGCTTCCGTCTTACACGTGACTACATACTGCGTTAAGCAGAGCTAGTGCAAGATGAGCATTTGTGGTTAAAAAGTATAAAAATTGTTTCGCTAGATAAGACCCTTATTCTTTGACTGGGATCGTGTAGAGCCGCTTGAAGCGGCACTGAAACTGCAATTTGAACCTTCAACCCATTGGCCACCACTGAAGTCAACTATATGGAGAAAAATCCTGGAATGTTTTCCTCAAAAACCTTCGTTTCTTTCGACTGAAGAAAGAAAGACATGAACATCTTGGATGACATGGGGGTGAATAAATGATCAAGAAATTTTTATTCTGGAAGTGAACTAATCATTTAATGATTAGTTTTAATTCTATCCTAATGGTGTCAGTGCAGCAAGTCATTATTACCCATCATCCCTTGCAACTCACCCTGCACGCTGTGTAGTCATCATGGTGGAATGTCAGTCTGGTGGAGCGTCTGTGATACAAAACCCTCATGTGGCATCCAGGAGGCAGACAGACAGACACTGGAGCTTGTGCTGGGACGACAGCCGACTGCTGGTTTGATCCATGCTGGCGTCCCTGTCTGATGCATCCACACACACAAACACACTTATTCATTTCTCCTGTCATGTACCATAAAACAAAACAACACTTTCTTCTTTTTATGTATACACGTGAATATTAAAACTATGAAGCATCTTCCAAAATCTGGAGATTTTGAAATTTACATGACCATAAAAACACACTTCAGTCAGATTAAAAAAAAAAAAAAAAAGAGAGCACTTTCCATGCAAAAGATGCTACAAAAACATGTCTTACAAAAAGTATTTCACTTCAGCCAGACTTAAATGTGTGAATGTAATTTTGTTACATAATGAATAGTAAACCAAGAGCCATTTATGTAAAAAGCATGCACTTACCAGGCAAAACATCAATATAACGCTTACATTTTAAATTATAAAACAGTAAATATTGTATTAAAAATATAATGCTCATGCTCAATGTGATGACCTTCACCTACAGTATGTGACTTCACATATACATCAATTGGAAATTATTTTGGGATCAGTCAGTTAAAAGTTTGATATTTTATTATTATTTGGTCTTGGAAGAATTTGCTGAAAAATATTTGAGCTGAGGTCTTCTTTCTTTGAAACTCTGACTTTTGATGGCAGACTCTAACAACAATGGTAACAACTGTGATATTAAGGCATAATCCATGGCATTTTGTATCATAATGGTGTAGGATAGTCAAATAAAATTATGTTTGGTGTAAGTTTCCAAATAATTGTTAATGCAATATTTTTAATACAATATATCTACCGTTTTAGCATTTAAAGACTAACAAAAATGTTTTTTTGTGACATGTTTTTCCTGGAAAGTTCTAAAAAGCATTTTGGGAACAGCTGGTTATTTTATTATCCAAAGCAATAAAACTCCAATACTTCAGCATGTCTTGAGCGCTCAAATACTTTCTGGAGCCACTGCATCCATCCTGGATTTATTCCCAGGGTTCTAACATACCCGCTGACCCACCTGCTGTCCTCAGGTGAGTCTGGTGCATGGCCCACGGTTGTGTTGGCCTCTTTATTCCCTGCAACAATCTGCCCATTGTTTACCGAAATAATAAAACAATATTCTGCGTCTGGAGTTGCTGCCAGACTAAACAGAACAAATGAAGAACTCCCGGGGTCCGCCGATGCCAGGCCTGTTGTGAATTAGCACGCTTTCACATTTGTTTCGGCTTGGCCGAGAGCAGGGCAACATTTAGTGTTTTAAGAGCCCATCCCAGCTTTAAAAAACCCACACAATTCAGCTTAAGTTCACATAGCAGCTCTGTTCCAAAACTTAGTGAGCTGCCCCGCTGTCTGCTGCCTACAGGGGCCTGCCGCAGATGCCGTCTGAGGTGTGATGCTAAGCTGAAGTAATGAAGAGAAATGCTGGGATGTCGTGATGGGAATATATATGCAACCGTAAGACAGGAAACTCCATCCTGATTGAGATAATTCTGTTTTTAGTTGGGGTTTAAGTTTATGACGTAGACTTTGTATTTTGAAATATCTTGATTGGAATGGAACGAATCAAAGAAAGATTGTGTTTCCTAACCGCAACTTGCGTCAATTTCACAACAGTACAAGAATAGATGTGCCAATTTTGAAGATAATGAGCATGTTTTTCTCTCTCTGAGGAAGAATGAGGGAGCAGAAATAAAAGGGGGACATTTAAAAAAAAAAAAAAAAAAAAAAAAAAAAAAAAAAACACAACACAACACAACACAACAGCAACAAAACAAACAAACAAACAAACAAACAAACAAACAAACACAAAGTTTTATATCTTCTGTTATAATTACTTAAATTGAATTATAAGACGCAATTCCTTGCTGGAAAATCCACCTTAAGATGTGTTTTGGATTAAGGGTTTTTTTTAGCTTGTCTAATAGGTGTCATCTAAACTAAAACTTAAAATTTTTAAGCATTTTTGCCAATTTAAATAAAGCTTGAACTAAAACTAACTGAAATAAGTTGCAATTACTAAAACTGAGAAAGTTTAATAGAAATATTAAGAAAAAATATAATATAAAAAAAAAAAAAAAAGTTAAGAAAAAAGGTACTTTAAGTTTAAAAAGTTTATATCCCCTTGATTCTTAATACTGTGCTCTTACCTCAATGATCCTCAACAATTACACTGCTTGCTGTTCTTCAGAAAAATCCTTAAGCTCCCACAAATTCTGTGGTTTTCCAGCATTGTGTATTTGACCGTATGGTTTTGAGATCCATCTTTTCACACTGAGGACAACTGAGGGACTCATATGCAACTATTACAGAAGGTTCAAACACTGACTGATGCTCCAGTAGGAAAAAAAGGCATTAAGACCCAGGGGTGAAAACTTTTGAACAGAATGGAGATGTGTACATTTTTCTTATTTTGCCTAAATCCCAATTTTTTTTCATTTAGTACTGCCCTTCAGAGGCTACAGAAGATACTTACATTTTTCCCAGGAGGCAAAATAAGTTAAATTTACCTCGATCTTCAAATTCAAAAAGTTTTGAATTTGAGCGCATAAATCTCTTAATTCACTGTGTTTCCTTCTGAAGCATAAGTGAGCATTTGAATCTTCTGTAATAGTTGCATTTGAGTCCTTCAGTTGTGCTTAGTGTGAAAAGATGGATCTCAAAGTCATACAGTCATTGTTGAAAAAGGTTTAAATACACAAAAATGCTGGAAAAACCAAAGAATTTGTGGGAGTTGAAGGATTTTTCTGAAAAACATTTAGCCTTATTGTAAATAATACTAAAAAACACTGGTTCAAAGCAGGAAGATCATCTTGGAGAAGCAACAAACCAGCAACTAGTCAACCAAAGAGCAAATAGGAGCAGCATTTCTTTTGACTTGTCTTGTCTGACATCTTGGATCATTTTATTGCTTTAGCTGCAAAAAAATATATGCCATGTATGTAGGTAGACGGCTTACAATGTTTTAGAACAGAGCTTTGGAATTGATTTAAATTACACTGCATTCCTCTGTCTACTCAGATTTTGACATAAAACTTAACGTAAATCTGCAATTAGATCCATGACGCTATTGGTTTATGTGCATCTTTAAATATGCATCATTTCAGCAGTTACGAAAATATGTGAAAAATTCACATACCATCCAAAACTTCATCCAGGCATTTAACTAAATGAGAAATGCAAGATTGATTATAATAAAATTCATCTGTCCTCAAATTCCATACAGATTGATATCTTGCAGCAGAAAAGATGTTTTTTTTTTTTTTTTTTCCTAGGAGGAAGAGAAGCAAAATGCATTCATAACAATTTAAAAGAAGCAATTTGCTGTAGCCAGGGTTTATTTATCATTGCTTTTGCTAAGGCATTTTTAATTGCTCCATACTTTGTGCTATAGGAATGTGAGAATAAAGCATTAACGCATCCAAACATGAAAACTGGCTGAAAATGTACTCAATAATCCACAGGACTTGTTGCTTCTGTGTAAAATGCAAGTCCTCTATCCATAATAATACTTTCTTCAGTGAAAACATTGTCTCATATGAACCAGGAAAGAAATATGCAAACATCAAGCACCGTTTACAAGCAAAAACGGTCCAAAACAAATATGTTGGTGGATTTTGTAGTGAAAGGACAACAGTGGATGGACTTTCTCATTGGAACACTGGAAGAAGCATTATTATGGTTTAAAAGTTAAAACATCTTAATAATGGATTTCTTACAAACACATAGCTTTTCACTTAACAAGAAATTGAAGGACTGGAGTTAAGTGGATTATTGTAATGTTTTTATCAGCTGCTTGGACTCATTTCTGACGGCACCCATTCACTGCAGAGGATGCACTGATGAGCAAGTGATGCAATGCTAAATTTCCCCAAATCAGCTCTGATGAAGAAACAAACTCATCTACATCTGGGAAGGCCTGAGTGTGACCGCATAGAAAGCAATCACACACAAAAGACCAATCACATGTTCTTCATCATAATCAATTCAATTGATTGTGCACCTTCATCACCTGACGGCCTGCCATTTGTTAAGTAATTACGGTGTCGACTGATGAGGTTTAATTAGGAACATTTCACTCTCTCGTCACTCATCACATTTAATACCTTCATGACATCATAACGCTCTTCTCCGGCCACAAAATTATCTGCCTTTTGTTTGGCATGTCTGAGCAGCAAGGAGAATGACAGGCACAAGCCGGCTTTGATCTCCACGAGGAGCCGATTGGATTACTTTCGCTCATTCACGGGGTAAAGTGAGAGGTTAAATCAAAGGAGTTTATCTGCTGAGAGGCCATCGCCATCTCATCATGCTGTAAAAACATTTGCTCATTCACACCTGCTTTGGAAATACCTGGCTAACAGCCCTTGACAAGAGTGATCAGAGACTATTAGAGGCGCCACAAGTTCATATGAGTCTAGAGACACGTTCAAGAGGGCATTTCACTTCAATCATAGCTAGAAGTCATTAAATATGGGTCAGATAGTGAGAAAACCCATCAAAATGGAGAGCTTCCTGTCCAAACACTGAGGTATTTGACCAAGAAAACACAGAAATATGACTTCCCAGAAAGTACAGTCGGATGCTTATTCCCAGAACTGGCCTCAAGATGGGACCCAGTAAATAATGCAGAAATGTGGCTGAACATCCTTTGAGAAAATTCCCAGAGATCCAGGAGCACCAGCTGTTGTCTGGCTGTGTCTTCTAACTGGATGTGATGGGTAAATGTCTAATGCTATGTGGGGGTTGAGGCGGAGGTCTGTGTGTGTCCCTCCGTGTTGAGGTTTTGTTGCCTGTGTGTGTTCTGTCACCCTGGGTGGCTGAATTATATATCTCTTGTGAGACGTTAAGTGTGGCCCATACATTTACTGAGCAACAACACACAAATCAGAGCAGGCTACAACCGTTTGGCCCCAATTTAGGTGCTGTATCGATCCCAAATCCCTTCATAATGTCATATGGACTACGTTTCCCTCTTTACATTCTTAAAGGTTCTTTATTGGCATTGATGGTTTTATGAACAGTTTTCAGAATATTTCCACTGCAAAAAAAAAAAAAAAAAAGGGTTCTATATAGTGAAAAAGGGTTCTTTAAATTATTGAAATGTTCGTCAGATTTAACAAAAATTGTTCTTTTAAGAACTTTTCACTGAAAGGTTCTTTGGGGAACCAAAAATGGTTCTTCTATGGCATCACTGCAGAAAGCTTTATTTTTAGGAGTATATGAAATTTATGGGATGAGAACATAAAAAATTTCTGACTATGCACATTAGCATACTAATTTCAATCATGTTTGATATAAAAAAAAAATAAAAAAAAAAAATCTGCTGACATGTACCTTTCTCTGGGAAATTCAGTCAGGAACAGCACTTCAGGATCAGCAGCACTGAAAAAAATTAATGAATGTTTAATGTTTACATAAAATCCCAGCAGTGCTTTCAAGCCAAGGTGATATTAATTTAATTTAATTTAACTCTGCATCTTAGTAATTATGAACATGAAATTTCAAGCCATTAAAACTGCATTTTATACTATATTATACAGTATAATTGTTAGCATGTGCAGTTTTTATGAGCTAACATAAAGAGATTACACGGATTACTTGTCACACTGCAGGACTATTTAAAATGAACTAGTGAGGGCATTGAAGAGTGGGTCATATGAAATGTTTGAAATGTAGCTATCCTTCAGTGTAAACAGTCTGCGAAGTTGTTCATCAAAAAAAGTGCATTATAAATAAAAATATTGTCTCTCAAAAGAAAGAAGTCACTCTGAATCGCCTTAAAGAGTCGTCATATTTTCAAATCTTCTGCCTGTTACCAATCTACGTCACTAGGTAATACATTAGCATAATCAATACCTGCCCACGAAATAGAAACACTTCCGCTAGTTAGTGTGCTTACATCATGTGCACTGTGACCGCTGCCAAAGCGTTTTTTGTTTTCTTTGCCAAAAGATGATGACATTAAGAATCAGTGGTTAAAATTAATTTTTTTTCCACGAAACCACAGCAATACAATTCAAACCTTTTGTTGTGTGCTCGTCATTTTACAGAGGACTGCTTCTCTAATCTTGCCTTTTATCTTTGTTGGCTTCTAATCTCCTTTATTTGGACCAACAAGTGTCTCCAAACCACAACCTGTAAGTGCGATTGATATATTATGTGTACATTTTCAACTGAGTGCTCAAAATATACATTTTTTGTGATGTATACCTAGCGCAGCTTTAGGTTTCCAGGTAAACCATGTTATTACGGTCTTACTGAAATAGTTCTGATAATTCGCAGTGAACCCACTATTTCCTAAGAATGTGTCGATTAATGTATACTGACATTGTTCTAATTACTTTGTGTAATAATAATGAATGTAGACATATTTTGGTTTACAAACTGTATTGTTTCATCAGTCACACCATTATGGTTTTGTTAAGTGTTTACAGTTTAGCTCCTCTCTGTGCCAATCACAACAGACTTGGCCAGCTGACCAATCAGAGCAGAGTAGGCTTATGGAAGGGAGGGGTTTACAGACCTTACGCTCGGAACTGATCGAACAAATAGTTTCGAAATCATTAAGGAAAAAAAAGAGCACTAAATTAGTATAGAATCATTTCTGATAGATCATGTGACACTGAAGACTGTGGGTAATGGCTGCTGAAAATTCAGCTGTGTCATCACAGAAATAAATTACATTTTTAAATATATTAACAGAAAAGAGTTATTTTAAAATGTAAAATTATTTTACAATCTAACTGATTTTACTGTATTTACCATCAAGTATAATGCAGCCTTTGTGAAGAGACGCCTTTTGAAAACATTTAAAAGATATCTTACCAAACTTTTGAATGGTAGTGAACGTATATTAAAGAAGAAGTCCACTTTCAGAATAACAATTTACAAATAATTTATCCACCCCCTTGTCATCCAAGATGTTCATGTCTTTCTGTCTTCAGTCGTAAAGAAATTATGGTTTTTGAGGAAAGCATTTCAAGATTTTTCTCCATATAATGGACTTCATTTGTTCCACGATTTTGAACTTCCAAAATGTAGTTTAAATGCAGCTTCAAAGGGCTCTAAACGATCCCAGCCAAGGAAGAAGGGTCTTATCTAGCGAAACGATCAGTCGTTTTTTTTTTTTTTTCCGAAAAATAAAAATTTGTATACTTTAAGCACAAAAGCTTGTGTAGCACAGGCTCTGGGATGCGCGTTCATGATGCTACGAATTAGTGATGGGTCGTTTGAACGAATCTTTAATGTGACTCGGGAAGTGATTCGTTCAGTCATGCATCTGCAACATCCTATTAGGTTCTGTACTGAAATTAGTTCACCTGTTTTGAGTCTTCGGGTTTTGAGTTCATCTTATGGGGCTGTCATGTGATGAATGAACGACTCGAACCCAAAGACTCGAGAGATGAACTAATCAATTATTTTTCTGGCTCACACTGCATTGGTTAAGCTTATGGGGCTGTCATGTGATGAACGAACGACTCAAACCCGAAAACTTGTCAGATAAGAGCTGAGGTGAGCTAATCATAGACCCAGGTAAACAATCAATTAATCTTTTCTGTTTCTTATAGCATTATAGTTTTGTCTTGTTTGTAGTGTGATCAACATTTGTGTAAGCAGTAGATGTGTTAGGGAAGAAACACGTAACATTTGAATTATATTTTGCTAAAATGAACTAAATGAATGAAATGACTCGAAAAAAGATTTGTTTATTTTTCTGAACGAGACTCAAATGTCCAAGTCGGTAAAATGATCCGAACTTCCCATCACTACTACGAATCACGTCTAAGTTCTTTGTCTGTGTACTCTGGCTCAAAAAGGTAGAGAATGGTGAAAAACTCCAACTTATTTTTCTCCTACAACTTCAGAATCATCTGACATCGTTGTACTTACGTTGGACATACTTGCACTTTCTTAGTCTTTGCACGTTTGCTTTGTAAACACTGGGTCTGTAGTTCCGCCTACGTTCCGCGTAACCTTTCGACGCGATTCAATAGTACGTAGTGTCGTGAACGCGCATCCCAGAGCCTGTGCTACACGAGCTTTTGTGCTTAATAAGTATATAAAAAAAACAAATTTTCCGAAAAAAAATGACAGATCGTTTTGCTAGTTAAGACCCTTCTTCCTCGGGTGGGACCGTTTTGGAGCCCTTTGAAGCTGCATTTAAACTACATTTTGGAAGTTCAAAATCGGGGCACCAATGAAGTCCATTATATGGAGAAAAATCCTGAAATGTTTTCCTCAAAAACCATAATTTCTTCATGATTGAAGACAGAAAGACATGAACATCTTGGATGACAAGGGGGTGAGTAAATTATTTGTGAATTGCTGTTCTGGAAGTAGAGTTCTCCTTTAACCACACAAATGTACATATACAAAAATGTGCTTCTGAGACAAATGCGCATTTAAAAAAAAAAATTGCTATTGGTTTTTTTTAATTATTAAAAAAAAAAGAAACACCCCATCTAAGAATAAAGTATATTCAGCCATGAATTTACTCATTTCCACCAGTGGTGTTTGGGGTTGCCGTGAAAAGCTCTGTTGATCCCGAGGAACGCTCATGACACGCTGCTGTCCATGATTACCATACCACAGCAGTGCCATTGTAGATCTTTACTGCAATTTGCATTCCTTCCTGATAAAGTGATGATCACTGGACAGAGAGAAGCTGGCCTCAAAGGAAGTGACCTCAGGGCCTGATGGCATCTCCTGATTAGAGGGAAACTTGCTGCATAATGTTTTAATTCACATCTGTGTGCCCTCTCTTTACACTGCCAATTTCTTTCTTCCTGTTCTCTCGCTCTCTGCATCCTTCCCTCAAGTATCTCCTCAATCCTCCACTTATTCTCTCTCACTGTCCCTCTGTCTACATACTTCAAGCCGCTTTTTTTAATCTTTCCTCATCCCTCCCTTCCTCCGTTTCTTTATCTCTCGCGCTCTTTCTCTCTTCCCTCACTTTGTAGTGCTCCTGGCATCCTTATCATGAATCGATCATGTCTTTGTGATGAAAGGAACTGCCTTCATTTCCACAGGAATGCGCCCCTCTCAGTGTCCATATGGAAACACTTGCCAGACAGATTGGTTCTGTTTTTTGCTCTTCCCTAGAGCATCAGACACGACTGATCACGCTGTACATGTCCAGAATAGAACGATATTTGGGGGGGTGAGCGCGATAAGAAAAGAGAAGACGCTTTAAACAAAATAACGTAAAATAACAGTACACACCCCTGCTGAAGAAAACATCCCAAACCATGGTTTTCCAGAATGCTCATGCTGGTCTGTTGCCCGTTTTTAGAATGGTTTTAATAAAAATGTAATTAATACATTTTATCGAAGACTTAAAAATAGACAAATGTAAAAACATAACCAAACAATAATTTAGGGTCCTTTAAGTAAAAATTAAAAAAAACTTTTCTGCTCTGACTATAAATCAGTCAGGAGCAACACTTGAATAAAGATAAAAATATATATAACTCTTATTATATTATATATAACTTCTGAACTTCATATATATATATATATATATATATATATATATATATATATATATATATATATAGGCTCAGATGTATAGGTTTCTATGTAAGTACCGGTACTTCTGATTGCGCTGAGGCTGGTATTTTACTGAGTTTGAAGAAAAAGTATTTGATGGACGTATAATATGTGTCGAGAGCTTTCACTCAGTATCATTACCTCATTTTTGACCGAGATGGCCTTTAGCTGGTTTTGTATCTGAACTCTTCATTTATGTATATATATATATATATATATATATACCCAAAAATTACTGAAAAGAATTATTCAAATTGGTAAAATTTAAATCAAAATCTAAAAAAAAAAAAAAATTTGCTTCCGCTCCGGAATGGCGTTCCCTCTGTGATGACGTCATTTTGCACGCTTGGGCAGAATAACCTTAACCACTCCCCTGCAACAGTTTGCTGTGAGCGAGAGATGGCAGGGAGGTGTGCCAAAATAAAACCCCACCCTCTATTCAATATTGTAGTTGGAAATATGCCATAATACTTTAGTCTGCAACAACTTCCTATTCACGTGGACTTTAAGGAACAGTTTACATAACATACTCTCCCTTATGCAACATTCTTCATCTAACAGAAGGGAAGGAAGACGGTCAAGCTCTAAAATGGCTGGGGGGGGGGGGATATATAGAAGTCTGATATGTTAAAATGCAAGCACTTTATTCCAAGCTATTTGATAGCTGTGTGTTTAGAACAAACTGAGATTTACAGTGAAAATCATCTCTGCTGTAGCACCCAAATCAAACATGGCTCTATAAGAGCATAGAGAGACAAGAGAACCAAAAGTGTTTGGTGTCACAGCGGACACAGTTGCAACTGAAAACTACTGCATGTGACTATGAAAACATATTTAGGAGCACCAGTGCGACTGACCCAATCAGCATACAGTATTTGTGTTTGCGCTGAAGGAACTTTAAAGGTTTCTATGTGATTTTGCAATGTTGAGTAATGCATCACAAATTTATCTCACGAATCCTTTCATAAAAGTGTAGAGAGAGTCTAAATAAGAGATTGATTGTGCAGTGTAGAGAGCTTTGTTAATTATAATGGAACTTTGTGAGATCGCGATGAACTAAGATGAGTGACAGCTTTAAATGATATTTAAGGGAATTTGTAAATGAGATATTGATTTAATGTAACAGTTAAATAAACAAGAAGTTAATATTTATTGACTTACATTGTCTGACTATAACACTATTGCCTGATTTTTCTCTATTTCATCGTCAAAAATAGTTTGAAACAAGTCACAACTGAGCTGCTGCGCATCTCCGTTCAAACACAGCGGTTATTAATCTAGTGAGTCAATGATTCATAAAGACAGTCACTTACTTTATTCCTGAATGAATCCGCCGTTCAAATTAAATCGAATGAATGATTCAGTAATTAAATCAGTGACTTGCCGCCACCTACTGGCAGTTTTAAGTTTCATTTTTAAAGTATCTTTTCAGTTATTTAAATCATTTAATATTTCTATATTCAAAATTTTATATAATCTCAACATGAATTTATGAATTTGATTGCACTCATGCCACCTCTGAGCCTCAGCAAACATAAAAATACACCTACAAGCCACTTGTGTTTTTCTGTGCCATCTATGTAGTACAAATTAATTTAGTTAATACTGATTTTATTTGGTTGGCAACTTATTCTGTTGTTTTAATTAGATATTTCAAAAAGATCATATAATTAAAAAAAAATGGCATAAATGATGACAAAGTTAGAAAAATGTCATTACAAAGGTAAAAACAAAATTCTCTGTAAATCACTTTAAGGAGTCAAATATCACCTCGTAATGGAAAGGCAAATTTTTAATCAGATTTTTTTGATTATTGATTTGCAGGTGCTCCTGCAATTTTGACTGTGCTCCTTATTTTTTTGGTGCTCCAAAACAATGATAAAATTCACATTTAGAAGATATAAGCATTCTCACTTCCACCAGTATGGATTAATGATTTTGATGACATCACCCTGTCATCAAAACGACATCACTTCTCACAAATTTTCTATCCAATCAAATGCTCTCTGGAGTCTAAAGCTCCGCCCCCAACACTATAAATGGACAGCGAAGCTGCAACTGAGATCATTTGTTTACATATTTTCTGTACAGTGAATGGCACATAGTGCACTATATTGGGTGTTGGGATCGATTCAGACAGTGTAAATGTGTGTTCCATTGGGGCAAATGAAGTCTGGCAATCTCCTCCGGTCCACAGAAACAATAGCACAGAACAGATCATATGCATGTGTCAAAGGCCACAAAACGTACCAGAATCAGACACATTTGAATTCTACACAGAATGCTATAATTTATAGAGATATGGATGAGATTAGGAAGAGAAACTGTTAGACAAACAGCACAGATGAACAGAAGAGAGAACACCGGTACCATGTACCAATTTATTACACAGATTTCAAACTACACATCCTCAGTATGATTATAATCACAGTTAAGCCTAAGTAACAGTTTCATATTGAATCTAAATAAGTAATCTATTAGAATTTGCCTGTCTTAAGCTGTCAAATGCGGCTTTACCGAGCTCAACGGCTCTGGCCCAAGCTGTGATACAAACAAAACGCTACTTGGCTATTTAAAAATGGGGATGGAGCTGCTTGATATGCCAGTAATGTGACAAACTATACCCATGGTTTAGGGCAACTGAATTCATAAAAGTACATTACAGTACACTAAAATCACCTTGTGACCAATTAGTTAAAGGAGTAGTTCACCTCCAGAGCAAAAATTTACAGACAATGAACTCACCCCATTGTTATCCAAGATGTTCAACATGTTCATGTCGGTCTTTCTTTAGTCATAAAGAAATTAGGGCTGGGCGATATGGCTGAAAACTGTATCACGATATCAGTGTTTCATATCGGTCGATATCGATAATTATTGATATTTTTTATGACCCATTTAAAATAAGGACCAGGAGAAAAATATATTACATTTAAAATATATTAACAAAATATATTACAAACCGTTTACAGTTTCGATTATCTGTAAAGAGTCGTTTCCCCTGTTAGAAGGAAAAAAAATAAAATAAAAAATCAAGTGATTGCGCCGGCGCCGCACGCGCACACACAATCAGCCAAACATATGGGGGGAGGAGGAAAAAAAAAAAAAATAAAAAATAAAAAAATCACACTGCTTAATCGTTATCAACGTACTGCCGTGATATTATGCCAAACATTTTTTATGTGGATATTGTAATGCGAGAAGTACAAAACCAGGTTTACATAATAAATAATATTTTAGCATTCAAATACATCTTGAATACAGAGACATTGGATTCGTGTCGTATGAGAGACCCAATGTTAGTTTCAGTTTCGCTTTAGCCTAAACGGTTTCGTTTTTGCTTGTCCCCTAGCTTCTTATATTTTTCATTCTTGTTCTTTTCTAAATACTGTTAAATTGAAATGATTTTTTTGTGGAGTGAGGGGAACTAAAATAGCCTAGCCTATGTTTACAGTGTATTGTAAATATTTCGCGACCTGGTGTCTTTCTGAATGTAATAATAAAATGCGACTTAACGTTATAGGCCTACGCGATTTATCTTTTTTCTCTCAAAAATGCAATTTCATTTTATTTTAACCATCCAGAAAACGTTTTAAAACGTGTATAAGCTTTTTATAACCTGGCTTCTCGACCGTGCTAAGCGGAAGCATGTCTTTGGCTATATGATATGCCACTGCCTCCATTATATCTTTGTACCGTTTGGATTCTTTGTCATAAGGCACTGATGCAGAGTACCTCTCCATTGTGGTCTGCTGCTTGTGCGGTGTTGCAGCTACAGATGTTGTTGGTTGAATACGGCTGTGCTCCAAAGGGTGGTACATCAAGTTCGTGGTATTACCAGTCTTGGCGGGGACGACGGTCTTGCATAATTTGCAGACGACATTGGTCTGACTACGGTCAGACTTATAATATTCAAAAAACTGCCATACTGGCGAGCTGACTTTTCCTCTTTTATTTACAATTTCCTCGCTCGCTGCGGCACTCTTTAGCTGTGTCTCATTACGAAGGATGCACCCTCCGGAGGCTGCATTCGAAGGCTACAAACGTCATAGAGGCTGTCTCGTTTCAGAAAAGCAAGTAGGACACTCCAAATGCGACCTTCGAATGCGTCCTTCTTTCACAGGAATTCGGAGGATGCATGCGGTGTATCCTTCGCTGCTACATATAACCCACAATTCTTTGCATCGCCGTAACCAACGGTCTTTTATTTGAAAAAAAATTGCGACGCCGGCAGATGTACACACAAGCGATGTGGTGTTTAAATATAAAAAGTAAAACTAATACATTTTTTGTCCTCCTTTTTTGTCCTTTTTCTGTAACAGATGTCAGTTGTACTTATGCTGCAGCTTCTCAAATATGCAATAAAATAAAACAAGTAAAGAAACAGTTTCTTTTCAAATTACTTTCCAAGTTTAGAAATAATTTTCCTTTATTTATTTAGTGTTAGAGGCTGTCAACTAGGCGAGCACAACTAGGCGGCCGCGGCGTGACACAACAACTGTCCAGTCCGGTGTAGACTGTTAGTGTGTTGCCATAGCAACGTGATACTTCCTTTTTCCTTTTCCGTCCGTCCTACGAAGGCCGTCTCATTTAATTCTAGGCTTAAGGACACTCCACATACGCATCCTACAGAGGATGCGACCTCCAAAGGATACGACCTCCGGAGGGCGCATCCTTCGAAATGAGACACAGCTATTTTCTGCTTATGAAGAGGAATCCAGCAGACCAGCACGAGACAACATATGGCGCAACCAAAATTGATACTGTTACATGATTGGCTGTTAGCGTGTCTCTCCCAACGTTGCTAGGTTACCAGAGAGCAAGTGCCTTTGTTAATGCAACCAAACTTACTTCGCAACCTCTGTTTTCTTCCCACGGAGAATAAAAAAATATCGAACGTTTTATCAAACACATTTTTTATTGATATCGATCACGTAACTATCGCGATACATATCGTTATCGTTTTATCGCCCAGCCCTAAAAGAAATTGTTTTTTTTTTTTTTTTTTTTTTTTTTTTTGAGGAAAACGATTCAGGAATTATTTCCATATAACGGATTTCTATGGTGCTTGCGAGTTTGAACTTCCAAAATGCAGTTTCAACGCAGTTTCAAAGGGCTCGAAATGATCCCAGCCAAGGAATAAGAGTCTTATCTAACAAAACAATAGGTAATTTTCTTTAAAAAAAAAAAAATAAATAAATAATTGAAAAATTTATATACGCTTTTTAACCTCAAATGCTAGTCTTGTATAGTCTCTGCGATGTGCATGTGTATTCTGTGCGGTCCCGTTCAAGACAGTTAGGGTACGTCTCTCATTTTCTCCTCCAACTTCAAAATCAACCTGCATTGCTGTTTTAACTTTTTTTTTTTTTGTAAAGAACGTTTGACCCTCCTTGCACGTTCACTTTGTAAACACTGGGTCAGTATTTCTGTTTCTGTAAATTTGTGTTCTGGAAGTGAACCACTCCTTTAAAGGTGCAGTAAATGATTTCTGAGAAATGCTGTTGATATTTGGGAAAAAAAATTAACATGCTATGTAACACAGGCACCACCCCATGATGAGTGGACACACCCATTACTGGTGATATGCTAGAAGTCCAATCAAATTTCAATAATGTTTCTCAGAAATCACTTTCTGCACCTTCAAATATTATATATCAGGGGTTCTCAGCTCTGACCCTTGAGGTCCACTTTCTTGCAGAGTTTTGCTCCCAATCAAACACACCTGATCAAGGACTTAAAATTACAGGCAGGTGAGTTTGAGCAAAGTTGGAGCTAAACTCTGCAGGTAAGTGGACTTCGACAGCCAAAAAAAAAAAAAAAGGTAACATTGTGAAATATTATTACAATTTATTAGTGTACTATTATATTTTAAAATGTCATTTATTTCTGTGATGCAAAGCTGTTTTTCCAGCATCATTACTCCAGTCTTCAGTGTCACATGGTCCTTCAGAAATCATTCTGATATGCTGATTTACCTTTTGAGAAACATTTCTTAATATAATATTATCAATGTTGAAAACAGTTTAATATTTTAAGGGTAGTTTATACACTAATATAAATTTAAAAGTAGCCTAAGTATTTTATGAGGCCACTGTGAAGCACCATAAATTTTTTTGCATACACTGAAATGGACAGAATAATCTCTGAATTCAGAGGTGTGAAAGTTGTGGTTTTCTCCTATAATCGTCCAACAGCTGAGCGAACAGAATTCTGATGTGTGGTCACCCGATGTCGTCCGTTTTGTTGGAGGGTAATTACTAATATGCCACTGATGGTCCCTCAGCTGCCAGTAACTCTGTCTGGGTAGAAATGTTGGATTTGTTTTGCTCTGCTAAGTGGTTTTCAGCTTCTAACTTGTGCACCACAAGCATCCAGGACATTTTAATGGAAACCATATATATGAGAACTGTATAGCTCATTTTTGGGGGGTTTATGAATAATAATGCTGCTCTATTGAGCTAGCAGAGATTCTGAGGACAACTTATCACAAGGAACGACTGGTATCACACATTAAGAGAGCAGCTGCATTCACATATCTCATAATTTGGCACATGTAAACTTTGCACTCAACGCCTCGCCTGTTTACAGGTGTCACATGTTCACGCAAACATGTTTACACACACTTTAACCTTTCCAAGAGGAGCAAACATTTCTCCTGCAGTCCTGTTTGGGATCCATCCAGACCACTACAGCTGCCTCAGTTCAACACTAATTGTTTGGGTCTGAATACCAGGGCAGTATTTTTTACTGAACACTTAGTTGTTAGTTATCCAAGAAAGCCACAAAGCTGCTTTCTAAAATGATGGTGAATGCCAGCGCTCCGGCATTGTGTTTCTTTCTCTCTGCATGTGATTTACAGTTGAGTTTATGTACTTTAGATTTGTTACCTCGGCCCCATGCGGTGTGTGTGTGTGTGTGCGCGTGTGTGTGCGTGCTGCGTAAACTGACATTATGAAAACTGCTAAGTCAATGTTTTCACTCTGGGCTTCGAATCAGCATTTCTGGAAATCAGAATGTGACCTGCCCTCGCTCGTTTTCTCCCCTCTCATTTTCACACACCAATTACCAGGATAATTTCGAGCATACCAGTGTGATGTGGACCTTTCCCAGAACCGCACTCTGGAACGCATTTACAAATGTGGTAACGCAGCAAAGCATTTATCTGACATACTCTGTATTTAGACTTTCACTTAGAGTGTGATGCTGAGCAGAAGAAATTAACAGAAACTAGGTGATGAATTGAATTGGGCTACGAAATAGGCGCCTTTGCCAGCTAGTTATAATTCATACAGGACATTTTGCAAGATTTAAAAATGAATCAGACAAATAATGCGTTTAAGTGGCAGTAAATTGCCATCTCAAGCTAAATTATTTTAAATATAAGTTGGAATATAGTTACGGTTTCAAAAAAATTTAAATAATAAAACTAAAATAACGATGTGAGAACTACTTCCCTTTACCAAATCAAATCTTATTTTGTTAAATGTTGAGTTGCTTCATTGAAAGCTTATTGTTTTACTGTATTAAAAGCTCACTGTATTGGGTAGAGTATTATGAGAGAGACACTGACTGAGCGAGTGCGATTACCTGCATCTGATACAGCATTTATTCTTCAGCTCAGTCTCATATTCACAATAAAACATTAGTTTGAATGTCCGCTGAGAAACATGATATCTTTGTCGTACTATCCTTTCATTTGTTAAGGGTGATTTCTGATGACAGCGCTGCTTAGTGCATTTGTTGGCTGCGTCTTGCAAGCAGTTGAAAGTAAAAATAACTTCCTTGTTTACAACCCTGTTTCAGTCTCTTTCAATACAAAAAATCTTTACTGCTGACTCACTCCTAAAAACATCTCATCGCCATCTAATAGCAAAATAATGTAACTAAAATTACCACCACGAACACGCAATGCTAAATACAATTATTAAATACTACTATCATTTATATAAAATATTATTTATTGAATAATGTTTAATAAACAACAACAGCCTTCATAAAAGTTTCTAGGCAATTTAGACAAAATTACATAGGCAGCACTCTGATATACAGCATTAAATATACATAAAATATAACGTGACGAGATTTTGCCCTCAGCCAAAACTATTTGCTCTGGAACAAATAACAGATTAATGAGACCAAAGACTGCCCATTAGATTTACCCAAAATGAATTAGATCTCATGTTTAACCACTATAGATTCAGAGCCAGCAGCAAATTCCAAGAGATTTGGCTGAGGTATGGCTGCTCTTGGCGGGTTCATGAGCGCTGAACGGCTGCAAATTTTCAATTAGACTTTATCTTTAATAACAAACCACGTATTTGAAGTCTAAACAAGTACATTCTTGCCTTAAAAAAAAAAAAAACTCTTAAAACTACATTCTGTTATACAAAAACAGTATTACTTTTTTAAATTATAGTGGATTTGGGCATCTACCAAAAGTTTGGAGTTCTGATATTACTAGAATATCACACTCTTCTCAGCCAATCACATTCAAGGACCAGAAAGAACTGTTGTATGAACGTATGCTTATACAAACACTCCCTATGAAATGTACCGTGTTCATATGAAGGTGTTTTACCCATATTTTGAATTATGCATTGCATCATCTCCTATTCTAGGGTAAGTATACTGGTATATAAACCGTACAAAAAAGATTTTGTAATGACTGAAGATAAAGCTGATGTATGTGTCATTTCTGTCTTTCTCCTTCAGTCTCATTGAGAATGAGGCAGCAGAAATTCACTTAAACAGTGATGCTCTAGTGTCTTTTATCTGAGGCGGCATGGATGATGCTGTTTGAAGCCTCTGAGTCAGAATAAAAGGCACTTTTGTTTTTCTCCTTATCAGGGAGGATATGAAACAGCAGCAAGTTGCACTCATTTAGAGAAATGACTTCCTTCACTGGGAATTGAGTGTGTGTACGAGAGACGGAGAGAGAGCCCTCTGTCCCGATAGCCAGTGAAGCATCCCACTTTCAATTTCAACAACAAACAGAACTTCACGCAACAGGAGGAGAATATAATTGAATGTGTGTATAAGTACAAATATTAAAGCTGAGGGCATCTGATCTGACGCCCTCACACAAAAACTCCTGCTGCACTGTCAGAAGCTCTTTTTACCACCAATTTGCCACCTGGAACTGATTTTCAGAAGTATTTGTATCTTTATGAGGACATTTTAGCATTAAAACACACACCATATCTATTTAATTGAAATGGTTCAATTAAATCAATTAACTGAAACAAATTCTAAATTGGAAGAATTTCAGCTGATTCACAAGTTTTTGTAACACTCTGCTAATACCTTTTAAATAAATAGCTGTCACCATGTAACATTATACAGTGCACTATGGGGGAATTTTTTGTACTCCACATTTTAAATATTTGAGGTATTTGTGTCACTTTCAGTGGCATTTCCGCCCCAAGCCATGACTAATTTCTGCCCATCTTGCTGTCAACCAACAGACAGCACTGATAAAGCACTGACCAAACCCAAATATAATCAAAGATTTGACATAATGCACTTCCCACATCATAAATAGTTGAATTTAACCCATACTGATGACAGCTGAAGCGATCTCGCATCTCAACAAACTCCATGCCTAAGAAATAACCACTGCCATTGTGTCAGAAAGCTGAACACATCAGTCACTCATGCTAATGTGAAGTTGGTCTGGATGGCTCTGCGGGCCGACCGCAGTGCTGCGAAACATGCGAGAGACTTTGGCTCAAATGCTTCTTTGGCTCAGGCTTTCTTTAATCCACTGCCGTTGTGTCTCAGAGCGGCACTTATGGCTCCCGCTGTGCTCCATTCCAACTACTCTATTTGTTCTCAACTGGCGGGTTGTGACCCAAAAATGTGTCCCAGATCTGTTCTGACAGGGTTGTGGACAACAGCAAAAAACAAGGCGAATAATAAAATGCAACTAACCATATAATTGTGCATAGTTATGCAAACAAAAAAAGGCTTATCAGCTTTTAGAAGGGATGAGAGATTTCCCTTCTTAGTTTTTTACGTCAAAGGCATGTGTCCAGTGGTATTTTAGCTCAAAACCAGCTGTCACTTGATAATATGGCTAATACTAATACTATAATAAAAACCTATATGTATATTATTAAACCATTATTAGATATATTTGGCACATGTACATACATTTATTGTAATGTGTGCCTTACCAGAAAAAGATGGACCGACTCTGGTTCCTCTCAAGGCTTTTTAACAAGGTTTTTACTTCCGACAATCCTCTTTGGCTGGATCAGTGTGGGCATTAAGGCTGCTTCTAAGCTGCTTTGAAACAATATGCATTGTGAAACACATTATTCAAATTAAACTGGCTTGTCTTTACTCAACTTCCAACAATGAAATATGGAGGAGAAGGAGAAAAATATTAACTCTAATCTACATACATTTTTGACTATTTTAGAACTGCAATTACTAAATAATAAAAATCAATTAAAATAAATGTTAAACAATAACTGGGTTATTAATTTCATACCTTTCTGGGCACTGACAGTGGTATTTACTTGGCAGTCAATGGGACAGTCAAAAGCTTCCCGGTTTTCATCCAAAATATCTTCAATTGTGTTCCGAATACAAACTAAGCTTATACTGGTTTAGAACAACCAGTAGTGGTTAATGACAAAATGTACATTTTGGGGTGAAGTAACCCTTTAATTCAAAAACGGCAATTTTACCACCTTGTTGCTGAGGAATATAATGTGTCAATCTAGTATCTAGGCTATTTTACTAATAAAAATCATGGGGAAGCGTTGACAACAAGTTTAGGTATGCGCGCAGCGCAATGCGATCTCCGACCTTTCTCTCTCTCTCTGTGTGTTTGTGTGCTACCGCATTAATATAGAATGGTGATTAAACTGACTTGGAATTACCTGTGCATTAAACTGTTTTACTGCATACCTGCCAGCCAATCAGAATCCAGTATTCAGACAGACCATGGAATAATGCAAAATAACATAAATACGCATTTGCGACCTGCAAAAGCACATGCGGTTACAAAAATCAGGTGGTACGCGTACAGTATGCGCGCATACTCTTGATGATGAAATTCGTGTCATCAGCTGTCCCTCGCATACACGTAAAAAGTTTACGCTTTATTGTCCTCAATCTGACAATTTACTTGAGTGTCACGTCTATGGAGAAGGGGGCGGAAGAAACAATATTTTGAATTTGGACTGCAGTACCAATTTAGGAATTCCAGAGTTGATTCCAGAACCAGTAATGTGCTCCGGAATTCACATATTTGAAATTTGAATCCATTCCAAAAATTTCTAAAATGAACAGCCCTAGTTGGGAGAGTTAATATTCTACAACCGTTTTAAAGAGTGCAGAAAATAGATAATATGTTCAGTTATTTAGAAACACAGGATGATTTCCATGTTTCTCTGGAGGATGTGATTGTTAGCACAGCATTGCTCTCCTGACGCAGTGTAATTACAGAAGTTCTATTAAAGGCCAGTGCTGTCTCCTCTGAGGCAGAGGCACATGGAGGAGATGTAGTCATTACTGTGGCTCGGGCCCCGCTCGCACATGGCCAGTAATACTTTGTAATGACAGAGCCTGGCAGTTATTTAAAGTTTTCATTTAAATCGTGCCCTTTTGACCCTGCGGAATCACACATGCTCCAGTCAGCCAGCGGAACCGACAGCCCGAGGGAGGTTGTGGCAGACCCCATCCCATCATGCTTTTCTGCCAACCTAATCAACAACAATGACTAGTTCAGTGAAAGGATAAATATACCGTCACATCCAGATTCAATCAAAACGGCTAATTTACACCAAATTGATTGTGGACAGATCTATCAGCAGACTACCCTTAGGAAAGAACCTTTTGTACTCAATTGTTTTCACGTTACAACATAAGATTACACGGAGAACAAATGGAGGCTTGCTGAGATTGCCTGACTCTCAATTTTTTGTTCTGAAAAAATGATCCCAGAAGTCATGTATCTTGTAGGGTCTTCTGGTATCTTATAATTAGATTTTGAGACTTTAGCCTGGATTTTACAGACAGCACCACATTTAATAGATCAGCACACTTACTGCACTGTAAAAAACGGTTGTCAGTTTAAAGGAGGAATCCACTTCCAAAACAACAATTTACATATAATGTACTCACCCCCTTGTCATCCAAGATGTTCACATCTTTCTTTTTTCAGTCGTTAAGAAATTATGTTTTTTGAGGAAAACATTTCAGGATTTTTCTCCATATAATGGACTGATATGGTGCCCCAAGTTCGAACTTCCAAAATGCAGTTTAAATGCGGCTTCAAACGATCCCAAATGTGGTTGTAAATGATCCCAGTCTAGGAAGAAGGGTCTTACCTAGTGAAAGAATCGTAAAAATATTTTCATAAAAATACTACAATTTATACACTTTTTAAATGTCAAATACTCGTCTTGTCTTGCTCTCCCTGAACTCTGTGTATTCTGGCTCATGACAGTTAAGGTATGTCAAAAAACTCTGATTGTATTTTTTCCCTTGAAAATCTTGGATGACAAGGGGGTGAGTACATTATCTGTAAATTGTTTTTTCTTATCAGTTTTGTACATTAGGATTGTATGTTACATCTAATGTTAAATTAATGTTTATTGCTTTATTTCAGTTTCATGTGTGTTACCATGATGGTGTTTAGTGTTTGTGTGAATGACCCTGTGCACCTTCTATGCATTTTAATATTTAAAAGCTGCTTGTGATGGGCTTTGGCTTGTCATGTGACTTGGTGGTTATCAGTGTATTACAAAGGTACAAAACAAATTTCAGTACTTCAATAGGTATATTAACATTATATCAGTTAATGAAATTACGGTATTTAAATGTAAAATTCAAGTTACAACCGTAAAAAAAAAAAAAACATTGCTACCGTACTTTTGAACTGTACCACAGCTGCCATTTTTTACCGTAAATTTTACAGATTTTTTTTTTTTAACAGTGTGTACATTGTGTCAACAATTGTCTCATTTATGCCCGTTTTTATTTCTCCCAAGCAGTGTCGATACTGTTAACTAAAACTACAACTATTTAAAATCTGCGTTTTGTATTTGAAATAAGGCTGAAATAACATGTTAACAACTTAACTGTTTTAAATGAATGTTTAAAACAAGGAAAAAACAAAATCACTAAAACTTAAAATTAAAATGAAATTAAATGGAATTATAAAAGTTAATGCAAAATATTAATATATAAATACTTTAGCACAAAAAAAAAAAAAATTGGAATAACAAAAAACAATCCTTTTTTTTTTTTTTTTTTTTTTAAATTACACTGATCTGAAAGAAAAATAAACTGAAAACCATCAAGTCGAAGCACGAAACATTAACCTCATTGGAAATCCCATGACGTCAGGGTTGTTTACCTTGTCAGTCTTCCTGTCCTTTCTTTTATGTAACCTGCTGCACCCACCACATCAACAGCATGTGGTTCTCATTTTAATCATCAACACCCCTTCCAGTTAACACATCATTAAAAAAAACAACATTTACACTTTATAGAGAATTTGATAACAGCTCATTATGCTCGAGTGCCATTTACAAGACAATAGCTTTTACATCAGTGGATTACATTACCAGAGAACAATGCTGCGATTCACAACACTCAAGGGAAAACACAGTCGATCTTTATCGTCACCTGTTCACAAACCTCAATCACATCAACACCATTAATCACTTAGACCCAGGGGAACGTTTTATTGCTCAGAAGTTGCTCTTTCACAGATCAGAAGCACGTGTTTGCATTTACCTTTTTGCATTAGGCAGATGCTCTATCCAAAAGCACTTATATTATGTTAAAGATGTACATTATATCGGTTAATGAAAGTATACGAGAGAGACAAAAAAAATGGGAAAATATGGTCACATTTACCAATGCTCGGCAAACAGATTTTGCATCAAGTTGACACAAATTAGCTGCAATGGCCAACAGAAAGCTGCTTGGTTTAAATGTAACTTGTATAGGCCATTCTACAGAATTGGTCCAAAGTCAGAGTTGGAAACATCTTTGTATCTATGCAAATGGTATAATATCCAAGGTACACATTTTCAGTAATTGTGCAGTTAAATAAAGTTTTGGAAATATTTGTCCTCTCCCCAAATTTGTCACTACCGAATATTGGTCGGTGCCAACAGCCTCATGGTTAGTGTGCCGACATATAGCGCCGTTGCGCTGCGGGCGCCCCTAGTTCGAATTCCGGCTCGTGGACCTATCTAAATAAATGCATAAAAATGCCAAAAATAAATCTTAAAATAAAAACAAACAAAAAAAAGGGCTATTATTGACCTGTTTAGATTTTGCTTATATTATATATATATTTTTATACTATTTTTATTAAAATATTCTCAGAAGTAAATCCATAACAATTAAATTTGTAACAATATTTCAAGTGTAATTTATGAGATTTGTTTTATTTTCAATCTAATTTTTCTTTGTAAAAGGCAAAAAGTTGATCATACTGGTTTCAAAGTTAAGGATTCATTAGTTTGAATATACATTGGACCAAAAACTATCATAACACCTTAGTTGATAATTCAGTATACTTTATTTTTGACAAAACATCCCATGTTTTGGTAGTGACAGCACATTTTCAGTAGTGACAGTAATGCTTTGGTAGCCACCACGTCACATTACAGAATTTTAACTCATATTAAAACACTTCTAAAACATACTAAAATACAAACAAATTGCATAACTGTACTAAAATTGTGTTATTTTCCCCAAATATGATGGTTGTGTTTCCTTTTGTCACTACTAAAACAATGATGACGTTTCGACCGTGACCATTTCAGTAGTGACCATTTTATGGGATAACAACCAAATAAATAAAGATGTCACAACTGAAACATCACCAAATGTTCTGGTAGTGACCGTTTCAGTAGTGACAATTTTAGATACTTTTGAGCCTAGATGCTAATCAGCACTGAACAGTGGTATACATCAAAACTAAACGTTATGGAATAATCAAAAAAAGTGTGCTTAATTGCAGAAAAAAAAGTGTTGGGTAGTGAAGTTCCTTAAAATTACACACAGATTTTTCAGACTTTCGAACATATTTACCTTAAAATGATGAGAGCTATCTACTCACACCTTGTAGCTATGAGAGAGGGGGACACACGAATATTTCCTGACCACAGATTTAAGGGTCTAGTTAAACTCCGTCTCGGCCAATAGACTAAAACTTACTGTTTCGGTAACGACATGAAAAAACGCCGGACACATTTTTTTTTGTTTGTTTGTTTTTTTACAAAGAGAATATAAAATATACATACACACATACATACACATATTATATTATATTATATTATATTATATTATATTATATATTTTTTTAAACTTCACTTTTAAGAATTAAAGATACTTTTAAAAACAACAGTGAAAAAAAAAGAATTATTTCAATCTCATTTTCATAAAATTTTTTTTTTTTAAATCTCACCTCAGAAAAACAATTCCAATATTAAAAAGACTTTCCCACAAAGCTAGATCAAAACTTTCACTAGACAACACTCATCGAGAAAAAGTGCTTCCACAAGGACCGAATCACCTGCATCCATATGAGCGTCCCTCCTTTCATCTCTGTGTAGTGGCTCTAACTTTCGCTTTGAAAAGTCGATGATCATTTCCTGTCACGCACAAGTCCCCTCACCAGTGTGTGTTGAAAGCAGCCCGCCGTGACCCTTGGCAAACAACCGACTGATGCTTAACTCTGCACACAATGCAGCATCAGTGCCATCTGGGGTGTGTCGAGTGACCAGAACAACCTGATCTTTGTCCTAAATATTCATCAGAAGCTCTGAGCATTCTTAGCATACCCGAATTTATGTTAGAAGTGCTTGCTAATGTCACTATTACTCTTGCTCATACTTAGAAGTTGGGATCTGAAGAAACCCCTTCCCTTAAAGGGATAGTTCACCCAAAAATGGAAATTACTCCATGATTTACTCACCCTCAAGCTATACTAGGTGTATATGACTTTCTTCTTTTAAACAAATAAAATCAGAGTTAAATTAAATGTTCTGGCTCTTCCAATCTTTATAACAGCAGTAAATGGGTGTTGAGACTTTGAAGTCCAATAAATTGCATATCCATCATAAAAAGTACTCTACATGGCTCTGGTGGGTTAATAAAGGCCTTCTAAAGCAAATCGACGCATTTGTGAACATTTAAAAACCGTAATCTTTAGCTTCTGTTAACTGTCGTACGTGCGTTCATGAAAAAAAAAATTGCACGAGGAGACACCCATCAAGCACCCAGAACACCGTTGTAACTATACATCATGATAAAAACCTTTTACTTTGTTAATATTTAATAATGGCCAATTTCCAGCCGTGTCGTGTGCGATTTCATTTTCAGATGAAGCAGAACTGTCGACTTAAGCTCTTAGACGGTGTTTAAATAAGCCACGATCTGTGTAATTCACACAATAATAGAATACAAATGCTTTATTGATCCCTGAAGAGAAATTCAATGAAAGCAGATGGATTTGAGGAAACCTCACAATTAGGGAAGCGAAAAAAGAAGGGGGAAGAAACCGAGAAGGAAGGCAGCGTGAGTGATTTGGGATCTGGGAAAGTTGAAAGACGTTTCATCATAGCGATAATGGAAGAGAGTGCAGCCAGACTCCTCACAGGACAAACCACAGAGAGCTCATGATAATGGATTTCACATGCCTCGCTCTCTCTTTGTGTTAAGCTGCCTGCAGCTAATTTGTCGTCATTTTAGTGGCCTTGTGTAATTGAGACCAACGGCAGGGAATCATTAATTGTGTTAGTTAAGTCGAATGAAAACAAAAGCAGAATATAAATGTACAACTGATATTTTAAGCGCTAATAATTGGCAGTTTCTTATGGGATATGCACTAGACGTCTTAACACTATTGCACTGCGTATAACTAGAAAAATAGGTTAGACTACTGGTTACATAATGCAGTCTGTATCCTGAAACAGTGCACATTATGAAATAATAACAGTAAGCAACACTGTTTTCAGATGACCTCACCCATATCAACTTGCATGCTAATTCATGTTCATTCATTATGAATTAAATCACGTTGTTGAATTCATGTTCACCTTGCTGCAATTGAAAAGCTACAAAAATGTAAGTCTTTTAAATTAACAAATGAAGCTAATTTGAAATATATAGCCTTCTCTTCTAGGAAAATGGATCAAAATACTGGTAACTCATCTTGATCTCAAGCGCAAACATATATTTTTTTTTTAAATTGAACAATATAATACAAGTTCTACTTCAGCCTCCTGTTTCAATAGATAATACATTGACAGAACTGCATAACTGCAGACAATACTGTTGTCAAACTGTCTAATACAGCGAGTGGCATCCAATTATCAGCTCAGGGAGGGAAAAGGGAAAAAAAAAAAAAAGTTGTATTTTGCATTTTTAATTCATGTTTGTGTTGCATATTGGAATTGAATGCTATTCGGGCCTATGAAACCATGATCCAACAAAAATAGTCTTCTTTTAATGTTTAAATAAAATGCTAAAAGAAGACCATTTTATGCGTGCGCGGATCATGGTTTCATATACTAAGTAATTAAACAGATCGACGCACCAAAATAAAGTATTAAGTTACAAAAGTGCGCAGTGCAAGCGGCTTTGTGGCAATACTTTTCTGGCCTAAAAATTGTTTTATGTCAGAACACTTGCAATGGATACAAAATAAAAAGACAAATCATTACAGACACATTGTCACCAGTAAACACATTCCAGCAATAAACAACTGATGCATGCAATGACAGGCACTCAAAAATACTATATTCAAAAGCCCAAGCCTTTCTCCAGACATCTTCATAAAGCTATTTTTACTGGCTGAGACATCATTTAGTGGACATTTAACTGTAGTCATAAAGACGAGAGCACTGGCGGCTTTCCTACAGATTCAGAGTGCAAATGCCACAGCGGAAACTCTCCCCTCAGTCTGTGTGGCATCACGAGGCCTGCAGACAGACCCTCCGGCACCATAAGCATCAGAGAGACGGACAGAGAGAGAGAGAGAGAAAAATATGAAGGAAGAAATAGAGATGAAAGAGTGACAGAGAGCAGGGATGGAAAGGTTTGTCATAACACACACACACACACACACACACACACACACACACACACACACACACACACACACACACGAGAGCTGAACTATTAAGATTATTATTAACGAATTAGGTATTATTTTCTAATTTACAGCACATAAACAAAACCTGGTGACAATGTTAATTTTGACAGGCATTTTTTATTTAGTCTTAGTCTTTATCTTAAGACTAAAATGCTTAATAGTCTTAGTCGTGTTTTAGTCGTTTGAGTCTTTCGTAGTTTTAGTCGACGAAAAGTCATTGCATTTTTGTCAACTTTTAGTCACTACTTTTAGTCTAACTGCAATTACCAACATTTATTTTTGTAGCTATTTTAGTCTTCAAACCAAAATAACAGTAACAGTAGTTGTTCATTTATATATATGCCGCCTATCACTATTGCCTATCCCGCCTTCACTAACTTTAAGTTAATCAACAACGAATTGTGACTACCGAGAAAAACGGGACATCTGGCGACCCTATCCCTAACCCTTCAGGTGCTGAGGCCATTGTTTCAGATCGCCAGTTTGCATTTTGGTAGCCTATCTTTCCATTGCAGCTGGAATACTGAGACCTTATCCAATTGCAATCTAATTACAAAGATGCACATTTTGAAAGAGGACAGTAAGCCTGTCCATTTTGGATGTCCGGTAGTCCTCAAATAACATTCTCGTCCCGTGTTAACGAAGACGGGGCATAAATTTCGTAATACTTTTTACCATCAGACATCAGACAACGTCTCGTTTTCGTCACAGAAAAAATGTTCGTTAACGAATATTTTCCGTTGTCGTCATCGTTGACTAAATTAACACTGCCTGGTGACATATAATTTGAGAATAAACCAAGAGCATCTCGCTCTTTAATGGAAGAAAGAACATCTGACCTTCTGT
This sequence comes from Cirrhinus mrigala, assembly GCA_036247105.1. Lineage (NCBI taxonomy): Eukaryota > Metazoa > Chordata > Actinopteri > Cypriniformes > Cyprinidae > Cirrhinus > Cirrhinus mrigala. The sequence continues at coordinate 29,687,464 of CM070019.1, forward strand.
AGACAATAAGGGTTTAAAACACAAATCAATATTCTGTAATATTACTGATTTAACTGCACTGGCACTATCAAATGAGAACAAAATTTGAACTGAACTGAGCTGGATATCGATAAACTTTGCAACATCTACACTGTTATAGAACTGAATTGAATCAAAATTGAACTGACTTGAGCTGAATAATGACAATATGAGCTTCTGTAGAGTACAAAATTAAAGGTATAGTTCACCCAAAAATGAAAATCCTATCATCATACACTCACCTTCAAGTTATTCTAAACCTGTACGAGTTTCTTTCTACAGTCTTCAGGTAATCAACCAGTCAACCAGAAGATTCCTGGTAATCAACCAGTTGCCAGTAGGCATTAGAAAAAAAATACTATGCAAATCGATGGCCACCGTTTTTGAGTGAACTATCACTTTAACGCTGTTATTTTCCTGTTTATTACTGTAAAGCTGTTTTGAATCAATCTGTATTGCATAAATTGGTATGTAAATAAATGCGACTTGGCTCATGAAAAAAAAAAGTCATACGTAAATGTAATTTTTTTTTTTTTTAATACTTACCTAAATGATGCAAAATTGTCATTTTTAACTTTTCAAACCCCTGAAATGTGGTTATTTTCAGGTTCTAATTAGATTTAGAATCCCAAAAATTCAATGTGCGCTCAAACTTTTTGGACCCGATTATTTATATCCATCTATCATACGTTTCAATAACATTTTTAAATGTTTAAACTGAAAGTTCACCCAAAAATGAAAATTTTTTCATTTTTTTAAAATTACGCACCCTCAGGTCGTTCCAAACCTACAAAACCTTCATTCATTTTCAAAACACAAATTAAGATATTTTTGATGAAATCCAAGAGCTTTCTGACACTGCAAAGATAGCAACACAACTACCACAGACTCCTTTCTCAACAGCAACACACAAGTATTGTGGTACTCTTGTGAACTCACATCACAGACTGACATGGTAATTATTGTATAAAGTTGCTATTTGTGTTTTCTTTGAACATTCTCATAGCTTCATAACATTATGATTAAATCATTGATGTCACATGGACTATTTTAACAATGTCCTTACTACTTTTCAATTGTGTTGCCGTCTATTCAGGGTCAGAAAGCTCTCGGATTTCATTAAAAAATATATATATCTTAATTTGTGTTCCGAAGGTCTTACGCGTTTGGAGGGTAAGTAATTAATAAAACAATTTTTATTTTTGGGTGAACTATAACCACAAAACTCTCATGGAGAGCAGTTTTGTTCACTTGAGGTAACACAGGAACACCAGTACAGTCAATCACTTTCTGTTAAAAAAAATAAATTAATTAATTAATTAAAAAAAAAAAAAAAAAACCCAGCATCTACGGTACTAGAACAAAATGTACTTATTTTATAATTTACATTTTATTATGATTTACATGTCACAAATATAATCAGAAGTTGTGCGCTTTGTTTAGAGTCTGTAAGATAGCTGACTGTTATCCCACTGTCAATCCAAAACATTTGATTGTGCAAAAAGCTTTTGAGAATGTGGCCTGAAATTTAAAAAGAAATTCAGAAAAAGTTAGAGATGTCACACCCCTTGTGGATGACAGGCTGGTTGACAGCGTGACGGTAACACAGACCCTTTCTCCATATTAGTTTTCCCTTCACTCTGTCATTTCCTGTGCTCTCCCCTTCTCAGACGTCTGAAATATTTAGGTGACTCAGAGGAAGACAGGAGCATTAACATCTGAGCTATGTCTGGAATCCATGAGCGAGTTACTCAACATGTACAAACATGCTCTTTGATTTAAATTTTATTAAACGCTTTTGAAGAGTCTCCCTAATGGCGTACGACAGGAACAGGGGCTGAACGAAAGTCATATGACATAATCAGGACCTCATTTGGGGTACGGAAACAGGTGACCTCATCTCGCTGTGATAATGGAGCCACGGAAATCAACGGTTTGCTGTTTGTTTGTCTTGTGTGGATGTATAAAAATGGGCTGAGGTCATTGGAAGTTCTCGTTGTGTGGTGCTTAGAGGTCAGAGGTCAGGATAAAGGTCATGCCAGAGAGGATGGATCTAAATGACTTTTTCCACAGTCTCAAACTGTGCTCAGAACTGCTAAAATATCGACGTCTGCAATCAAAAGTTAGAAATTTCAAACTGAAATGTTATAGTTTTTGCTCTCAAGGGTGTACACTTTTTTTTTTTTTTTAAATAGGTATGTCCCATCTCAACTTCCTTTATAATAGGAAATACACTGACGCAGAAAAGAAAACGGGAAAACTGAGCCTTCTGAGCGATAAACGAGCGCTCACATTTTCCCCGAGGCACTTTTGTTTCTCGCCATCTAACACACATAGTCTGCACTATGCCCTACAAAACAGAGTAATTACACATCATTTTACGTCTTATAGGCGGTATGGAGCAGACAGACAGCAACAAGGTGAATGAAAACAACTGCAGGTAATGACACAAAACATCAAAGCCATGAGAAATGAGAAAAGAGAACTAGAAGCAGGAAAGAGATGGATAGAGCAAAGAACTACAACACTTTACAGGTCACGCCACAGAGGACATCAAAGACTCCCGTCTGCAGAGGAAGAAGGAGCTGGAAAGAATGACAGGAAGAAGAGAAGAGACAGATAAATGAACAGAACGAGAGACGACTGCAGTCTACAGGTAATGCTACACACAGCACATCAAAGACTGTGAAATTACAGCTTCATTCCCAGTGACGCCACAGTGCGGCCGCAACCCGAGACTCCTCGCAGCGCTGCGGAACAACATGCAGGGGCAAAAACACACACACACACACACACACACACACACACACACGCACGCACACACGCACACTATTTGTTCTGAAATGATACGCAGATTCACCTAAATGCACTTCTAAATACTTAGCTGCAGTCCTTTAATTTGACATTCGCTGCTGTTAAACAGCATGTGTCATGACTTGGATGAACAAGAATGTGGCGCAGCCTATTTGTGGTAAAAAGTGTAATCGAAAAAATTTCTTTTTCCACAGAAACTGACATTTAAGAATTTATGAAATGGTTTGACAAACAGAGTTGTTTAAAATGATAGTTCACCCAAAAATGAAAATTCTGTCATTAATTACGCACCCTCATGTCGTTCCAAACCCGTAAGACATTCGTTCATCTTCATAAGGCAAATTATGATTTTTTTAATGAAATCTGTGAGCTTTCTGACCCTGCATTGACAGCAATGCAACTACCACGTTCAAGACCCAAAAAGGTAGTAAGGACATCCTTAAAATAGTCCATATGACATCAGTGGCTCAACTTTAATTTCAACTTTAGTTTAAAGAAAACTAAAATAATGACTTCGGTGTCAGTCTTCGACAGTACCACACATGCATTATTATTATGAAAGAATATCCCAGATCTGCCCTAAAAAATTAAACCTGTATGCATTGTCTCTAAAACTTACGTTTTTCTCCACACAGATCTTTTACAGAACTCTCTTTCTCTGTTTTCTGAGAAATACTATATAAATAATTTTTTGGTGAAATGCACAACAAAAATTCCTGTCCTGGAAGCATCTCTGTGGAGAGCTATCTTTGATTTATCTGTGCTGGGAGCCTGCATTTAACCGAGTTGAACTTTATGAATGCTGACTCACATTCTCGCTCGGAGCGCTGATGGAAACTTTAGCTTGTGTTAACAAAAGTCTGTGTCTTCACTTTTAATGGGAGGAATAACGTTTGAAGGTCTTAAATGTTGTTTTAAAATCAGTTGTACATGAATACATTTGTTCTTGAAAATACAAATTAGAGAACACAAACATTAAAAAAAAAGCCTGGGAGCATCCCAGAAGACCACCCCTTTCTCTGTATGAGTGATAATAGGACCTGTCGAGTCTACAACTCTATAAAAAAAGGCTCCACTTTTTACCCACCACAAATTGGCCTCACACTGCGTGGAGATTTAGCGGCTCCGTTTAAATAATCAGAACCAGATCTTTCCTTTTCAGCCGCTCGCTCTGCGAGTCGTGGAAAGTGTCAGTATGGAAAATAGCCCTAGTCATTGCATCATAAATAAGTAACCATTTAATAATGATCCAATTAATTAGTGGGCATGGGTTCAGGTTTTGAAAGCTTCCATGAAAACCTGGTAAGAAAACTTTAACTGCAGTACTGTCATGGCGGAATAACCCTTTATGGAGGACTGAAAACAACAAATAATTTTATTTAATAACAATTGAGAAGTAATGCTCTTGTGGATGAACAGAGACGAAAATGGCCCTAGATCTGCCTTTTTGAAGAGCAACAACCATCATTTATCCAAGAATGTTTTACATATTTTATCATGAAATTTGAACCAGCAGTGATCCCTCTTTAAGAATTGATGACTGAGATAAAGCCCCACCCACACTAAGTAGTGATGTCATGGATGTTAGATGTTTCTTATTTTGCCTAAATATATATTTTTTTTTATAAATTAGAAAAATGTACACATCCTCATTCCGTTCAAGAGTTTACACCCCTGGCTCTTTATGCATTGTTTTTCCTTCTGGAGCATCAGCGAGCATTTAAACCTTCGGTAATAGTTGCATATGAGTCCCTCAGTTGTCTGCAGTGTAAAAAGATGGATCTCAAAAATCATACAGTCACTGTGGGAAAGGGTTCAATACATAAAAATGCTGAAAAAAAAAAAGAATCTGTGGGACCTGAAGGACTTCTCTGAAGAACAGCGGGCAGTTTAACTGTTCAGGACAAACAAGGGACTCATTAACAGCCATCACACAAAAACAAAAATAAAAAAACCCCAACCACACACACAGTTGTGGATCATTATGTATCAGTATTAAGAATCAAGTGTATATAAACTTTTGAACGGGGTCATTTTTATAAATTCAAATATTATTTTCTCTTGTGGACTAAATGTAATCATCTTTTATGTGAAATATTTTATCCAGGTCAATACTAAATTAAAAAATAAATAAATAATAAAAAAAAAATAACATGCATTTTGTATGATCCCTCTTATTCTGGTAATATAATTAACATTTTACAGATGTTAATGTGCAAGGTGTATGTAAACTTTTGACTACAACTGTATACGAGATGTCAATAATATGATTTTTCATGGTCCAATAAAAATTACTTTCTGTAACTGATACAGGGGAAAAAAAAATCAGTTAGCGAAAACCAGTTGTTAGCGAAAGCTGTCGTGTTGATTTACGGCAAGTGACAACACAACAGAGTCACTCTGCAAGTTCAAAAGGAAGATACGACTGTAAGACACAGAGAAAAAACACTCCAGCATCACTGAAGAATTCCAGCTATCGGAGACAACGCTCTAGATGAAAAAAACACAGCTGCGTGGGACGTCGCGACACTCGTCCCACACCCAGACATGACCCACATGGTTCTGCGCCGGAACACGGCAGGGAGAGACAGACAGCCGCGTGCACGGAGACAGACGGAGGAGCGTGCAGCCATGTTGAAAAGACTCACAGGGTCACGAACCTCTATGAGATATTAGCCGAGAAAGAGAGAGAGAGAGATGCTGACAGGATAAGAGGCTCTAATGAAGGCATTTTGTCATTGTATCATGTGGATGGCAGCTGTGTAATAAATATCACACATACTTACAGCACACACATCCTGTACATGAATCACTGGACACAATCTGACCAAACAGACAGAGAGCAGGAAGACTTCTGGTGCTTTCCATCCTTTTATGTCTCAAGTACATCTCAAGCACACCCTCATCAACAACAAACTCATATGCGATATCCTTTAAAAAACCATTACTATTATAATAATGTCCTTTATGATGATATCAGTACTGTGGGAGAAAAACAAACTTATTATGCAGCTTCCCTGGTGACAGTTTCGTGGGAAATCATAGAGATACTTATATTTATTTTAGGGCTGTCAGTTTAACATGTTAAAGGGGTCATCAGATGCCCATTTTTATGCCAAGTCTATGATTCTTTAGGGTCTTAATGAAAAGTCTATAATATACTTCGGTTAAAAATTCTCAATGGTAGTGTAAAACACACTTTTTACCTTGTCAAAATGAGCTCTGCAAAAATCATCCCATTCTGATGGATTGTTCCTTTAAATGCAAAAAAAAAACTCTGCTCGCCCCACCCCTTTCTACTCTGTGGAGTGACGAGCCTGTTTACTTTAGCCGCATTTAGCCGCTAAACTTGCTAACTAGCACGTTATTAGGAAAGGTGATTGCAGAGATTCATAATAATCCCCTTATACTCACTTCTGCTGTAAGTGAAGCTGGATCAGGAATGATTTGCGGGAACATAGATGCGTTTATGTAGATCGGGAGGCGCATTCCCTTCACAAACAAATGTAATCCACTGCATCTTCAGCGGCTCAGATGTCAGATGTCCACTGCATGGATTTGTATCATTATAGGGTAGATGTGTACATACACTGACAACACACATTAATGTTCAAACAACATGTAAAAGTGAACTTTGTATCCAATGACCCCTTTAATGAATTAGTTATGAAAAAAATAACATGATTAAAATATTTTAACGCAGTTAACTCACTGGCCCCGCCCCCAGACCTGTACGTCATCTTATATTTCATACAGTGGATTGACAAATATGATGCAGGGCAACAACATCAATAAATACAGGTATGCCCTAAAATTCAAGATATTGGTGCAAAAAAATGCCCCTGTATGTGTTTTGCCTCATATTTATATACATCACACGATATCACACGGCTAGCAAGAGCAATATGACATGAGTGTTGATTTTGTACCAATCACTTACAAGCTTAAATGTGATTTTATACAACAGTTCAGTAAATAAGAAGTTGATATTGTGTTATATTTTAAACACAATGTGTTTTTGCTCACTATTTTGGAGAGAACATGTGACCCTGGACCACAAAACCAGTCATAAGAGTCAATTTTTCAAAACTGAGATTTATACATCATCAGAAAGCTGAATATATAAGCTTTCCATTGATGTATTTGTTAGGATAGAACAATATTTGGCCGAGATACATATATACATATGTTTCAATATATGGAATCTGAGAGTGCAAAAAAAAAATCTAAATATTGAGAAAATCTCCTTTAAAGCTGTCCAAACGAAGTTCTTAGCAATGCATATTACTAATCAAAGTTTAAATATATTTACAGTAGGGATTTTACAAAGTATCTTCATGGAACATGATCTTTACTTAATATCCTAATGATTTTTAGCATTAAAAAAAAAAAAAAAAAAAAAAAAAAAAAAAAAATCAATAATTTTGACCCATACAATGTATTTTTGGCTATTGCTACAAACATACCCCAGCAACTTAAGACTGGTTTTGTGGTCCAGGGTCACATATTACCTTTGAAGCCAGAGCAGAACTGTCTCCGAACAACACAGCAGTGTTTAGTTTCTGAATGAATCACGTTTTGAACGAATCGTGTGAACCAATGATTCAAAGGCCCATTCATAAAGAAAGCCATTTACTTCATTCCTGAATGAATCAGCAGTTTGAACAAATCAATTGACTCAAAGACATTTACTGCCACCTGCTGGCAGATTTAGTTTCTTAATTAAAGTATCATTTCGTTAAAAAAAATAAATAAATAAAATCTCAAATACTCACCCTCATGTTGTTTCAAACCTTTCTTTTGTAGAACATAAAGTATTTTGAAGACTGTAGGTAACAAAGCTGTTTTAATAACCATGACTTTCATTATATAAACAAAAAATACTGAGACATTCCTCAAATTATCTTCTTTTATGTTCCATAGTTTACGTGAGGCCATTGCAGCCTAAATGTTTATGTGCATAAAATTTTATGTTGAATACAGTCAAATTTATTTCACGATTAATTATATTAATTAAATCGACACATCATACAATTTATTAGATTAAAATGACTGACAGCCCTAATTTATTTATAAATCAAATCCAGATGGGACATTAAACAACAGTAAAGTAATTTGCATCTTTGTGTGATGGAATTAATTTATGTTCACAGAATTTACCTACACAAACTGACAATTTACACTTGACAACCTTTTCTTAGCTTAAAAAAAGAAACTGACTAAAATCATGAGATGAATCAGGATTGGTCAACCCACTGACAGATTCCTAAAACTTCAGATATATTGTTTGTTTGCTTTACAATTTAGCAATTTAGCAAACAATTATTATAAATTGTAACAATATTGTACAACGTTCCCATTTTTACTTTTTAACCAAATAAATGCAGCCTTGGTAAAAATAAGATGTGTCTTTCAAAATAACTCTTACCAACTCAAAACCTTTGAATGGCACTGTACATCAAATTTTTCTCCAAGGCTGCAATCTCCTGCCTTTCATACTGTATTTTTTCTCCTAAGACCCTGCAGTAATCTCACAAGTGTCTCGCCTACAGCTTCACAACATCCTCGGAGAAATAACTACGCTTAAAGATTATAAGACGATCTTCTATGAAGACGCAAGCACACTTTGCAATCCAAATTGTAATTTCCATATTTCAAGCTGCATGGCAAAGCACACATGCTGATAAAATTGCATGCTTTGTGTGTGCGCGCATGTCTTTATTTTCCCATTACTTCCCAAAGCAGTTCGAGATATTCTGATCCACAAATGCATTTAAGTTCTACAATTTGTAATCTTTCTTTACACACACACACACACACACACACACACACACACACTACACTGCTGGCAGCCGAGTACTGTAATCTTGCCATCACAGTAGTAAATAATGTTTGGTAAACATTGCCCATCGGCACTGAAGGCCCTTTCCACCCTCTAGTGGCCAAACAGATGCAGTACATGCTTTCTACCAATGTAGAAAGAGTTCCACCAATGCATTTAAGAGTTTTGTAACTCCACACCATTCCAGCTTCTGGTTTTAATGGGTTAACAAAAGACAAAACTACTAATAACTTTAATACCTGGTTTTAAGGAACAATTAGAGATGAGAGGGACAAACTGTACTACCTAAATTAAAATGCCCTATAGCCTATAAGAGCAAAAAGATAAAGGTAAAATTTTATTATATTATATATATATATATATATATATTTTTTTTTTTAGATACATAGATTCATTTTTATTAACTGCCAGAAAAATTACATGGTTTTTTCACTGTAAAAATCACCAACAGGTAAGATACACTGTACGTATTTTTAGACCTGGATAAATGTTTCTGGTGTGTAGAAATTGTACTAAAATTGTACGACATGCAAAAACATCCCTCAATCACAGGCAGCTGCATATGATGGGCACTTTCTAAATATAAGGTTACGTGACAAAAAAAAAAAAAAAAAACTGTGCAGTTTGCTAAATGAAGTAGGTGGCACAAGATGACGTTATGCATCGTTTTAAGCCATAAATATGGACAAAGGCTATTTAAATGTATGCAAATGAAAGAACGGAATGACAGGCTGCAGTCATCACTGTTCTTCTCCCTCAACTAATGAGGGTTTTTAATGTTTGTCATATTTAGCATGTCATTACACCGTTCACAATAATCATCATCCACTTGAGACTAATTAAACATGTCGACGACTCAACAGTCAGTAAACAGCAGCAGGTGGACTGTTTCATTATTCATCTGTTCATTACTTCACAGCACAAACAAAAACTCTCACACACACACACTAAGGTTGTCTCCTGAAAGCTCTTGTGCATATTAACAATCATGTACATATATATAAAACACATGCAAGTAACGCTGTGTGAAATCACATGTCAGTTTAGCTACTTTCTGATTCTCTGTTTTGACTCGACAGGCTCTGGAAACATCAAATCAATGATGTGTAATAGAGCAGCAAATGCACGTCGCATTAAAATGGCAGGTTTGTGAAAACGCAGCAGTTATATCTGCCGTTCTCACTGTGTGGGCTTCCTCCACTGCAATTAAACGTTGACTTGGAGAAAAACAAGTTTCTCCCACACAACATACATTATTGGCCAACACTGGTTAACAAAGTGCAAACCACTTACCCTCTGACAAATATATGCTTAGACATCATATCTGAAGGAGGACGTTGGTTCACTGCAAAACATCACATCAAAGTTGCGCAGTAACTGTGAGTCAGCGCTGGAAAATGTTTTAAACAGAGACAGCCTGAATAGAAATCAAACCATAACGAGGTTTGAACAAAGCTATAAAATGGATTTCTTGTTAACATTTTTGATACTTACTGGGTCTGGGGTAAATTATTGCTTTACTTGAAGGGTTAATTGTTTGTAACATAAGTGAGTGAGTAAGTGAAATGGTGGTTTGGATCAGGCTAAATGTATTTAAAAAGATTTTGTAGAAAATGGAAGGGCTCCTGAACACCACAGGTAAAAGCTTAGACAAAGGAATAAATCGGTAGGCAATTTAAGCTGAAAGACACCCCACGTGAGTTTGGAAATAAGTGTATGGCCGGCTCTACCACTTACAAGTGGCATTTTCAGAGCAAAAAAACATTTGTTTCGGAAGAATGAATAGAAAACTGTTGGAAACAGCTGACAGGAAAGACATTTTAGTTCTTAGCTCTCTTTCAGCTGTAGTCTTGTTAAAGGAAAAAATTACCCCAAAATGAAAATTCTCTCATCATTTACTCACCCTCATGTCGCTCTGAACATGTATAACTTTTTTTCTTCTGTGGAACACAAAGGTCATTAGCAAAATGTCATAAAAGTAGTAAATACAACTTGTGCACTATATTTGCAATGTCCTAAACTATTCATTAATCTTGCCCTTAAAGGGATAGTTCACTCAAAATTCTCTCATTAATTACTCACCTTCATGTCGTTCCAAACTTGTAAGATCCTTGTTCATCTTTGGACCACAAATTAAGATATTCTTGATGAAATCCGAAAGCTCTCTGACCCTTGCACAGACAGCAACACAACTACCACGTTCAAGGCCCAGAAAGGTAGTGAGGACATTATTAAAATAGTCCATGTGACATCAGTGGTTCAACCTTAATTTTATGAAGCTACGAGAATACTTTTTGTGTGCAGAGAAAACAAAAATTTCTTCTCTTCTGTGTCAGTCTTCATGTTCAGGGCAGTTGCAGTTGCATTGCTGTCTATGCAGGGTTGAAAAAAACTCTTGGATTTCAAAAATATCTTAATTAGGGATGCACAATATTGGATTTTTGCCAATATGCTGATATATTTTAATTCATTTTGGATGAAAGCAGATACAGATATATTTCCTTTTGTTTGGAAAGAAGTCTCTCATGTGCAGAAATAAGCAAATTATTTTTCATTTTGGTTAGTAAACAAAAACTTATTTGTTGGAATTAAATAAACAATAATGAATCTCCTTTATAATGTCAGTACATTGAAGCTTTGAAAAAAATTATAAATAAACTAAATTTATAATTAAATAAAAGATGCATTTTTTTTCCAGGAAAAAAAACAAACAAACAAAAAAAAAACGTAGTGGTGACCTTAAAATTTCATTTTAAGATTTAACATTTGTAGGTGGACTAAAAAGAGTTTAAAAATTTAAAAAGTTATAATTTATTTAAAAAAAAAAAAAAAAAAAAAAGTAAAAAAAGTAACATATTACACAATAGTAAATAAATCAGTATATATAAAATTTAATTTACAAGTGATTTTATGACATCAATTGCTGCTTTATTTCTGAAATAGTATAAATGTTATTTGTGTATTTTACTTTAATTTTATTAGAAGTAGGCCAACAGCCCCCCCTATGGAATTAAAACTTCTTGCTGAATGGGCATTAGGAGCCGGGGGAGGCTCTGCAGGCGCCATTACTGTTTACTCTATCGCACACCGAACACATCATTCTGTACGAGCATTCTCAGATTAAATGCAGCAATGCAAAACAGTGAATCTAATCATTATTCAGGCAAAACCTTGCTTCAAGAATGAGCCAACACTGCTGGCATGATCTAATCGCTAGCACACCCTGAGCACGTGGGAGTTATTCCTCCTATCGGCAAGACATAATGGCACAATTTTTCATATCAGCCCGATGCCAATATTTACATTTAAAGCCATTATTGCCGATTCCGATATCAGTTCGATAACATCGTGCATCCCTAATCTAAATTTGTGGTCTGAAGACGAACAAAGGTCTTACGGGTTTAGAACGACATGAAGGTGAGTAATTATTACAGAATTTTATTTTTTTGGGTGAACTATCTGTTTAAATTTCATGCAGGAGGTCTTATCTCATATGTGTGTATTCAAAACAAAACCTCACAAGAAGCATCAAAAGTGCCACCATGTTTGACTGAGATTTGAGAGCTATGTAAGTAAGCTGTAAGTGTACACGACAGGGTAGCACAAACGGACACAACACCGGAAAACATGCTAAAATTAGCTTTTTTGCTCATACACTATCAGGTAGGTTCAGGTGTAGTGCAGATGGCACAATATTTTAAAATGTCAAATAAATTAAATTTTCTACGTATTAGATTGTGTTTTATTAACGTCTACACCTACCTCAACCCTAAAACTACACCTTATAATGCAATAATGCAAAAACAGTAAACATCTGTATACCATCTAACTTTACCATAAAATGCACCATATGTACGATCATCTGTTCCGGAGGAAGAAAAAACAAACACTCTTTCAGCACCACTCAGTGGACATTTCCATTGGAAACTGCTAAAAATGTACGTATTTCGCATCTCGAAAAAAACAAAAAAACAATATTGCATTGCTTCAGAAGACCTATGGACAACTTTCATTAGATTTTATTGGATCAAAAACCAAAAATGATCACTAACGATTATTTGGGTAATCGAGTAATCTGTTGATTATTCTGACGATTAATCGAGTAATCCGTTAATTATTATTATTATTTTGAGGTAATAAAAATAGACCCCAGCAAACAACAGCTTTTAAAATTACTTAAAATACATATATAAAAGCCGCTCTGACATGCATGTGCGTAACCCACCCACATGTAAATAATTAAAACATTAAACCTGCATCACATTTATTAAATTAAATCACAGCGTTTGTAAAATTACACTAGAATCATGCTTTATTATGACTTTTAAATGGGTTTAATATATCATGCAGCCTTGAAAAACAGTCTAAAAATGCATTTCATGAATTCTTGTCTGTGGAATGCAGCGTTTCCAGTATTTTGCCGATTACTCAACATGGCCAAAATGCAATCAAGTTTTTTAAAATTAAGTACTCAAATTGAATCAAGGAATCGTGACAGCCCTACCTGAGATTGTTCTTGTCAAACCTGCAGCTGTGAGTTAATGTGATTTGAGAGCTATGGCAGAGATTTCAATATATAACAAAACACAAAACTACCATATGGATTCAGATAACTTAGACAACTTTAACTGAATTTTTATTTCTATTTTGTCCTATTTTGAAGCTTAAAAGCCTTAAACCTCATTCACTTCCATGCAAGTAATCCCCCTTTGGGTTCCTAAGAAGGAAGAAAAAAGTCACATGGGTTTGGAATGACATGAGGGTGAATAAATGACCAAAGTTTTCATTTTTCAGAAAGCTGACCTATTCCTTCAACCTTCAGGCGGAGAAGCAAAGCAAAAGAGACATGAAACGTGCGTTTGTACTGATCTGTGGTTTCCCAGCCTCTCTCCTCTACAACGCCATCTCTGGTCTTTCTCTAGCGCTTGGCATATGCTGAAATAGTGGCAGCGCTGTAGCTGTTTGGAAAATGTGAGTCTGGAAATCATTCCCTCATTTTTCTCTCTACCGGAATAGACTGAGCGAACGGTAGCGTCAAAGTCAGACGCAGTTTCTTTGAAACTTTCCTCTGAGTTTGACTGTCTTTTAATAATGTGTAATGCTTTAAGTGCTAGTGTGACCCTCCCTCCTGCTCTCCTTTCTCTCCTCTCGGGACCACACAGGCGTCGAACCACATCAGAGCAGTCGAGTCAATGTGCAAACTCACACACAGAGAGTGTAAAGTGAGCAGCAACAGAACCCGTCTGGCTTTATGAGAGACAGACACACACCGGCCTGAAATAGCACTCACACACACACCGTCGTGGACCTTTCCACAGACGCCAGCCGCTGCCACACTCCATCCAGACGCACACAAGCACCGCTGACATGCTGACATTAAACTCTGTGGCACCCAGGTCCCAAAATCAGTCGCTTTACTCGTTATGCAGTATATTTTCACGTCCCCATCAATTGTGTCTTAATATACAGAATAAAATATTGAACTATTGAATTGTTAAAGATGCAAATTAAATTTCATTTTTTCACAATTTCAAATAATTTTACCACTTTGGTTTAAGTGGACGTTACAATTTTCACCATGTTCTGGGTGCTTGCAACTTAAAAGATGAAAATTTGCCAATTTACCAAGAAGGTGTTCCATGCAATTTGTATTTTTATTCTTTTACTAAGTATCTCAATTGCAATTTCAATGCCAATTTCTTTGGAGAACTGTTTTTTTTTTTATTATTATTATTATTATTATCATCATCATTTCATTTTATAGGTTCCAATGTGCTCAATATCACTTTTCAACCTTTAACTAAAAGTCAGTGTCGTAAAGACATTATCCAGGAAATTACATTGTTTTGAAGGAAAGATGACTGCACAAATATCAGGTAAATGTCTAGGGAGCAAAAAATGTGACCCTGGGCCGCAAAACCAGTCGTAAGCAGCATGGGTATATTTGTAGCAATAGCCAAAAATACACAATATGGGTCAAAATGATCGATTTTTCCTTTTATGCCAAAAAGCATTAGGATATTAAGTAAAGATCATGTTCCATGAAGACATTTAGCAAATTTTCTACTGTAAATATATCAAAACTTAATTTTTGATTAGTAATATGCATTGCTAAGAACTTCATTTTGACAATTTTAAAGGCGATTTTCTTAAAATTTTGATTTTTTTGCTCGCTTAGATTCCGATTTTCAAATAGTTGTATTTTTGGCCAAATATTGTCCTATCCTAACAAAGCATACATACAATTGAAAGCATATTTATTCAGCTTTCAGATGATGTCTAAATCTCAATTTCAAAAAAATGGATCCTTATGGTTTTGTGGTCCAGGGTCACAAATGAGCAACACTTCAAAGTTTAAAATTGCAACATCCAACAGATCTCCATTACTTTTACAATAAATAAATAAATAACCCTTACTGTAACACTGATCACACTGCAAAAAGTGATGTTCTTCCTTATTTTCCGGTGCAACTACCTTAAATCAAGATACATTTACTTAAAGCAAAATGAGAAAGTTATCAAAACGTAGTGAATTAAAGATAAAACCAAGAACAAATCTGTCAGTGGGCTCAGAAAAATCAATTTATTCAGAGAAAAACCAAGTTTTCATACCTCATTGACAAACATTTGTTTTTGTTTTAAGCATAAACTCACGTCATTTTGTTCAGTTTCGCAGATAACATTACTTCATTTTGAATCTAAAGTAAATTTATCTTGATTTATGGCTGTTTAGATAGCGAACCAGAAAACAAGACAATACACTGAGGAAGACATTCATTTTTGCAGTGCATGCAACATGTAGTGACTTTATGAATTCAAGACTTTCTGCTATATATTTGTGCCAGGGGTCATCGGATGCCCATTTTCCACAAGTTGATATGATTCTTTAGGGTCTTAATGAAAAGTCTCTAATATACTTTGATTAAAAATTCTCAATGATTTTGCAAAACAACACCCTTTTTACCTTGTCAAAATGAGCTCTGCAAAAATCATCTCATTCTAAGGGGTTGTTCCTTTAAATGCAAATGAGCTCTGCTCGCCCTGCTCCTCTTCTCTCTGTGGAATGACGAGCTTGTTTAGCCGCTAAACTTCCTAACTACCACGTTATAAGGAAAGGCGATCGCAAAGATTCATAAAAAATGCTTATACACACTTCTGCTGTAAGTGAAGCTGGATCACGAATGATTCACGCGAACATAGATGGATATATGTAGATCGGGAGGTGCATTCCCTTCACAAACAAATGTAATCCACTGCATCTTCAGCGGCTCAGACGTTGGGAGTAAGTGACGACCACTACTACGTTCATTATTACATCCAGCAACACAACACCTCAATCGCTCAATCGGAGATATTCTTGTCTAATTTACATCCCTGCTAAGTTACTGGACTGTGACAGCTGGTCTGAGGTAAGAGCTCATGTCAATCAACTATCATGGGAGTCATGAAGCCTCTGTCAGTGGGACAGCACACCGACAGGCATCTGAGAATGGCTCGATTTGAAAAAGGGGATATTATTTTTACAGATTAATTAAAAACCACTGCATGGATTTTAATCATTATAGGGCAGATTTGTACATACACATTAATGTTCAACCAACATGAAAAAGTGAAGTTTGCATCCGACGACCCCTTTAAAACATTTAAGGCCTTAATTGTGGAATGCTGAATTCACTTTAAGACCTGCAGAAACCATAACATTATAAATATATGATAATAAAATAGTTTTTTATATTATCATATACTGTACATGACATAATTAAAATAAAAAATAAATAAAAAAATAAAAGAGTATGTTTCTTAAAGCCTTGTATGCCTTTTTATAGCAATACAACTTCAAATTCACATCAAAGTGCATACATTTTGTAAAAGTTCAAATGCACTGCATAACAGCAATGACCGAGCGTGTCTGCTGGGGAGGAAAACACTAAACAAGTGTCTGAATTATTTCAATCCAGGTCAAAGCAGCATGGAAGAGCAGACAAATGCAGCATGAAAGCATCAAAGCAGGACAGACGGTGTCGTCTCATAGTTTTGCGGTATAGCTAAAAGCCGTTCGTACACAAATACACACGGCAGAAACCCGAGAGCGCAGCACCTACTCATTAAAAGTGCTAGACTGTGAACTATCTATTTTTCAACACACCCAGCATTTCAGAAATAATAAAACATTTCGGGTGGGATGCAACCATGAATAGCTCCTGCACATTATTGCGAGTCTTGCTGCGTGTGTCTGCGAGTGAGATTGTCTGTCAGTTTAAATGTAATTTGGGCACTAGTACATCTCAAAAATAACCATGTACAAGACAGAAATTATAAGTGCCCAAAACCAACAATATATACTTAGGGCAGCCAAAAATGGTTTTTCAAAATTGCCTTGAAAAATAAAAACATCAAATGGTGCCCAAAAATAAACCCCGAGGACATTAGAGGTACACAAATGTCAAAACAAACACATGAAGTCTTTAGAAATTACTGTCTTAAACTGGTACTGAACGGCCAGACATACATGCTTTCTCCTGCTGAAAACCATCTCTACAATGATTGATGGGTCTAAGATTAGACACAAAAGGAAAACGTTTTGAGCTGCTACTGAGAGCAGTGTTTATAGTTGGTTGGGGCAGTGACTGGTCAGCAGGGGGCAGTAGATCAGTCGTGAAGATTCCTTTCTTACATAAACTGGCTAAATGAGTGGCGTTACGCCCTTCCTACACAAACAAACCAGCCACATGTTTGACAGCACAATCTCATTCTGCGGATGACACCAGGGGAGAAAAAAAAATGCATGCAGCATTAAAATAGTCAATACAGCAATTAATAAAATTAATGGAAAGTACAACTTATATGGTAGTTAACATACACGTCCAGCACTGACAGCAATGTCACATCATACACTTCAAAGAGAACCATTTCAAACATCTAATTTAGAACCATTTGATTCAAATTTGATTCAAACAATTCAAATTCTTGTCACTTGTCAGCACAGGCCCAAGTTATTTAAGTGAACTGCAAACACTGTAATTGGGTACAGCACCTTTCCTTTATAAACTGAATAAACTCAAGAAAACTTAAAATGTTGTTACTGGGGGAATAAGTTGACATTATTTGACAATTATCGCAGTATGTAATTCCATGCCAAATAAATGACAGCAGCAACGCTAACACAACAACACAATGTTATGTTGACACTGACAATGGCAATTTCATGAAATGGCTGTAATACCATAGTATTTTAAAGTACTCTGGTACTATTAAAATGTATATGCAAGCAATAAATATTACATTTAACTTACATTTCAGACAACGCAGCCATTGTGCTCAACCACCGTGTTCATCGGAATGCCATGGTAAGTCAATAAGATAATATAAACGATGTATGTAAACAAATTCTTACTTACGTTTCAGATATGAGCAGTTGTTGTGTTCATTTTCGCTCTCCTAAAGAATTCTTTCCAAACAGAGGCCAAAACAGCGACGCGCATCGAATATTCATTACGTAAATAACAAGAAATGTGGAGCGATTTAAACCGGTGACATTCCGGTACGCTATTGTACAAAATAACAGCCACTTTAACCAATCACATTTCTGGACTTTTTAATCAAGTTTTTGCAACCAATGGCGTCAGCCTGGGGGCGGGATTAGGTGTTTGAGGGACCAATGACAGACAGGGTCAGTGTTCGGGGAAAACCTGTTTGAAAATAATCATTGGCCGAATTCGGAATAGTCTGCTACCATTCTGATCTTTCCTTATCTGTCATTTTACATGCACGAAATAGTAAGCGTAGTATGGTTTTCCGAATTCTACGGAATTCAATCATTTTTACAATTATAGGTCATGACTCATAATGTTAATATCTGATAGCAGCACATACCACGGTATTACCACGTTTTTGATTTATTTTTATAAGGAAACGCTGTAGAGCCCTCTAGCTCTTATTACTTGTTCATAATTTTGCAAATGATTTTGAAAAAGACAAAAATGTACAAATAGCATAAATCTACTGCACGTTTGCAGCGAGAAAGCCTGTAACCTCACTGTAAGGAGAATAAATGCTTGACACATGAACAAAACAGGACACTGGAGAATCATGCTGACAGCTCCTGTCTGTCCTGGGGCTACAGGGTTTCTGTCTGACGCTCAAACAGTCGCTTCTTTTCAGCAGTGTGGTTTTTCTCTTGTGAAAATTAGTTTTTAGCATTGAAACCACACAATTACCCCTCAACCACCTCACAAGCAGCAGTTGAGCCTGTCTGTCACGGGCCTTTACCAAAAGATGATCATTTCTCCTGAAGCACACGCAACCTCGCGCTCTTTCATAAACACCTGCGTGCGCACTTCACCCCTGCAGGATGCAGACATTGACTAGCTAATTATATAATCTGGGTAATTAGAATCATAAGTCAGAGCTGTAATAGCAGCTCTGAAACATTCAATAGAGGTTCATCTGAGAGGAGAGAGATAACAGCCTCAGCCTTGTACTACAGCACCTGAGCGCAAACCTCACACATAGCGCTGGCTGCGAACGCACGCGCTTCCTGGAAGCCCTATTATCACATGTGCCTGTGAGCTCTGCAGCGCGGCTCTGTGTTGTGTTAGTCACACAGAAAATATGTTTTATTGGAATGTTTTGATCTAGAGATCGCAGTATGTGTGTGTGCGAGAGACGGTGTTGGGAATGGACCAGTTTTTTATTGAATACAACACAATGGACAATGTACTTCTTGTATTTAAATATAAATTACTTTGAGGCCTACTATTTTTCAATTAAAGTCTAAGTAAAACAGTAGACTTACCTAGAATGGGATGCTAGCTTACTACTTCAGCATAGTATGCACTTCAGCACTGTATGGCATGCATATATCATAACGTTTTTGTAAAAAAAAACAATAATCAAGAAAGGCTGCGTCCCACTTGATGTGCACTTGAAGGCTGTGTTCTATTCTGAAGGGCTTATCTCTTAAGAAGGAATTCCTGTCTGTCTGCATGAGATTGAGATTGTTTTTGTTATCAAAAAGTAAATTGAGCTTTCACAAACAAAAGGTACACTAGGTAGTGCGCATGAACTAAACGCGTCCACCTGCGATCGCAGTCAATAGAGTATACTTTGAAGGGCTTGCACGTTATAGGCCAGAGTATACTTCATTTTCCACATTCTGCACCATCTAGCGCACAACTGAGCGTGAAAGCTCTTCAAAGGCCTTGTCCCAAATGAACTTACAATGGTTGCTATGTGCACTTGTCCATTAAGTCCACAAGAGTGCAGGGTGTCCTCTTTGTCATTTTAGGTTCATGCGCTAAAAATAACAAAGGCTATGCGTCTTCCAAGCACACTTCTGCCGAGTCTGCACAGAGGCGAACTCTGCAGCATACTTCTACCCATCAAAGTGGCATTACACCATGAAACTGTGGACTTGGTAGAAGACTGCAAAGACTTAGTGTTCCATTTGGGACAGGGCCAAAGTATACTTTATTGATTGTGAAAGTGGACAGACACATTCAGTGCATGCGCACTACCTAGTGGACCTTTTGTTTTTAAGCGCACACTTTGTGTATACTTGCGGTCTTGTGAACTAACAATGGCTGCCATGTGCACTTGTCCATTAAGTCCACAGGAGCGTAGAGTGTCCTGTTTGTCACTTTAGGTTTATGTGCTAAAAATAACAAAGGCTATGCGCCCTCCAAGTGCACTTCTGCCAAGTCTATACTGAGGAAAACTCAGCAGCAAGCTTCTACCCAACAAAGCCGTATTACGCCACAAAAGTGTGGACTCGGAGGAAAACCGCAAGGACTTAGTGTTCCTTTAGAGACAGGGCCATTTATACTCTATTGATCATGAGCGTGGATGGATGCATTCAGTGCATGCACACTACCTAGTGGACCTATTATTTTTAAGCGCACACCTCATGTATACTTGTGGTCTTGTGAACTTACAGTGGCTGCCATGTGCACTTGTCCATTAAGTCCATAAGAGTGTATGGTGTCCTATTTATCATTTTAGGTTTATGTGCTAAAAATAACAAAGGCTACACGCTCTCTAAGCACACTTCTACCCAAACTTCTACCCAACAAAGTGGCATTACGCCACGAAAGTGTGGACTCGGGGGAAGAACACAAGGACATAGTGTTCCATTTGGGACAGGGCTAAAGTATACTCTATTGATCCCGAGCATGGATGGACGCATGGATGCATGCACACTACCTAGTGGACATTTTGTTTTTGAGTGCACACTTTATACTTGCGGTCTTGTGAACTTACAGTGGCTGCCATGTGCACTTGTCCATTATGTCCACAAGAGTGTAGGGTGTCCTGTTTATCATTTTAGGTTTATGCGCTAAAAATAACAAACGCTATGCGCTGTCCAAGCACAATTCTACCCAAACTTCTACCCAACAAAGTGACATTATGCCACGAAAGTGTGGACTCGGAAGAAGAACACAAGGACATAGTGTTCCATTTGGGACAGGGCCAAAGTATACTCTATTGATTGTGAGCATTGATAGACGCATGGATGCATGCGCACTACCACCTTTTGTTTTTTGAGTGCACAAATCACACTTATATGTGCAATTGTTCACAACATTAGTGGACTGTCTGGATTGTCCACAAGTAGTAGTTGGCTTTAGGGTGGCATTTGGGATAAGGCCAATGTGATGTAACCAAAAAAATAAAAAGAAACATGGCTGTAATTATTTCTGGTTCATGCATCACACTGCAAACAGCAGATGAAGTCAAACACATTGCATTGTGGGATATAGTATGAACTTTAAAAATATATATGCCAGCTAGATAGAATTTAAATAGAAATTACTTAAAGTTAATTCATCACACTGGAAATGGAAGATCAGATTGAGTGCACTGGATTGTGAAATACAGTCTTCCATGCAGTGTTGTAGGCTACATCATCCAGAGATCCCATGCACAGGAAATTTGAATTCTGAGCACAGCTTACCTATTATATACTGCAGTAAAGAGCAGGATATTAGTATGTGGCACATTTCGCATACTACTGCACTCTACAAAGATAGTAAGAGCAGTATGTTAGTATGTGATTCCAAACATATCAATCTGAGCCAACACCAGGCGATAATCTTCAGCCTTGTGCAATGTGATGTTGAACCTTCCTGCGTGACAAACACAATCCGGTCACGCATGTGCACACACTCTCAATCCTCATGCATGCTTACAACCTGTATCTGCCCACACACACTCGCTGAAGCATCAACAGCTGAGCCGGAGCCAGAGGAGAGGAGAGGAGGCAGCTCACAGTCAGAGCCCATTTAACTCAAACACTGCTCACTGCAGCACATGTGCAGGAGGGAATTAAGAGGACAGGTGGGCTGACATATTCCACTATGCTTGACTGTAATCAGACAGCAGATATTACATGATCAAAACATTCAAGACACTTAAGGGTTTAAAGGTGAGCAGAATGTATAAATGAATACAGTAACACGTACATATCTCAGCATACACCATATAAAAACTGATATGTTGTGGTTATGACATTACATTTGCAGTGTGATGAAGAGATGAGATTTTTAATTTTCTTCGATTTGACTTGGTACTGATTTTTCAAAAGTTTACTTTTTTTCAAAACTTTAAAAGCGATGAGGTCATGTGACAACAATGTAGCATATTATTATTGTTGCTATAAAAAATGTGCACAATGCCTACTCATGCACATTCTGTTTTCTTTAAATAAAAGTGTATACTGCACTGTATTCAATAAAAAGTAAGCTAGAATTCAATTAAACCTGTCACAGTCTATTCTTCAGGAATTTTACATATTAAGTTGTCTCTGCACAATAAACTGAGACAGAATAAAGAATTTTAACATCTCATACTCTAAGAGAATGTAGCTCCTCTTAAGGTATTTAAAGTATGATTTCAATTCACAAAGCAAAACAAACTCAGAACATCAGGGGGTGAAATATGTATTCTGTACCAGATAGAAGGTTTTCTGTGATTCGCATTGGTAAGTGATGACCATCAGAGCTCTAAGCAGAGAGGATGGATAAATAGAGAGGATGGGTAAATAGTGTGTCTCCCTCTGCTGGTGAACAAAGAACTGTGCAGTTAACAATCAATCACTTCACAGCTATCTGTATGCACATGAGGTTACAAAAACAGTGTATAAAAAAACATCATGCAAACAATCAAAAATCAAGTGTGAAAAACAGTGGAAAATGCTGTCACATGGCAGGTAAATTAGAAACGCTTTAACCAAACAAACAGGCTGTAAACACTTAAAACTGGATGTTTTCTTTTCTTGATTGCAGGTAAACAAGAAGTCAAATGTAACAGTTTAACCTTAGTAATCACAAACAGATGTTTCCGGAACTCTGCAGTCAGAAAATAACGGCGTTTAAAAATAAAAAGAACACCGGAACACTGGTTGCCCAGACGAATTAGAAGACCTGAAGAGACCGTTGTATAGGTGTGAGTATAGTAATAAATCAATAAACATTCTAAAACTTTCAGTCGTCAAAAACAGTTTCCTCTTTTTCCCCAGGCAGCTGTAATAATCTGGATGGACAATTATTCATATCTGACAGAGCGGTCAGCCTTTGATGGACAGATGAAAGATTGTTGGGAAAAATACTCACATTCAGCCTGTGCTCAGCGATTCATCTGAGAAAAACTCTGTGTACTTTCTATATCTGACCTGTAAAGCACAGCAGGTTAGTAAATACAAATATAAAACAAACTTTACTGAAGTGACATTCCATTGTATGAACATGATTAACAAATGTCTGCTATTGGACAAACATGGTTGGATTATGTTCACATTTTTATTCATGATGAAAACTATAAATCAAAGCTTCAAACTGTCTGACCAGTGTAAAAAACACAAAACAAAACAAAAAAAACCCTCAAAAGTGAAAGAAAAACAATTTTTGATGAAAAAAGGAATGACAGAAATAATCATTGAAGTTATCAAAATACATAGACTGTATATATTATACTTAGGTATACATTTATAGATCTATGTAAATAATCTTTTCAAAATATTAGGCCCATTACAACCATATATATTCTCAATGTAAAAAATACATCCATTAAAAAACGTAAGGAATAATTGAGTGTAGCAGCCATCACTGGTTATACTGATTTTTAAGGAGTTTTCGAACTCATTTATTAAAAAATACTCTTCAGTCAAAGCTGTAATGGACACACTTTCTAAACGGTTTGATTCGGCTACATTTTTGTATCGTCTGTTTGTGAAATCGTATTTGATAACAACTAATAACTTCAATTATACAGTTTATACATCTTGGAAACGGTTGACTTGAGGCAAAGAAATTCGTACAGAATAGCCCTGTCTTTCACAACAATTTATCTGACACTACAATAAGAAGTGAAATATAGTCATCTGCATGAATCACATTTCTTAGTCGGTGTCTGGTGTGTATACAACAGAATCGCAATTCTTTGAAGAACCCAAATAAAACTAGATAGAAAAGACTAGAAAGGAAACTAAATAGAAACAGTACCATCAGCATTAGCAAAACTAGAAATCAGAGTTTTGTCATTGGTATGTGTAAGTTGTTCCAGGGACCCATCCAGAGCTCCTCTTCATCAGACAGCGTTTGCTCGCAAGGAGACTCCATCGGCTCTTTCATCTCCCTATTGTCCACTGAGGACTCCTGCTCACAGCATCCCTTATCCTGCTCCAAACGGGCTTTATCGATGTTGGATTTGGGCCCTATGCTGTTAGGGCCCATAACACTGCACTCTTTGGAGTTAAGGTTGTGATCAGTAACATAGGAATGGGCAGTGGTGGTGCTGATGGGTGGCCCATTGTCTTCTGTTCCATTTAAAGGTAAATGCTCTTCGTGTGTGACACCCAGCTTGTCCAGTTTTTTAAACTGTTTCCCTAATCGTGTTGGTGAGCCCAGTTTTAAGTTGTTGGGGTAAGGGGGCCTTCGTGTTCGGATGATGGTACCGTTTTGGGCAAGGTATACAGATCCGTTGATGTTACTGTGGCTGCTGATGTTGGGTATGCGATTGCGCTGGATGTCTGGTCCGCTGTCTTCTCCCGTTGAAGTCGTGTCATGCTCTCGGTCCAACACCAGTTTGATTCGCTTCTTTTTGCCAGCCTGGAGATCAGAGAAAAGAAATATTAACATAAATCAGCTATCAAAGAAAAAACCTTCACTAATTGGGAATGGTAGAGTCCAGAGGCCATATTCACAAACAATTTTATCTTATCACTAGAAGTCCTCCTAGCTGCAAGTTTCTTAACATTTATTATTAGCCTTAAGATTTTTTGTGAATATGGCCCTTGCCAAGTAAAATTGCATCAAATTGGATCTTGTGTGCACCCCTAGTAGAGAAGCAAACTGACCACCCAACACACGTGGTCTCATAGAAATTCCTTTTTTGGAAATGGAAACACGAGAAGATTGAAAGTACAAACAAACAATCTGAACACACAGTTTTGGGTTGGTAAAGTAGGTTCGGTCAAGAGAAGAAATTTAAGGAGCAAACCAGAATTTAAAAAAAGGTTCACGCCATTTTCAGCACTTCCATGCAGTTGGAATGCTTCCAAAACACACCAGTATAAGAGAAAATCAGAAATCAAGTGGGAATCACTTCACTCCATGGCAAAAGTCAGTTAGGTCTTACTTGGTCCCTTTTTAGAAAGCTGTTGAATCTCCTGAGTCAGAATCTGCATCTGTTACTTCCGTGGTACCTCCGGTTCCTGACTGCCGTGAGCGACTCCTAGAGCCGCTCTCAGATCCTGAACCACTGCCGGAGGTTATGGCATCCTCATCCACCTCTGTGATTGGCGAGAGGCCTCCAAATGTCTCGTCTGAACTATGAACGCTGCTCTCTGTTGCGTACGGTGTGCCTCCACTTTCTGGCGCTGAGATTACACTTGACCTTCGTGACACAGATCCATCGCTCATCTCACTGGCGGACTCTCTGCTCTCTGCTGTTTCATCCTCCTCCTCGTCCTCTTCTTCTTCTTCTTCTTCAGAAGCCTCTTCTTCCTCCTCACTTTCCTCATCAATGGTGTCCTGGGAGGATCGGGTGATGATGCTCTTGCGAGAGCGCCGGCTTCCTCCTGCTGATCTGGAGCTTGTGGAGCTTCTCTCACTGCCAGACATGGAAACGGCATCTGATCCAGCATCTTCCGATTCAGCAGATCCGCTCACTTCTGTGCCGGATGCCTCTTCAGAGCCACTCGCTGAGCCTATCTCACCACTGCTCTCCTCGCCTGATGACCTTACTGAAGACCGGGCTGAAGAGCCCTTAGAGCTGCCACCTGAACCGCTGCCACTCGGAGTACCACTTGCACTTCCGGAAACACTCCCACTTCTGCTGCTCCGCGTTCCTGCACTCGAACGCTCTGAGGAACCCTCAGTACGGGATGATTTCATTGAAGAGCGAGCAGAAGACGGCTCTGATCCTGATCCTGACTCTTCCGTTCCTTTAGACTCTTCTTCAGATTCTTCCTCAGACTCCTTTTCCATGGCTGAACTCTTCTCAGCGCTGGACTCTTCCTCGGTTCCTGATTTTTCAGTCCCAGATCCAGACTCTTTTTCTGTTCCTGAGGTCTTTCCAGACCCTGACTCTTCCTCCGAGCCAGATTCCTCCTCTGAACCTGACCCCTTCTCGGTTGCAGACTCTTCCTCAGTATCCTTTTCGGTTCCTGACTTCTCAGTACCAGATTTGGATTTACTCTCTGCATCAGATTCGTCTGGCTCTTCAGGCTCTGATTCAGAATCAACTGTGCTCTCATTAGCATCATCTCTGTCCAAATCCACTTTCAAATAATCCTTATCATCAGCAGAGCCAGCTATGCTGCTCCTCTCAGATGATTCCTCCTCATCTGAGCCTTTTTTTCGGCTCTCTGCCTCTGATCCACTCCCGCTGGCTTCTGGCTCACTGACACTGATGGACACTTTTGATTTCTTCTCTTCTGACTCTGCTGCAGACTCGTCCTTCTCACTTGCAGAACTACGACTGATGCTGCTCTGTGATTTTCTTCTAATTTGCAGCTTGTTTGCAAGATTAATGCGTTTCAGGACTTTTCCAAGTCGACTCCTGGCAGTGGACATGCCATCAACAGAAGCGGCTGGGCTCGCCCCACCCGTCAAGCTCTCTTGACTATCGATACGACGTGCAGATGTCAGCTTGGCATAATCTTTGTCTTTCTTTCCTTTCCCAAACATCATTGGGAAGATCTTGGCCTTCTTCCATGGGGAGGTAGGTTCAGTTTTCTTTCCAGCAGCGAGTAACTTGCTGAGCTTCATGACGGATTTCAGCCTCTTGGCAGCTTTGGATTCTTCACCTTCAGCCTCTGCTGGCTCCTCAGCAGGAGCCTCTGGTTCTGCCTGTTCAATCTCATCCTCTGGTGGGAAATCCTGGAAACCTACACGCTTTCCACGCCCACGACCTCTCCCTCGCCCACCTCGCCCTCTTGCCCGACCCTGTTGTGACATCATTTCCTTTAAAACAATCTTATCAATCACAGGTTACTAATAATAAATGGCCAAACACTATATTAAATGATACTTGAAATGAAAGTGATTTTGACAAGTTTATGAACAAGAGGAAAACATAACTGTATAATTTCCTTCAAGTTGCCTGTGAGTGAATGTGTAAGATTACCTCTGGTCCACCATAGTAATATCCTTCATCTTCCATGATGGCCTCTCCATACTCATCATACATGGGAGTAATCAGCCTCCTGCGGCTACCGTAGGGTGGATAGGGATCATACCTGGATGTAAGAATTTAAATATTACAACATGTGAACATACCTTAAAGTTATTGTGTGCAGAACTATTACAGTTTACAGTTGTGAAATAAGCAAAATTTTGTATTAACGTTTTTAAAGCAAGGTTTAAAAATTTGCCTTGACAAATGTTGCTATTATGCTTTATTTTTAAATGAAGCCATGCAAGTTTATTTGAATTTAAATTTTGAAATTGAATAGAAATTCTGCATCCTTTGTGCTACCTCAATTCAATTCAAATTCACCTGGAAAAAAAAACTGTCAATTCTCACTTTCCTGTTGGCAAGCCCGTTTCTGACACTTAATAATAAATAAAAAAAGTTAATTGCAACTTTTTATCTCACAATTCTGACTTTTTTCTTGCAATTGTGAGCTTACATCTCACAATTCTGACTTTTTTTCTCAGAATTGAGATATAAACTATAATTGTGCATTATAAAGTCAGAATTGTGAGACGTAAACTTGCAATTCTGAGAAATGAAGCCAAAATTACGTGATATAAATTGATGAACTCGCAAATTTGACTTTTGTCTCAGAATTGCGTGATATAAACTGAGAAATTCTAAACTCGCAATTCTGAGAACATATCAGTCTTTATCCTCCTTAAAACTGGACAACTTGCATTTGCAAATTTTATATCTCACAATTCTGAAAAATAAATTGACAATTATGAGTTTATATCTCGCAATTCTGACTTTATAACTTGCAATTGTAAGTTTATATCACGCAATTGCGAATTGTGAGTTTAGATCATGCAATTCTGACTTTCTAACTTGCAATTGCGAGTTTATATCTCACAATTCTGAGAACAAAGTCAGAACTGAGAACCAAAAAGTTGCAATAAAAAAAAAGTTTTTTTTGTTTTTTTTTTAATTCACTGGCAGCAATGGGCTTCCATATATCACAGATCTGATCTAATATCCAGGAAGGCTATTTCAGTGATATCTGACAAGTAATAAAAACAGATAAACTTTATGCATGGTTCTAAGTTCTAGGTATTTTGGGGTGAGACATCCAACAGGTTAGAAAAAAGGTGCACTTGTTGGAGACGGGAAAGGCAAAACAGATGCCTCATTACACATGCTATCAACATCAGCCCATGTGTAGCTCCACCTACGCAGGACAAACAGCCCCTGTGATCCAGGGATTAAAGACTAAACCGCCATTAAAGATTCCTAAGCTCTCTAAATAGCCCTGGATCTTCAGCAGGCCGGGTCTCTCTGATAGCAGGTGCAGTTCAGCCTGACAGAAGTGTAACATTTATCTTCCCTACTCTCTCCCTTGATGTCTGCGAAATCAAAGCCATCCTTCTTTCTCAAAGGCCTTGACTATGGACAAAGAAATCTTGACATTCAAAGGAATTGGATAAAAGTTTGAGGGAATTCTCAAGAAAATAATTCTCTTTTCAGCATAAAACTGAATTTTGAAATATTATTGACGCAATTTGCGAAGCATATTCTTCAAATGTCATACTTTTAGAAGATGAGATGTAAACTTGCCTACTGCTAAGATTAATAGCTAGATGAACAGGTGTTTTGCATCATATCGTTGTTATATTGCGTACTTCAGCCAATCTGGAGCTATTTTAAAATGTGAAATAAGACCTCAAAAGGTCTATCGCTAGAGATCTTGACGTCTTGATCTGGATGCTAAAGCACATCATCTGTTCTCAGGTGCTCATAGCTAACGCTCAGAGCACTGCAGAGGCCTTTAAGACCATCTGCTGCTCCACTCGCTACAAAAATCGAATGACTCTACCGAACGTAACAGAGGATGCCATTACACTTGAGTCTGATCTCTGAAAGTCCTACTAGCAAACATGCGGCTCACGTCTTAATGAATCCACTGAGCTTAGCTAAAGATGGCTGTGTGGAGGTGAGGGCATATTAATCTCATCAAAGCTTCCAGCATCTTTTCAGATGAGCTGACGTTAAACCATGCAGTTCAACATTCGCAACATTTGCAAGAGCATCTGTTCCAATAGTAAAGCTGTTCCGATGGTACATTACGTGTCAATTTGAGAGTGTTTACACCTCTTTCTCTCGCTTCTGCTGTCTCCTTCTGTTTGCACACACAAGATGCTCAATTAGTGTATTATGCTCACTACAGGCATCTTAGTCTTTTAGCCTGAAATCACACGTCTGTAACTGGAGAGCCCCTTTTTGTCTAGTTGGATTTTTTGGGAGGCTCAGGTGGTCTTGGTATCATCAAAACGATTGTGAAAATTGGAATGGAGAAAGAACGAAAAGTACTGAAGAAGTGATCAAGGATGATTGAAATCCGAAGGACACGGGAGACAGACGGAGAGAAAGTGAGCTAAGGGGGCAGAAATTACATACCTCAGCTTCAAGAGAGGATGTAAAAACATCCGAAATACACAAACAAAGACACACTAGCCTTGTGTATACTCTCAAACTCACCCTTGATCGTAGCTATAGTAGTCTTGGGTATAGTAATCCTGTCCAGGGTCGATACCCGATTCCATGGAGAGAGCCTAAAATACAAACATAAAGACAGATGTCAGACTTCATCTTCACACAGGCTACTAAAATTAGTCAGGGTTTGGTGAACAACTGATACAGTCGATAACTTTTCTGGCACACTGTGTGCTTGTTCACCCATTACTATAACTTAATTTGAACTGGGAATGCAAACATCTAGACTACTGTCTGTAAGATTTTTAATGCTTTTTTTTTAAAGGGTTCTTTTATGCTGACCAAGGTTTTGATCATTTATTTTATTAAAAACAGTAATACTGGAAAACGACACTATTCAAAAATATTTAAAAATGTATTTTAAATGTCTCTTTTGATCAAGTGGATGCGTCCTTGCTGAATATTAATTTCTAAAGTATTAAAGGATTTGATCATTTCAGAAAAATGTCTTGATAATTTACGCATAAGATATTCATGTCTTTGTTTTCAGACATTGATTTCAAGGTTTTTGAGGAAAACATTCCAGGATTTTTCTCCATATAATGGACTTCAGTGAGAATCAGTGGGTAGAAGGTCCAAACTGTGGTTTCAGTGCAGCTTTAAAGGGCTCTACACAATCCCAGCTGAGAAATAAGGGTCTTATCTAGCCAAATAATTGGTCATTTTCTAAAAAAAAAATAAAAAAAAATTGATATACTTGCTTGTCTTGCATTAGCTCTGCATTCAGGACTTCGCGCATTACATAATCACATTGGAAAGGTCACACGTGATTTTTTTTAGAAAATGGTCGATCATTTCACTAGATAAGACCCTTATTCCTCGGCTGGAATCGTGTAGAGCTCTTTGAAGCTGCACTGAAACTGCGATTTGCACTTTCAACCCGTTGATCCTCATTAAAGGAGAAGTCCACTTCAAGAACACAAATTTACGGATAATGTACTTACCCCCTTGTCATAAAGAAATTATGTTTTTTGAGTTAAACATTTCAGGATTTTTCTCCATATAATGGACTGATATGGTGCCCCGATTTTAAACTTCCAAAATGCAGTTTAAATGCGGCTTCAAATGATCCCAAATGCGGTTGTAAATGATCCCAGCCGAGGAAGAAGGGTCTTATCTAGCGAAACGATTGGTTATTTTCATTAAAAAATACAATTTAAATACTTTTTAATCTCAAACGCTCATCTTGTTTTGCTCTCCCTGAACTCTGTGTATTCTGCCTCAAGACAGTTAGGGTATGTTGAAAAACTCCAATTGCATTTTCTCCCTCAACTTCAAAAATCATTTCAAAATCATCCTACATCGCTGCAGAAGTACCGACCCAGTCTTTGCAAAGTGAACATGCAAAGAAGATCAAACACCCTTAACAAAAAAGGTAAAACAGTGATATAAGATGACTTTGAAGTTGAGGGAGAACATGAGATGGGAGTTTTTCGACATACCCTAACTGTCATGAACCGGAAAAAGCTTTTCAGGTAGAGTAAGACAAGACGAGCGTTTGACATTAAAAAGTATATAAATTGTATTATTTTTATGAAAATAACCGATTGTTTCGCTTGATAAGACCCTTCTTCCTCGACTGGGATAGTTTACAACCGCATTTGGGATTGTTTGAAGTGGCATTTAAACTGCATTTTGGAAGTTCGAAATCGGGGCACCATATCAGTCCATTATATGGAGAAAAATCCTGAAATGTTTCCTTCAAAAAACATAATTTCTTTACAGCTGAAGAAAGAAAGACATGAACATCCTGGATGACACGGGATGAGTACATTATCTGTCCATTTTTGTTCTGGAAGTGGATAGTAGTCTATAGTAGAAAGTCTACTATATGGAGAAAAATCCTGGAATGTTTTCCTCAAAAACCTTAATTTCTTTTCAGCAAAGAAAGAAAGATGAACATCTTGGATGACATGGGGGTGAGTAAATTATCAGGAAACTTTAATTCAGGAGTGAACTAATCCTTTAACTCTAAAAAAAATAAAACATCACAAAAGAAGAATTCGCCTGACAAGTGCAGCTTTTTCTCCTGTGTTGATGTATATCTTATTGTAACAGTTTTTGTGTGTCCTTAAAACGAAACTAAAACTTCAAAGTTTTTTAGGGTATCTTTAAAAAGAGATAACAAAACATCTTCAGTAACAATAGGAAGATTTGTCAAGACACAGAAAAAGTAAGGAAAGGCATGCAGAAAAACAGAGATGCTACCTCAGGCCGGAGCAGAGAGGGTCTCAACAGCTGCTGCTGCTGCTGCTGGCACAGTCACAAAGAGAAGAGAGGCAGAGGAGAAAAAAAGGTTTGACACTAAGAGAGAATACATGAGAGGCAGCGCAGAATAAAAGACAAAGACAAAGAGAATACCAAGAAAAGATGTCGCTGCATACATTTAAAATGAATGATCAGACAGAGAACATGACAGCACAAAGATGCGCATTAAAAACAGGAAAGAGAAGGAGAAAAAAAAAATGAGCTCCTGCTGAGAAAGATAATGGCAGAGATGCAGATGAGGGGAAAATGCTCCATCTTAAGAAGTAGACCCAACTTTAAGAGCTAAAGTGCTTAAAAGGTCAGAAAAGGTTGTGTTTGACAGCATGCATATGCAACCTATATGCATTAACTTCGCAACTTAGACATCGACGTGACATGTTCTCGCTGCAAAAATACGTGTGCAGGCAGAGCTGAGAAAAGACATGACTCTTCAATTTACACTCCTTAGTAGGGTGTAAATGTAAGTTTAATGGCAAAGTTTCAAGTGCTCCCTTCATCTCATTGTGATTCCAGTGTAAGCCTCTCACAAGGATCTATCGGCAGCCTGAAGTGACAAGGGAACAAGGCACTCGTACCTTCGACTTATTAAAGAAAAACCCATGCAAAAGTCACCGTCTCAATGCCATGATGAGGTATTATTCATATCCATGCAGGAAATCTTTCATAGTTAGAATTAGGAGTTTCTACAAAATTCTAGCTCTGAGAGATAGAAATAGTGATTAGAGCAAAGGAGATGTTATAAAAAAGGCTCACCTCTCTGCCAAAGCCACGCCTGCTGAAAGAGACAAAAAAAAAAAAAACATGATTATTAAGAACGACATGTAGCTGGAAATGTAACATCTGTTGACTAGCTAAGTGATTTTAGATTTGTTCTTGTAGAGACTGACTCACTTTTATTGTACAGAAAGCATTTCAACACTTCCTGTCCTCTCTTATCACTGGACCAGAATGAAAACACTGTATTTAAATGGAAAAGCACTTAAAAAAAAAAAATGCACTCTGGGAAATGGGGCAGATAGTCCTGACACAAGCAGTTTTACCTACAACGAAGGCTTCACAAGCATGTTAATCTGCTTTTTTCAAAATAAGTCATTTTCTGATGAATGGTAAACCAACATATGCACACACACTCACACTCATACGCAACCTATCTTTAATGTAGGTATAAACCGTCCTATCGAACACTAACAAAATTTCCAGGAAAGTTGCATTTGAGGGGTCTCTCAAGGGCCAAGAGCAAAACCCACTAAGTGATTAAAACACTGTGACAAATGGGTAGCATGTTGTTCTGATTGTGTGTGTGTGTACACAGTATTCCTTACATCATGAGGACCAAATGTTCCCATAAGTACAGTAATACCAGGAAATGTTGACCTTGTGGGGACATTTTTTTGGTCCCCATGAGGAATCAAGGTTATAAATCATATAGAATGAAGTTTTTGGAAATTCTAAAAATGAAGAATGTTTTGTGTGATGGCAAGGTTTAGGGTAAGGGGACAGAAAATACAGTTTGTACAGCATAAAAACCAACAATCCGTATGGTGAACCTCACAAAATAAAATAAAATAAAATAAAATAAAATAAAATAAAATAAAATAAAATAAAATAAAATAAAATAAAATAAAATAAAATAAAATAAAATAAAATAAAATAAAATAAAACATGAAAAGACAAGTTTTATGAAAATCACCCCATAAAAAAGGTGCAGATTAACACATTAATATGCTTTGTGAAGCGAGTAATTTTCTGATTAACAGTAAACCAACACATGCACACAATCTAAAAATGCAGAAAGTGTGTGCGTGTGAGGAGTACGTTTAGAGCAAAGAGGAAAAAAAAAATAGAACAAAGAGGAAAAAAAATAAATAGTTTCGGAACAAAATTGTCCCACAAAGTGAACTACATCAGAAAAAAGCATCTTCAGAACAATCCATAGGGTGAACCTTACATAAAATAAAATAAAATAAAAGACACTGAACATGTTTTTAACAGGTTTTATGAAAATCACCCCATAAATAAAAATGCAGATCAACACAATAATATGCATTTTGAGGTAAGTCATTTTCTGATCAATAGTAAACCAACACATGCAAACAATCGAAAAATGCAGAAGGTGTGTGAGGAGAAAGTTTAAAACAAAGAGGCAAAAAAAAAAAAAAAAAACTTTGGAACAAAATTGTCCCACAAAGTGAACTACATCAGAAGAAGCGTCCTCAAAACAATCTAAATGAAAATCACCCCATAAATAAAAATGCAGATCAACACAATAATATGCGTTTCTCCTTTAATAGTAAACCAACACATGCACACACACTCACACACTACCTATATTTAATGCAGTAGATATAAATTGTCCTATCATACAAACAACAAACAAACAACAAAATTTCCAGCAAAGTTTCATCTGAGGGGTCTCTTAAGGGCCAAAAATGAAACCTACTAAGTGATTAAAACACTATGACAAATGAGCAGCATGTTCTCTGTGTGTGTGTACTTGGCTATAGTTTTGAAACTGCCCTATAAAATGAACTACAAACCTATTCACAGGGTGAGTCTAAAATTACAAAAAATAAAATAAAATAAGAACATGGTCACCGGACATGTTCTTAACAGGTTTAATGAAATTCACCCCATAAATAAAGACGTACAGAGTCGTGTCAGAGGATGCATGTTCTGTTTCACATGAATAAGTTATAAAACATCCATGTCAAACACACACAAACACATTTCTCTCACACAAATAAATGAGAGCATCAGATGAGTGATGTAGGATGTGTGTGTGTGTGTGGGAGGAAAGTGTCGTCTCTCTTGGTGTCCCTCAGGAACAGAAAGGCCGGTTTTCAATTCTATGAATGCAAAGAATGGATTGCATTGCATTCTTGCGTATAACTACCTTGTATGAACAATCTTGGAAGGACAGAAGGACACACAACGCATAAGAAAAACATAATAGTAAGATCACTTTTTAAAAGACATAGTACAGAGACGATGTACTTTCTTTTTTCTAATAGAGCGGGAGAGATTAGTTTTATTCTGTGTAGTGAAGCAGGTAATATGAAAGGAGAGAGGAAGTGACACAAACACAGCAGAGAAAAAAGAGAATTAGGGTTAGTAATGTCAACTGAAGACTCATTGATTGATTCATTAAATTTCTCCAGACCTCACCATCTGTGTTTTCATCCTGCTGAGCAGGCCATGTGAATATATAGCCGATCCTCTGAACCTACAAACAAGCCCTGACACATCCACACAACATCCATTCAGTCTTCACATACAGTTGAGGTCAAAAGTTTACATAAACCTTGCAGAATCTGCAAATTGTTAATTATTTTACCATCTTTTCACACTGAGGACAACTGAGGGACTCATATGCAACTATTACAAAGCTTCAAACGCTCACTGATGCTCCAGAAGAAAAAACGATTTATTAAGAGCCAGGAGTGTAAACTTTTGAACAGAATGAAGATGTGTACATTTTTCTTATTTTGCCCAAATATCATATATTTTTTTTCATTTAGTACTGCCCTTCAGAAGCTACAGAAGATACTCACATGTTTCTCAGAAGACAAAATAAGTGAAATTTACCCTGATCTTCAAATTAAAAATGTTTTCATCGTCTTTCCTTTTAAAGCATCAGTGAGTGTTTGAACTTTCTGTAATAGTTGCATATGAGTCCCTTAGTTGTCTTCAGTGTGAAAAGATGGATCTCAAAAACTGAAAAACCAATAAATTTGTGGGACCTGAAGGATTTTTCTGAAGAACAGCAGGCAGTTTAACTGTTCAGGACAAACAAGCAAATAAGGCACTCATGAACAACTATAACTAAATAAATAAAAACACAGCTGTGGATCACTCAGGTAACAACACAGTATTAAGAATCAAGTGTATGTAAACTTTTGAATGGTGTCATTTTTATAAATTCAACTATTATTTTTAGTGGTGTCAACCGATTAAAAAAAATGAATTAATTAATCACATATTTTACTGAAATTAATCGCGATTAATCCCATCTAACATTACAAATTTAATTATACTTTTATACTGCAATAATTTCACAATCTTCAAATTATGTAGAAACTACATAAAGGAAGTATATTTTGATATTTAATGCCATTTTTTATTAATGAAGGCAAGTATCACTGATACCAACTGATGTCTCTATGATTTTTTTCTTAATATTTAACCATTGACTATAGCCATTCAACATTATAATTGAAAGCTTTCAATTTAACATTTATTAAACTTGTAATTTAAGTGAACTTAAAACAATCTTCACATAAACCCATTATAATAACTGTCATATAGCTACCTGTGCCCTTCAGCAAGAAAATATAGCCAAATTTAGTAAAGTTATCAAACACTAAAATTTAAATTAAATAAAAGATAAAGCTTAAAACTACAGAGATTATTGATTTCCTCTTTTTTTATTTTGTTCTTTGATTAACAGACATCACAGCAGCTGGTTATTAGGATATTTTGGCTGCTGTTACTTTAAAAGCTGCCACTGCTGAACTTGAAGCGGATCTGACACTGCTTTAAATGTGACTCTTAAATAATAAACACTTACATGTACAGTTTTAAAGGGAGCTTTAGTCGCCTTTTTTGTAACTTCATGACTTAACTGACGACATAACTACTACTAACTACATACTCATAGTTTAATTTGGGTTAGAATATAATACAGTGCTTTAATATAGCCTAATACAGCGCATGCTGGCACATTCATGCGTGCACTTGAAGAGCAGATTCATTTTTACTGACATTATGACCAGACAACATCTCATCTGACCGCAGTTCACTGATGTTCTATTGAAGCTCCTCATCCTCAGTACCATTTCCGTCACCAGTACCGTCTGAAAAGTTTCCCTTTTGATGTGCTTGTTATTACGATCTGTGTCTAAATAAACGCAATTCTTTAGTGGTTGTGGGTGGGGCGGCCAAACCTAGCCCCGCCCCTGCATTAATTACGTTAAATATTTTTAACACGTTAAAATGAAAAAAATTAACCGCCTGCGTTAACGCGCTAATTTTGACACCACTAATTATTTTCTCTTGTGGACTATATGTGAATGTCTTTTATGTGAAATATCTTATTCAGGTCAGTACTAAATAAAAATGAACATGGGTTCTGTATGATCCCTCTTACTTTGGTAATATTTTGCAGATTGTGCAAGGCAAACTTTTGACCTCAACTGTACTTTTTTTCCCAAAATTGTAAGTTTATATGTCACAATTCTGACTGAGAAAAAAAAAAGCCAGAATTGTGAGAAAAAAGTCAGAATTCAACCTTCGCCTGGAGCTTGACTGACAGTCAGTCTGACCAATCCTGACGCAGACTCTGCTAAGGGTTAACTGTGAGATAAAAATTTCTAGTTGCATTTTTTATTTTTTATTCCATGGCAGAAACGGGCTTCCATATTGAT
The DNA here is from genome assembly GCA_036247105.1 of Cirrhinus mrigala. Lineage (NCBI taxonomy): Eukaryota > Metazoa > Chordata > Actinopteri > Cypriniformes > Cyprinidae > Cirrhinus > Cirrhinus mrigala. The sequence continues at coordinate 29,725,015 of CM070019.1, forward strand.
TCTACCCACAACAATAGAATAGACAACTAAGGGCTGAAAATATAATCAAATATTACAAATGATGTGTTATGTCTTCTGAGGCAGATGATTTGTGCGCAAACTGAATGGATGTTGTGTGGACGTTTTAGGGCTTGTTTGTAGGTTCAGAGGATCGGCTCTATATTCACATGACCTGATCAGCAGGATGAAAGCACAGACGGTGAGGTCTGGAGAAATTTAATTAATCAATCGATGAGTCTGCAGTTGACATCACTAACCCTAATTCTCTTTTTTCTCTGGTGTGTTCGTGTCTTCCTCACTTCCTCTCTCCTTTCATATTACCTGCTTCACCGCACAAAATAAAACTAATCTCTCCTGGTCTATTAGAAAATGAGAGTATTTTATCTCAGTACTTTGTATCTTTTAAAAAGAGATCTTACTATTTTTTTTTTTTTTTTTGGCATTTATAAAGGAGACGTATCATGAAAATCTGTCTTTTTCTGTTTAAGTGCTATTATCGCGTCCCCGGTGCACCAAGAAAACATGAAAAAGGACGAGCCAGTAACTTCGTTTTGGTAAGCTTTTCTGTACAAGCTTGTGAAAAAATGAGCCACTCAGATTTTGCTATCTCCGTGACGTAGAAAGGGATCTTATTATAATATTACCGCCCCTTAATCTGCACGTTTTCACCCATAGCGCCATCACTATACCAGTTCTAACACCATGGCGAAAGTTTGAGCAAAGCATGCTAACTGTTCTGTTGTTGGCTACACTAACAAGCACAGAACACTATTTAAAGTCCCAGCCTCAGAGGAGACAAGAGAGCAGTGGATTTATTGATTTATTTACTGTACATTACCCTGCTGACATACAGATCTGATATAAACATGCATTTTCTTTCCCAGCTGTTTACCTTCACACACATAACCCACTCTTTTTGTAACTCATGTGTGTTTTTAACATAAATTTCTGTATATTTTACAGTTTAAGTGCAATAAGACATGAAAGAAAGCTTAGTTTAGTACTCACATGTCATGTGACAGCCACTTTCTGTGCACATGCTTCTGATGTATGCGCACAAAAAAGTATATATCAGAAGTTCAAACTGATATGGCTTTAAAACGCATGATTTCAGCACAACAGACATAATAATCAAAACCAAACAAATGGGTTTTTGTATCAGAGTACCTGAGATGCGAGGTGTAAAGGCACAGCCCTGTTCTGGAAAAGGGGGCGGGGAGCAGAAGCTCATTTGCATTTAAAGAGACATGCACAGAAACAGTGTGTTTCTGCATCCATTCAAAATAAGCATTTTCAAAATTACATAATAAATGATCTGTGGGGTATGTTGACCTGAAACCTCACAGACACATTCTGGGGACACCTGAGACTTATATTGCATATTGTAAGAAGGGACATAATGGTCTCCTTTAATAGAAAATCAATAGTTAATTAGATATTGTATAAATTATTTGAATGTATGTGTATCTCACTGACTTTTCTTCTCAGAATTTCAAAAAACAAAGTGAGAATTGTGAGATAAAAAGTTGCAATTACCTTTATATATATATATATATATATTTTTTTTTTTTCCCCCTTTTTACTAATTTAATTTTGATGTAATTTTTTAATAGTTATTTTTGTTTGCGCTTCCAAGGTGCGCTAACCAATCAGAACCGAAGATGAGACATTAGCAAATCGGCGTGCATTTGCTTATGAGATGATGACAGATTTCAACCAGATTTTTCGGTATGGATGAGGGAGACGCCATCTTCAGACCCCTGCTGAGATATTGTAGGAGCTGTTTGTCTGAATGGAGAGACATTGACTGCGCGCCTGATGGGGTGAATTCAGCGGGGAACGGCAGAGCGAACGTCCCCTGCCATGTGCCACATAAACGATTAGCTGTATTGTTTAATCTCTACGTGATTCTTGTCTGCTTAAATTTCTGAAAGGGCAAAAACATCCGCAGGACCGATCTGAAACAGGAGAGCTTTAGGAGGTCTGGCACTCTAGACAGCTTTTAAAAAGGGTTAGTGAAAGTAAAAGAACAGGGGAGAGAGATAGAGAGAGAGAGATATATAAAGAATGACCTGCTTTTAACCTTCAAAACCAACCTTATTTGCTTGCCTAATGCATGCTCCTAGTTTTATTGTGAATGATTCACCAGTGCTCATTATTCCAAATAAAAATGTCTCTTCCGAATCTTTAATCAAAAAGTAATGACCTGCTCTTCCTCTGAAATGACCTTCCTTTTCCATTGACATTACTTAGGCTGTGCAGGGTAATATGATTGAATTCATTATTTTTCTTTTTTTCTGATTATACTAAATTGATCAAACAAAATCTGATCTTTAATTATAAGGCCCATTTTAATCAAACCTGATAACAATCTCTGTCACCACCTTCATCATCAAGTAACACTCCTCTCACAGTCACATGATCATGATGACAACTCCTCACACCAACATCCGCCTGCTAGACAGCATGTGCCACAAGTCAAACATTAAATATTCACAAACAGAGACAGTTTAAATATTACTTTGATTAAAATGATAAAAAGTTGATTTTAATTTTCATTATTTTCATATATTCCACTGGTAAAACATTATTTAACTTGCTTAAATGTTCTTAAAAATGTAAACTGATGGCATGCAAATAAATGCATGCTATGCATTTTCATATATTAAAAAAAAAAAAAAAAATCACTATCGTTCAAAAGTTGCAGGTCGGTAAGATGTCCAGTGCTCAGCAAGACTGAATTTATTTGCTCAGAAATACAGTAAAAACAGTAATTTAATTGTTACACTATTTTAATATATTTTAAAATGTAATTTATTCCTGCACTCTAAAAAATGTTGTTTTTTTTTCCCCCAACCCAAATGCTGGGTTCAGCCCATTGGGTCATTTTATTGGTTTATTTTTAATATTTTTAACCAGGTGCTGGGTAGTTTTTCTGTAACTAAGCTGCTGGGTCATTTTTAATACTGGGTTATTTTTTCTACCCAGAAAAAATAACCAATCCCGTCAGTCAGTCAGAGTTTTTGAATCCTCTACAGGAGAGAGCATTTCTCAGCACCGCCGATTTGCATTTCTTCAGTGAAATAAAGGTTTGTATACATTTTATTTCATTAATAAAGTCTTTACTGTGCTGTAAATTGTATTATTTTATGCAACGCAACATAAAAACAACATGTCAGTCAGCTGCGTCAGCAGTGGTTGTTTTGCAGGATGGAAACGCCTTTTGCCTTGCAAAAGTGAATAACGAATAAATGAATTTTATTCGTTATTGTACTGAGTTTAATCTTAAAATATGTTCTCTAATGTCAGTACTGTTTGTTTATGGGCAGTTTTTTGAGTCAGTCACTGCATCTTTCAGCTACGAGTGAAACGCGAGGCCGTGGTCTGAAGTTCACAGCTAACCCGGCTCAGATTTCGTGACACATTGGCATAATAATTAGCGCTATTTCAGTTAAAAGCTTGAATACACTAAAGGGTTGAATACACTAAAATTAAAATTCTACTTTTGAATGTTACATGTTTTATGTCTAAAATGATTGTTAAATGAGTTTAAATGTATGTAATATTGTAAACTATGCTGTATTCACCCAAATAAATTTGTCTTGTATTTTGTCCATGTGTTCTTGCTTAATAATAAATGTTCATCTTTTGATTATTGCTGTTTTCCCCTAGTAATTCTGTAGTTGTTCGTATAATTTCCAGTCCATTTTAAACCAGCAACAATAGTTGACTTAAATAAAATAACCCAGCATGTTTGGTAAAAACATTTAACCCAACCAGCTGGGTCAAAATAACCCAGCATGTTTTCTGTCCAATATTTTCCCAGCGCTGGGTTGCCAAATAACCCAAGTTGGGTTGTTTTTAACCCAGCATTTTTTAGAGTGTGTGATGTCAAAGCTGAATTTTCAGCATTATTTTTCCAGTCTTCATTGTCTCATGATCTTCCAGAAGTCATTTTAATATGCTGATTTGGTGCTCAAGAAACAATGAATTATGCAGCTTAATATTTAATATTACTTTTTTTTAGGATCATTTAATGAATAGAAAGTTCACAAGAACAGCATTTATTTGAAATAGAAAGTTTTCGTAATAACAAATGAACAGTTCAGATGCAAAACCAGCTAAAAGCCATCTCGGTCAAAAATGAGATAATGCTACTGAGTGAATGCTCCAGACACATATTATACGTCCATCAAATACTTTTACTTCAAACTCGCTAAATTCCAGCCTCAGCCCAATCAGAAGTATCGGTACTTACATAGAAACCTATACAAAGTAGCCAGAAAGAAATGCTAATTGGAAAGAAATATGTCAGATGGATTTAGAGGCTTTTGCATCTGAACTCTTCAAATGTCTTTACCGTTACTTTTTGCTGAATAAATGCATTAATTTCTTTAAAAAAAAAAAATCTTACTGACCAAACTTTTAAAGAGTAGTGCATTACATTTCAGAGAGCCTTTCATATTCACTAAAATTACCAGAACAAACAAACAAAACCAAACATTGTTTGTCTGCAATTTGAAATTAGCAGAAAAGTTTAAATTACTACATTAAAAATAATATTAAAGAAAATTTGTTTAGAGGTAGAATGTTCTACATGAACACACTCATCCACTTTTCTGATCAAAGTAACTCTTTACTGCAAATTCCTTCTTTACATTTAAAAGCATCTTTATTATAATCCATTAGAGCTGTCCTTATAAATAAATATTATTTGCTTTCATTGGATTTCATTGTCCAAAAATAATAATTATAGCATAATAAATATTTGAAATCAAATTCTTCATTCCCTTTCTGTGTATTCTATTTGACTCACGCAAATGCACAAGTGACCACTCTATGAAGTACTTGAAGTTTAAAGACAACTCGCTCAGTTATGCACTGAGAAAAAACACCTCTCAATCACACTGAAGCCGGCCACATGAAACTATATGCTTTTGACCTTCTTTGAAGTATATTATAAAGTGCTTTTAAAGTAAAGTGCCCTCGAAATAATACAAGTAAGTAATGAAACAGATAGAGTAGGTGTAGGAAAGCAGATATGAAAAGAGTTCCAGAGTTCATTCAAAAATGAAGGGCTGGGGTGGGCGGAGTCTGTCATTCTGCTGTGATTGGTTGATTTGGGAGCTGAGCAGAAGAGTCTGATTCTGATTGGCTCCAGTCTGGCTCTTTTAGAACAGTCGTGGAGTCTTTACTTCCTTCTTCGCAACTGCTGGTCTTCACATCAAGGTTGTCGACAGATCTACCCGTGTTCTTGAGGATCCCTCTTAGTTTAGGTGAAGGAGTCGGAGACTGAATGGGGGGTTCGGGAGACTGAACGGGAGTTGGGGTTGGAGGCGGGGTTAAGTCCTGTTGCAGCGGTGGAGGAGAAAGAAAAGAACGGGATGAGTCAGGAAGAGAGGTTGGTGAACTTTCCGGAGAGTCCGATATAAATTCCAATGTGATCTCACAGGTCTCCACCGTCATGTAATTGGATATACTGGAGCTGAACTTCCTTAGGACGGGTGGAGTCGGCTTTTGAGCCATGGGTGGTGGAGGAGTCTCGCCGTCACCCCCTGTAATGATAATGCAGGGTGGGATGTCCTTGCCAACAGAAATTGGACTGGATGAGAACATGAAGGTGCTTAGCAGCGGGTCGTCCGGATCTAGAGACGCGTAAGAGTCGCGGCTCTGTCTCGGCGTCCGTTCGGCTAAAGCTTGTTGCTCAAACTGCCTAGCTTGTTCTCGGACTGACAGCTTTGTTTCTGTGCTTCGACCACTTTGGTCTACATCAGCATCAAGAGTTTCCCTGCTGTCCTTAAGCACCGCCTTCAGCTCTTGCTCCTCCCACTCGGCGGGATCCCATAGAGCCTGCCGACGCAGAGCATCGTAAAGCCCTCGTCCTCGAATACGGGACGGCAAGGACCAAGAAGTCATCTGGCTGATGGGGCTCGTCGGAGTTGGGACGTCACTGTCCAAAAACCCACCGACCCTTTGCACCTCCGAGTTGGGCTCTGGACTACTGGACACTCCATCCTGGTAAAGCGGATTTTGTGTGGTGAGTGGACGTTCATCTGAGAGGAAGGTGATGCTGCTTTCTGACTTAGGCAACTTGTCAAGCAACTTTCCGTTTCCCGCACACAGTTTGTGAGCGGCGATAGCACGAGAAGCGAAGTCTCTTATGAGACTCTGTCGATCCGCCTCCTCGATTACTGACTTTCGGCGCCTTCTGCAGCCCACGAAAGAAAATGAAAGGAAAGGAGATTGAAGCATGTGTGGAAAGAGACAGGGAGGAATTGAGTGAAGAGAACAGCCATGGGAGGACAGAGCGCTAATGACCCACTATACAAAATCCTTCACTTTAATGGAGTTTGAAAGAGTTCGGCCAAACAAATTTGCGAACGATTTTACTTTTAGCTTTAAGAAAGTTAAAGCAAACACTCTCAGTCAGGACTTCTGTGATGAATGTGACCCTGGACTACAAAACCAGTCTTGAGTAGCACAGGTATATGTGTAGCAATAGCCAAAAGTACATTGTATTGGTCATGATATTTCTTTTATGCCAAAAATCATTAGGATATTAGATAAAGATCATGTTCCATGAAGATAATTTGTAAATTTCCTAATGTAAATATTTAACATTTTTGATTAGTAATTTGCATCCCCAAGAACTTCATTTGGAAAACTTTAAAGGCAATTTTCTCAATATTTTTTGCACACTCAGATTCCAGATTTTCAAATAGTTGTATTTCAGGCCAAATATTGTCCTATCCTAACAAACCATACATCAATGAAAAGGTCATTTATTCAGCTTCAGGTTATGTATATAAATCTTTATTTTAAAAAAATGTATCCTTTTGACTGGTTTTGTGGTCTAGGGTCACAAATAGTCTTACTAATACTTCAGGAGACATTATAAGTCTTCTAAATAAGTTTGATTTAGAATATCGAATTTCCAAGTTCTTATTTAGAAAAGCATAATACAGTTATTATAGGAATTCGTTCATGATAAATATTCACTTGTAAACCAATAAAATGCTAATTTTTGATGGAAAAGATGTTTAAAAGACAGCTAATGAGCTTTTTTCCTTGGTAATCATAAGGCACACTGGGCTAGTATAAAAACACATTTTCTTCTAAACCATATCTGCTGTTTACTATGCACCTGAAAAATTGGTGGACACTTTGGTGGATGTAAAATCACAATAGTGATAATAAATAGCTGTTTGACTTTTCCATTTGTTGGCATGATAAGGCTAGACTTTAATGGTCATTATCATTTATTTTATTGAGTGTCTAACAGTAAATACCCGTCGTATTTATAATAAAACCATTTAAACGTGTTATTAATAATATAAATATATACAGGGGTTGGACAATGAAACTGAAACACCTGGTTTTAGATCACAATTAGTATGATATTGGGCCTCCTTTTGCAGCTAATACAACATCATTTCATCGTGGGAGTGACAAATACAAGTCCTGCAAAGCAGCCAGAGGGATTTTGAGCCATTTTCCTCTTGCAGAACAGTGGCCAGGTCACTATGTGATGCTGATGTGGGAAAACGTTTCCTGACTCGCTCCTCCAAAACACCCCAAAGTGGCTCAATAATATTCAGATCTGGTGACTATGCAGGCCATGGGAGATGTTCAACTTAATTTTCATGTTCATTAAACCAGTCTGTCACCAGTCTTGCTGTGTGTATTGGTGCATTATTATCCTGATACAGAGAACTACCTTCAAGGTACAATGTTTGAACCATTGGGTGCACATAATGAAACTTTACACTCTGCTCTAACTGGTGTAATGTACAATAAGTGAAGATTGGGCACCAGACAGCGCAAATATAGCCATGAGACCTCCAATACTATATTGGCGAGTGTTTCAGTTTCATTGTCCAACCCCTGTATATCACATTATTTATGTCACATTATTATGGGATCTCCTTCAAGCAGTGTATGAAGCTCCCAGATTCTCTCTTTTTTATTACAGTTTTTACATTAAATTCTATTTTTCAAAATAAACAAAATATGGTTCAACCGTTGCCGAAGTGATTGTGCTGAACAAATATTTGTACCAATTCCAGAAGCCTTTGCCCTCATGCTTTTGGGCCTTTTACTCCTCACCACCTCATACATTTATATGATTCTGAAACAAAACAAACTACTTTAATGATTTTTTCCCATAAAATGCGCTGCTCCATCAATGTTAAATAAAAAGATATTTTTATTTTCTGCACTCATACACTATGGGAGTATTGAAAACCACAAATATCCTTAATGGATTAGTCATGTCATCCAAGATGTTCATGTCTTTCTTTCTAGTCGAAATGGAATTAAGGTTTTTGAGGAAAACTTTCCAGGATTTTTCTCCATATAGTGGACTTCAATGGGGATCAGCAAGTTAAAGGTCCAAATTGCAGTTTCAATGCAACTTCAAAGGTCTCTACACAATCCCATTCAAAGAATAAGGGTCTTATCTAGCAAAACGATTAGTCATTTTCTAAAAAAAAATACAAATTTATATACTTTTATACCACAAATGCTCGTCTTGAACTAGCTTGACTTTACGCATTACATAATCACGTTGGAAAGGTCACGCGCGACATAGTGTTTACAACTTGCAAAGAAAGTAAAAAAAAAAAGGTAAAACAATGATGTTGGACGGTTTTGAAGCTGGAGAAGAGAGTTTTTCACCCTACCCTACCTTTTTAAACCAGAATACACAGACAAAAAACTAACCATGCTTGACTTTTCTGTGATCGCACAATGAGCTAGTGTAAAATAAAAAAAAATACTACTAAAAAATACTCTTCACTATATGGAGAAAAATCCTGAAACAATTTCCTCAAAAACCTTAATTTCTTTTAGACTGAAGAAAGAAAGACATGAACATCTTGGATATCATGGGGTGAGTAAATCATCAGGAAATGTTTATTCTGGAAGTGAACTAATCCTTTAAGTAGGAATACCCTATAGCTGACTTTGTATGGAACGCAGCAATAATACAATGAGTGCAAGCTGGCATTGAAATCATGTATTTCCAGCTACGAAGCGCAAAGATCATACACTGGCACTCATGAACCAGTCTGAAATCCCTATCTGTTCATTTAATCTTCTTCAAATATCAATCAAGATGATCTGTGACAACGGCGAGTCTTAAAGTGAAGGATGTGAGAAGCGTGTTTGTTTGCTTTGAGGAGAGAACTACGAGGAACCACTAGAGCCGGGAGGCAAGGGCTTTATCTAGCTAAACTACTAAAGCTTTAATCCACTACGGCGCTACACACATATCTGTGCATTTTTTCTTTTTAATGGTAAATAGTATCAAATATTCCTTTCAATATGCAGTATGACATAAATCGAGGCATAAAAACAGATGAAATGATAAAGGAAACTAGCAGAGCAGTTACACAGGGACTAGAAACTACAAACTACAAATGTAAGTCAAGAGGGATTCTAAAATACACTGATAGCAACGTGTAAGAAAGAGCACTGCAGGGAAATGCAGCATATTTTATGTTACTCACTGTAGTCCAAGGCTGGAAAATGCAGAGAAGATGAGAATGAATGAAACATGAGAGGAAAAATGCATGTAGACAGAGGGATACGTTGACAATTTAACACAGGCAGGCCCTGTTCACATTTGGCATTAACATGCATTTTCAGTGACTGAATCGAAAAGAGAAACTTGGCTGATGTAAATGTACACAAAAAAAATATGTTCCGCAAAGGTGTAAATGCAAATGTGTTTTTATTAATCGCACACAGCACAACTAAGTAGGTTATATATAAGTGGAGGTTTCTGTGGATAAGTGCGATTGGATCTCTATTCAAATCGCAAAGGAAAAGCACTGGAGTGCAATCCAGCTAAATAATATCCGGATACTCTCAGGATATGAAATGCATGTTAATAGCAGATGTAAAGAGGTCTGAGAGACACATGTAAAAGGTAAATAGAGAGGAAATGCAACCACTCATCCAATCATTCATTACACACATGAAGGGAGTGTGCAATATAATATATGCAGCAAACTAGTATTTCAGTGGGGCAGAAATGCAAAGAAAATATATTTGGGTCATATTTCACCCCAAAACCAACTGAAAATAAGAAAATAATGCCTATTTTAGGGTCATTAACATTTTGGTTATGCATTGAAAAAATGTAAAACAGAATAAATAAACAAACAAAAGTAAAATTATTTCAGCTAGCAACATTTCTCATTTTCATTTAGTTTAACTTGTACTAACATAAATAAACAAACAAAAAAAATAAATAAACTATTTTTACATATTAAAACAAAATTATTAAAATAAAAAAATATTAAAATAAAAATACAGAATTAAAAATATATATTAAATTATAATTATATAATTCAATTTAATTTATTACTTTTGTTTTGGGGTAAAATTTCTGTAAATTAAATTAAATAAATACATGAATCAACAAAAGAACAAAATGTTTGCCCAAATGCACGAGCAAACAAATTTTACCACAATGTTCCTTTCTGTTGATGGTATTAAACTGCTGTTCAGGAACACGGTCCAGCAATCTCAGCATCTATTCTAATGGATTCAATACAAAACCGCGTCTTTTTCGCTGTCTATTTGTGTTAGCAGCTGCATTTGTTTTGATTGCATTAAATCAAAAGCACTTTAAAAGGCTTTACCTGAGGGACGCAGATGCTGGGCTGCGGCTATAATCTTTTAATCTATTAACATTTCATTCCACTCACAACAGCCTTCAGCTTGGCAACGGACTCCTGCTACACCAAACCCACACGTCCAGTGAGCACATCTCTGTGGACGGACTTAATATTAAAGCCAAAACCACAGCTAATTTACCCAAAAAAACAAGTACTTTTGGGATGTCAAAAAAGGAACAGTTTCTCCCTTTGGAGAATGTCAAGACTTCACCACAAAAAACTTGTTTGTTTTTCAAATAAAGAATCAAGTCAGGCCATTAAAGGAATAGTTCACATAAAAATTAATATTCTGCCAGCCTATTATTTAAACACCCTCGTTATTTCCAAAACTGTGAGACTTTCTTTCCTCCATGGAACATGAAATAAGATATGTTCACACTCCTTTTGTCCATTACACTGCGCCGCAGTTTTGCATTCACGCATAATCAGACAATTGTTTGATGCACATGACCTTTAAAGTCATTGGTTCTTCTATGCTTTGCATATTTAGTAAATTTGAATATGCAATACTTTAAATTTGACTACTTTTACTGCACCATATTATTTTTTTTCTCAATTATGTCGTAATAACGAGATGTTATGTCAGTTTAACAACATATTTTCTCATAATCATGAGATGTTAAGTCATTAAAACTGCATCTTTTTTTGTAATAACGAGATGTTATGTTGTTAAAACATCTTTTTCTCCTTAAAACAGCATCTATTCTCATAATAACGAGATATGTCATTAAAGCAACATCTTTTCTCATAATGTTATGTTGTTAAAAAATCTTTCTGGTTAAAGCGTCATCTTTTCTTGTAATAACGAGATGTTATGTCAACATCTTTTTCTCATTAAAACACATTTTTTTCTTGTAAAAAGATGATGTTTTCTTGTAATAACGAGATGTTATGTCATTAAAATTTTTAATTAACAATGTTATCTTGCTAAAACATCTTTTTCTCATTAAAACACCATCTTTTCTTGTAATAACGATATGTTATGTCGTTATAACAACATCTTTTTCTTTTTGTAATAAGATGTCGGTAAAGCATCATCTTTTTTAATAATAACAAGATATGTCGTTAAAGTGACATCTTTTCTCGTAATAATGAGATGTTATATCGTCAAAACATCTTTCTCGTTAAAACATCATTTTTTCTCATAATAACTTGATGTTATGTAGTTAAAACAACATCTTTTTCTTCTTGTAATAACAAGATATCGGTAAAGCGTCATCTTTTCTACTAATAATGAGATGTTATATCATTAAAGCATCTATCTCGTTAAAACATAATTTTTTCTCATAATAACTTGATGTTTTGTCGTTAAAACATCTTTTTCTCATTAAAATGGCATATTTCCTCGTAATGAGACGTTATGTAGTTAAAACAACATACTTTTCTTGTTAAAGTGACATCTTTTCTCGTAATAATGAGATATTGATAAAGTGTCATCTTTTCTCATAGTAACAAGATATGTCGTTAAAGCAGCACATTTTCTCGTAATAACGAGATGTTATGTCGTTAAAACATCTTTTCTCGTAATAACGAGATATGCTGTTAACATGACATTTTCTCATAATAACGAGATGTTAAGTCATTAAAACGGCATCTTTTCTCGTAATAACGAGATGTTATGTTGTTAAAACAACACCTTTTTTCTTTTAAAACATCTTTCTCGTTAAAACAATTTTTTCTCATAATAACGATGTTATGTTGTTAACATCTTTTTCTCATTAAAATGGCATATTTTCTCGTAATGAGCTGTTATGTAGTTAAAACAACATACTTTTCTCGTTAAAGTGACATCTTTTCTCGTAATAATGAGATATTGATAAAGCGTCATCTTTTCTCATAATAACAAGATATGTCGTTAAAGCGGCATATTCTCTCGTAATAACGAGATGTTATGTCGTTAAAACATCTTTTCTTGTAATAATGAGATGTCGGTAAAGCGTCATCTTTTCTCATAATAACAAGACGTTGTGAAAGCTTTTCTTTTCTCGTAATAACGAAATGTGTCGTTAATGTGACATTTCTCGCAATAACTTAATGGTATGTCGTTAAAACATCTTTTTCTTGTTAAAACAATCTTTTCTCATAATAACAAGATGTCGGTAATGCGTCATCTTTTCTCATAATAACAAGATATGTCCTTTAAGCAACATCGTTTTTCGTAATAACGAGACGTTATGTTGTGAAAATGCCTTTTTTTTTTTTTGTTAAAACGACATCTTTTCTCATAATAACAAGATATGTCGTTAATGCAACATCTTTGATTTAGTGTTTTGGTCCAAAATATTTTTGTGGTGTTCCATACAGGTTTGGAATGACAGTAGAAATTAATGACAAAAATTAAATTTTTGGGTGAACTAATCTTGATTTTTCAAAACACACACACATGCACACTCACACAAAAACTCTCAGAAAACTCCTGTTCTGTGAATATTCACAAGCACACATAAATCTTGTTAACCGTCTGTCTGCTGAAGGTTAAAGGCATTATTTCGGATAGGTAACTTACATGCCGCCGTCTCCCAGCTCTTCGTAGAGATTGGTCGGAGCGCCACCTCCTGTCGATTTGCCAGCAGGAAGAGCCATCTGGATACGGGCGGTTTTGGCACACTCGGCCTGCCTCCTGTAAAGCACCCCCAAAGAGTGAGTTTCCTTCTTTTCAAAAGGCTCATTTCAGCTCTATTATAGGAAGATATGAGGTCTGGAGCTCCGGCAACTCTCATTTGATCTGTTCCAGCACTTTTTATTCATGCAATGCAAAATATCATGGGTTATTCAGCACCTTTCATACTGAGATGAGGTGTTTTATTAGGAGGGAGCTGAACCCGGCTCACTTTGTACTCTATGAGGTCATGAAACCAGTCATTTCTGTTCATTTTCAAAGGCATCGCTATTGTGCTGGAATCAGAGAGGGCTGGAGTGAGTATGTCCTTTGCGTCTCATCTCAATTCATGCATTCTACTCATATGTTCTTGTTCTAAAGGACTGAACCAAATAACGAGGGTACGATAACACAGACTATCCGCCAAATAATTCATCAAAAAGAAGAATCTGAACTTACTCTTTGAATCTGAGCGCAGGGTCCACAAGCAGCGACAGGAAGTGCAGGGAAAGAGGAAGAGGAAAGGAGAACTGTTAGATAATTAGGCACAGGAAAAATTCAACGAAACACAACAATGATATTAATTAAAAGGAAGGCTGTCATATAGAATATAATATAATATACCCACAAACCAAAAGAGGACAATAGGTTTATTAAATGGATAGTATAAAAATATACTGGATAATAATAAAAAATAAAGGATATTATACTTAACAGAAAATATAAGAAAATAGTATAATATAATATAATATAATATAATATAATATAATACACTCACAAACCAACAGAGAACAACTGGTTTAGAAAATGGGTAATGTAAATACTCAATTATAATAAAAATAATGGATAATATACTTAATAAAATCTAAGAAAATGCTATAATATAATACCCACAAACCAACAGAGGACAACAATAAATGCATAAATTAATAAATAAACTAATTAATTAATTCATTCATTAATAATTAAATAAATAAATAAACACATAAATAAATAAATACGTATTTAAATAAATATTTATACATTTATTTATGCTTTCAATAATTCAATTATGCATCTAACGATTTATTTATGTAATTCAACATTTATTTAATTATGAGTAATTTGGCCCTCCATAATTATCCATTATTTTTATTATTATCCATAATATAATATAATATAATATATAAACAAATATTCAAAAAATGTTAATGTAATTATGCCCTTTGACCTGTGTGTAAATTCCAACCACTGATGCAATTCAGCTTGATGTATATTTAATGGTTTGCTTATTTGTCAGAATAATGTAATGTCTTCAAATTATCTTCATTTGCGCGCTTTTCCCAAAAAATATTGCTATTGTACATGCATGAATTGCCATATGCAATTGTGATTAAGTGTCATTAACTTGGTTAATCAGCACATTGTGTAACAGATCACGATCTTCATTCATATTTTTATTCGACTGGCAGTCCAAATTCTAATTTCACAGGCCAGAAAATGCATGTAGTGTTGAACCATGCAGCCCATTTTGGTTTCAGCTACTGCTGCAGGTGTGTGTGCATTATTCATGCTGTAAAATGTGATAAGAGCCCAGGATAACCCTGGTTTATCCCACATCTCCACAGCTGAGAAACAATACAGCTCTCAACAGCAACCTCTCTCTCTCTCTCTCTCTCTCTCCAGCTCTCCATTTTCCTTCCCATCTTTGTATTTCATCCACACACTCTCTCGTCCTGACCCCGGGCTTCCTGGAGGCTATCAAAGACGTGGTCCTCTCAATATTATTTATTTAACCAGAATGCAATTACTTGAAAGACAGTGTGAGATCTTGTGTCGTGATATATAAGCTAACACTTGTGCATCCTATTATGCATCTTCAGTAAACAACCAAATGAAATGACATAACGTCACTTCACCTTTAATACAAGAGTCTAATCACAAAATGAACTGTTTAATATGCGTATAAACATCTGAACGCAGTCATGCATGAGTACGTGTGTGTGTGTGTGCGAGAGCGAGCTTCACTCACGTACTGTAGGTGTGTGTGTTTAGCTGTTTGTGTTCGCTCTATGATTACCCATCTGTTATGTATTTACACAATAGCTGATGACGGACTCATTGGTGTGTGCAGAAGGTCAGGACCACACTCACGTCTCAGAGGAACTGCTGTGTGTGGAGAGCAGACCCATATGCTGGGCTTTCATGAGATGTGACGGATGGATCGAATGCCTGGGATATGTCACAAACGCTTATAATTAATCTGCTTTCACACAGAGCTGGCTGGGAGATTAGCCTGTTAGCATGGCTAATTACTGAAAAAAAGCCATTTTAATACCTGGCATCCAATACTCATCTCCCTCACCTACTGTGTGTGTTTTTTTTCAGCCTGTCCTCAACACTCTCAGAACTGTAGAGGTTACAAATAGAGACGTACAACTGCAGAGTACACCGTCTTCATGTGTGTACAATAGCAGCTCTGAGATGGAAGGTACAAGGTACTCTGTCTTTATGTTGTATACATTTTTAACAGCTAAGAATCTCATACTCAGACACACTTAGAAAAGCAGCTGTCGAATCGAGATGCATAATGCATGTATGATGTATGATATTTGTGAATATAAACAATATACACTGAGCTAAATTATAAACACAACACTTTTGTTTTTTCCCCCATTTTTCATGAGCTGAACTCAAAGATCTAAGACAATTTCTATGTACACAAAAGGCCTATTTCTCTCAAATATTGTTCAAAAATCTGTCTAAATGTGTGTTAGTGAGCACTTCTCCTTTGCTGAGACAATCCATCCACCTCACAGGCTGGCATATCACGATGCTGATTAGACTGCATGATTATTGCACAGGTGTGCCTTAGGCTGGCCACACTAAAAGGCCGCTCTAAAATGTGCAGTTTTATCACACAGCACAATGCCACAGATGTCGCAAGTTTTGAGGCAGCGTGCAATTGGCATGCTGACTGCAGGAATGTCTATCAGAGCTGTTGCCCGTGATTTGAATGTTCATTTCTCTACCATAAGCCGCCTTCAAAGACATTTCAGAGAATTTGGCAGTACATCCAACCGACCTCACAACCACAGACCACGTGTAACCACACCAGCCCAGGACCTCCACATCCAGCATATTCACCGGACATGTCACCCATTGAGCATGTTTGGAATGCTCTGGATCGGTGTATACAACAGCGTGTTCCAGTTCCTGCCAATATCCAGCAACTTTGCACAGCCATTGAAGAGAAGTGGACCAACATTCCACAGGCCACCATCAACAACCTGATCAACTTTATGCGAAGGAGATGTGTTGCACTGCGTGAGGCAAATGGTGGTCACACCAGATACTCACTGGTTTTCGGATTCCCCCGGAACCTCCCAGCACAGTAAAACTGCACATTTTAGAGTGGCTTTTTATTGTGGCCAGCCTAAGACACACCTGTACAATAATCATGCTGTCTAATCAGCATCTTGATATGCCACACCTCTGAGGGATGGATAGATTATCTCAGCAAAGGAGAAGTGCTCACTAACATAGATTTAGACAGATTTGTTAAAAATATTTGAGAGAAATAGGCCTTTTGTGTACATAGAAAAAGTCTTAGATCTTTGAGTTCAGATCATGAAAAATGGGGGCAAAAACAGAAGTGTGGACTTTATAATTTTGGTCAGTGTATTATACGCTTAAACACAGGGGGTTGCGATTTAAAGGTCCACTAAAGTGCTTTGAAACACACAGCATTAATATATGCACTGATGTCATTTCAACCGCCCCCTTTTTTAAAATAGCAATAGCGTTTTGTTTATATCACAGCTTGGGCCAGAGCCACTGAACTCATTAAGATATGTTTAACAGCGTATGACAGCCACAATCTATCCCTATCGCTATTAGATACTGCATTCAGTGTAGAATTCAAATGGCTCCGATACATTTACATTTAGTGGGCTACACTGATTCATGAATACGATCCGCTCCGTGCTATTGTGTCTCTGTACTGCATAAGCATATTTACCCTATATGAATCATTCCCTATCCCCTATATAGTGCACCACGTGCCATTCGCCGTACAGAAAATAGTAACTCTGTGAACAGACTAAGCGGGACACTTTAAATTGTGGAGCATTTGATTGGACAGAAAGTTTGATGAGAGGCTGAAGTGCAGGGTGATGTCATCAAAATTGTTGATCCATTTGAGTGGAATCACTAGTTTTAGTTTAGAATGCTTATATCTTGAAAATGTGAATTTTGTCATTGTTTTGGAGAACAGTAGCTTATAAATAACCTTAAGACTAACATATTTTACTAAAAGCCAAAAAACTTCAATTTTGATTTCATGGGGACTTTAACAAATCCTGTTTACCACAGTCATGAGGAAAAATTAAGAGAAAATGAAGAAATATTCATAAAATTCAGCATCATTTCTGTATGTTTTTTTACGCCTTGAAAAAAGAGAATAAATATAAAAATTATAATAATAATGATATTAATAATAAAATTATGACAATAATAACAACAATTATAATCATTGTTATCATTACGTTGCATATTTATTGGCTAGTTATAATTAATTAATTACAATAATAATAATAATAATAATAATAATAATAATGGTAATTATTATTATTACGTTTTTTAATTTACTGGCTGGCTAATACTAAAAATAACACTGCTACTACCAATAAAAATGATGTCAATTATATTCATTATTAAAAAATCAATTCCAGAACAAAAATGTACAGATAATGTACTCACCCCGTTGTCATCCAAGATGTTCACGTCTTTTTTTCTTCAGTCATAAAGAAATTATGTTTTTTGAGAAAACATTTCAGGAATTTTCTCCATATAATGGACTTCTGTTGTGCCCGCAAGTGTGAACTTCCAAAACGCGGTTTGAATGCAGCTTCAAATGGCTCTAAATGACCCCAGCCGAGGAATAAGGGTCTTATCTAGCGAAACGATCTGTCATTTTCTAAACAAAATAAATAATATACTTTTTAACCTTAAATTCTCTTCTTGTCTAGCTCTGCCATGCGCATGCGTACTCTGTGCATTCCAGTTCAATACAGTTAGGGTATGTCAAAAAACTCCCATCTTATTTTCTCCTTCAACTTCAAAATCATCCTACAATGCTGTTTTACCTTTTTTTAAAGGGCGTTTGACCTTCTTTGCACGTTCGCTTTGCAAACACTGGGTCGGTACTTCTGCAGTGATGTAGGATGATTTTTAAAGTCGGAGGAGAAAATGAGATGGGAGTTTTTCAGTCCACCCTTAATGTACCAGAATGCACAGAGTACATGCAGAGCTACATTAGACAAGCATTTGTGGTTAAAAAGTATGTAAATTGTTACTTTTTTTTTTTTTTTTAGAAAATAACCGATTGTTACGCTAGATAAGACCCTTCTTCCTCGGATCGTTTAGAGCCATTTAAAGCTGCACTGAAACTACATTTTGTAACTTCACTCGTGGGCACCATTGAAGTTTACTATATGGAGATAACTGCTGAAATGTTTTCCTCAAAAAACATAATTTCTTTACGACTGAAGAAAGAAAGGCATGAACATTTTGGATGACAACGGGGTTAGTACATTATCTATAAATTTTTGTTCTGGAAATGAACTACTCCTTTAAATAATAATACCCTGCTGGTTGGCTGGTTTTAGCTGCCCTTTTAGCCTGGTCATAGCTGGTTTGCAGGCTGGTTTTAGAGGGGTTTTGACCACTTCTTTAACTGGTCAGGCTGGGAGACCAGCTAACCAACCAACTGAAGCCAGTTAAACACCAGCATAGCCAGGCTGGGAGACCAGTTTGACCAGTTTAAACCACCTAAGACCAGCCTGCCAGCAAAGGCTGGTTTCAGCTGTTGTTTGTGTTCAGCAGGAAATAGTAGTTATAATAGTAAGTAGGCAGCCAATTGAATAAAATAAGCTAAAAGAATATGTGAATGTGTCTGTAGCACACTTTAATTATTTTATTGCGACTAAATTAACCCTTTAACTGTCACCGTCCACCCTGTGGGACACCTAAGTTTACTTCACCATATTACAAATAAATCCTAATCTAATCATGACAAAAAATACATTGTTGGAAAGGTCTAAGACTCCTGAATAGATATTTTACCATATTTTTGTGTTACAAATTATGTAGGAAAATTAATAGATTAATATATGTCAAGAGTGCAACTTAAAAAATCTACATCATAACATGAATTCTGACCTTTGTCACAAAAGACTTTTTTCGTTGCCTTTTTCTCTATCACACTTTAGATATCATAAGAAATTATACATCAGTTCAAAACTTAAAATCTCAAAATTCATCCTTTGAAAGGCATTTTAAAATCAGACATTGCATTACCACAGAAAATGTACATCAAAATCATATTACAAAATGTTTTCATTCATGAATCATAAAAATTTAAGTCTGGATAGTGCATTCTTATGTTTGTGTTCAAAAATGGGAGTGACACTTAAAGGGTTAAGTAATAAGTAAATTAAGTCTGATGGGACTGTT
This sequence comes from Cirrhinus mrigala, assembly GCA_036247105.1. Taxonomy (NCBI): domain Eukaryota; kingdom Metazoa; phylum Chordata; class Actinopteri; order Cypriniformes; family Cyprinidae; genus Cirrhinus; species Cirrhinus mrigala. Next base: position 29,744,794 of record CM070019.1, read on the forward strand.
TTCCACAGTGCTAAAATACAGTGTTTTCCTGAATGTATAAGATGTTGAAAAGCTAAAAATTTATGACATATGAGACTGATTATCACAGAGGGGACTGACAAGCAGTGTCTATCACAGCTGTACGAAAATTCTACTCACTGTTTGTACGTCACCATAATGATGAGTATAGCAGGGATGCAGCACAGAATGATGATGATGGCCAACGCCAGCAGTGCCCCCTCTGTGTAGCCCACCGCCTGCGCAGCCTTCTTCACACTCGCCACGATATCAGGAGAACGGATCTCCAGAATCCGCCCACCCTCGCCCAGGTACGGCTGGAACTCTTTATTGATGTCCAGAATCTTGCCGTCCAGAAATCTGTCAAACACACATTGAGTAGACATTTTAAAAAGGAATTTAAACATAGATCTTTTTCTTACACAAATATGGACCTGTACAATAAACATCATAATCCAAAAAAAAAAAAAAAAAAACTTCCATAAAAAAACTAGTTTGTATACTAATAATGTAAGAGAAATTAATACAGTTGCATTAATGCAACTAAAATATACTGAAAAAACTTATTTGCAAATAAAATAAAAAAACATAAATTGTGTGCTTATGTCCATTATCCACTATCCATTGACTGTACAGATGATAAATATAATATCAAATAAAAAGCAATAAAATGAATACATAAAAAAACAATATGCTATGTGCTAAAATTTCAATCTGTTCCTTACAACAAACATGTACCTGTAAAATAAGCACACCATAATCATAACAAATGATTTGTACAAATAAAGTCTGTACACTTTCTGGCTTCGCAGTAATAATGCAACTGTATAAATGAAACTGAAATACATGAATATGAAAAAATTGTGATCAAATTAAAAATAAAATAAAACAGAAATAAAATAAAACAGAAATACACATTAAGTCTGGACACTTTCTGGCTGCACAGTAATAATGCAACTTTATAAATGAAACTGAAATACATGAATATGAAAAAATTGTGATCAAATTAACAATAAAACAAAATAAAAAATGTTCAAAATGTATAAAATTATAATGCATTTGTAGAAAAAAAAATTTTTTGGGATTATATTAAAACTGAAATACAAATAAAGTCTACACTTTCTGGCTGCACAGTAATAATGCAACTGCATAAATGAAACTGAAATATATATATATGAAAAGATTGTGATCAAACTAAAAATAAAATAAAAAATGTTCAAAAATTATAAAATTATAATGCATTTGTAGAATTTTTTTTTTTAATTATATCAAAAATAAAATAAAAGATAATAAAAAAACAGAAATACAAATAAAGTCTACACTTTCTGGCTGCACAGTAATAATGCAACTGCATAAATGAAACTGAAATATATGAATATGAATAAATTGTGATCAAATTAAAAATAAAATAAAATAAAAAATAAAAAATTTAATTATATTAAATTAAATTATAATGCATTTGCAGAAAATCTCATTTTTTGAATTATATTAAAAACGAAACAAACGAAACGAAACAAAACAAAACAAAACAAAATAAAATAAAATAAAATAAAATGTAAACAAACAAACATACAAACAAAAAAACAATATGGTGCAATTAAAATTTCAATCTGTTCCTTACACAGATATATACATGTACAGTAAGCACATCATAATCACAAGACTGTACATTTCTGCTCACATACACAGCATGTTTATACTGTAGTAACTATGACAGCCTTGAGATGATTGACAGTTAAATGTTGATAACATTCAGTGTGAATCCAAAGCATCTTCGGCAGAGAAACAGGAGCCAAGAATCCTTGTAATGAGGGTAGCATCCATTCAGCTGTATTTAGCCTTCTCCAGTTCATCGTATGAGTTACTAGGCAACATGATATGGAAATCCTCATTCTCCCCTGCATGTGTAAATGGCTTGACTGTGCTAATATCAACCTGAATTATTATTATTTAATATCTTGATATAGAGCTTATTACCAGTGCCACTCCAAAGCAGAGCAAGAGTACTCTTCTCCTGAGCCGACATGAAGTGTGAATAGACCTGGCTTTGTTGAAACTTTGTTGATCAATAATGTTTAAATAGACCTGCATGTTAAGTACCTCATAAGTATCCACGGCAGACCAATTAGCCGTGCTGCAGCAGAACACTTCAACAGAAGCACCTAGTAAACAGGACTGTTCAAACACAATCGATTATCCAGGTTTAAAGACTGATGAAAGACTGCATGTGTTTGATCTATATGGTCAAACAGACCTGCAAAACCACATGTATATGAGCTTCGCAACATCTGAAGAGTCCTTTCGGCTTTAAAGAAATGAGGGTGAATAGATTTTGAGTCTGCTATGCTATTCTGAATTTACACCCCATTTACACCTGCGTTTTGCTCCACACATTCCATCAAATCAATCTAGTTGTTAAACCGGTGTGACTTTTTCTTCTGTGGAACACAAAAGAAGATATTAAAAAAAGCCTCAGTTTTTGTCCCAACAGTGTTGTTTTGAACAACATTCTTCATCTTCTATGTTTTGCAGAAGAAATAAAGTAGGTAAATAAATGGCGACAGATTTTTTTTTTTTTTTTTTAGCCTGCCATAATTAATCAAGTTTTTTATCTACAACTGAATTAAAAATCTAAATAATAACTTTTAATTTCCAAGCTGATTAAAATAAAATAAAATAAAATAAAATAAAAAATCTAATAAAAAATAAATAAAATCAAATAAAATGTGTTGGTTCACTATGTAGAAAAGCAACAGAATGCCCACACAAAGACAAAAAATAATGAATAAATGGCGACAATTTAAATTTTTCAGCCAGACTGCTGTAATTCAACAAGTTTTTATCTACAACTGAATTAAAAGTCAAAATAATAGGTTTTTATTTCCAAGCTGATTACTGGACTCGCACAAAATAAAATAAAAAATAAATAAAATAAAATAAAATAAAATAAAATAAAATAAAATAAAATAAAATAAAATAAAATAAAATAAAATAAAATGTGTTGGTTCACCAAGTAGGAAAGCAATGGAATGTCCACACAAAGACAGAAAATAATAATGTCTTAAATATAATAAAGAAACATAAAATAAATAAAATAAAGTAATATTAAATAAAATAAAATAAAATAAAGTAAAATAATAAAATAAAATAAAATAAAATAAAATAAAATAAAATAAAATAAAATTTGGTTCACTAAGTAGAAAAGCAATGGAATGTCCACACAAAAACAGAAATTAATAATATGTCTTAAATATAATAAAGTAACATAAAATAAATAAAGTAATATTAAATAAAATAATATAAATAAAATTAAATAAAAACGAAAGTATATATATATATATATATATATATATATATATATATATATATATATATACACTCTCATATGTCAGTATGGTATGTGATGGTTTACTAAATGGAAAACAAATGGATCAAAGTCAAGCTGGACTGATGCACGGTGGAAACAGAAAGGAGTGACGAACAAACTGCCAATATTGTGTTTCTTTTCTAAATCAAAGACGCTGGAAGATCATTTCAGATCGTTAGATCCAGGTTTAACCCCTGGTTTTACCAACAAGGCCTTCATCTCTTTGAATCACGTCCCTGTTGTGGAGGAAGAGAAGCAGCATGCCTTAACCCACACTGTTACAGACACGCAGTGTGAACGTGCTCAACAATGGTTGCCTGTTTTTATCGTATTTCAATGGTGAGTCAATGGGCTTCTAACCAGCAGGATGACTGGATTTATCCATACAAAACACCACTGAGAGTGACCAGATGGATTCTGGAGAAAGAAACTAGTTTTGTGAGGGGAACTTTTGTGACAGCTGAGGTGTAGCTCAGACTGTAAAGCTTTGAGAAGCAGATTTTGAGTTTTATGACCTGGGACACAAGAAAACAACCTTGTCTCCAGCAGAACATATGAAAGGAGAAAGGTGGAAAAAACTCAGCAGTCGGCTGGTCTCAGTGAGGAGGGTACATACACACAAACAAACACAATGTCTGAAGAACAGCATGTCCCCGTGTAACTGAGTCAAATGGAGACAGATAATGTCCAGACAAACACACACAAAATAATATGCCACCATCTGTAACAAAGAAAAATTGCAAATGAGATGAGGGACAGTTCAGCCTAAAATGAAAACTGATCATTCAGAAAGGGCATAGAATTTAGTAGGGATGCTATAGGGACATGCCCCTACCTATATCCAGTGACTACTAAATTGTCCCTAGCAATAGTTTTGATCAAACAATTAAATACATGTGTATGTAACCACTGTTGTTGTAATTTCAGCCACATCTGAAATAGGTCATACCACTGATATTATCTGAAAAGTTAGCATATAAATCAGCCAAAGTCTTTAAAACATACATGTACAAGTCAGTTGAATGATAAGGTTTACCTTCTTCAACTTAGCTGTTATGCTGTTTTGTGTTCATCTGCTTCTCATATTTGCTGGTATGAGATGACCAACTGAATTGCAGTGGTCAAACTATTTAAAATATAGTGAATTAAGCTTCAAACTCAATCATAAAGCACAATTATTTCATCTAACATGCATTTTGAGGTGCACCTCGTCATTTTAATGGAGTGTTTAGAGGTAAAATTAGCAGTAAACCAGTTACCTCACCTTAATATGTTTGTAGATTTGTGTTGGATGTTATCTTTAGAATGGAAATATGGATATTTTATTTGTAAACATCACACTTTTTTCTCTTATTTCAATTGATGTCATAAAACTAGTGCGCTAGGCCACTAATAGTACTGACAGTGTCGTGCAAACATGGCTGAAGACGTGAAAACCGGAGGAACTGACAAACTGATTCAATTGAGTGAGTCATTTATGCTAGAACCGCCCCGGTTGACTCAAACTCGTGACTTCAAAGATTCAGTTCAAGTGATTCACTAACAAAAAAAAAAAAAAGACTGATCAAAAGAGCCTTTCATTTTCAAATTTCAACATCGCTTTTAAAGAATTTAAAAAGCACATATAGTGATAAGTGAAACAGAGCTTTTAGAAACTCTGAATCAGTTAAACCACTGCATGGCAAAATGATTCACTGTTTTGAAATGCTCCAATCGGATCACGTATCGCAGGTTTGATTCAGTTCAGGACTTTCAAATCGCGTATCGCAAATCATTTGATTTAGTTTGGGTGTTTGGAGCTGATTTACGAATCATTTGATTTAGATTGGAGCTTCGGAGCGGTTTTGTGAATTTTTTTATTCATTTTTTGAATTATTTGATTTTAATTCAGTTTGGGACTTTCAAATCATTGCATTTAGGTTGGGTCTTTGGAGCCGGTTCGTGAATCATTCGTTTTAGATCGGAGCTTCGGAGCAGGTTCGCAAATCCACGCTCAGAAGCCATAGTTCGCAAATCATTATTATTTAGATGGGACTTGTAGAGCGCAAATCGTTTGATTCAGATTGGAGCTTCAGAGCAGATTAGCAAAGCGCAAATTTAGCGAATTGAATGATTTGTGATCCGCACTTAGAAGTCATGGTTAGCGAATCATTATTCAGATGGGACTTGGAGCACAGATGTGAATCATCTGATTCAGTTCGGAACTTCAGAGCGGGTTCGCGAACCATTTCGCAAATTGAATCATTCACGAACCGTGGTCCTGATTCTGATTTGAAATGATGGTTTGTGAATCATTATTCAGATGGGAATTAGGAGCGCAGATATCGAATCATTTCAGTTCGGCACTTCAGAGCGAGTTCTTGAATCATTTCAAGAATGTAATGATTCGCGAACCGTGCTCCTGAGTCCTGATCTGAAATGATGGTTCACAAATCAATATTCAGATGTGACTTGTTCGTGGAACTTTTTTCTGATTTCTTTCTTTTTAAACAGTACAAAACATCAAACCATTACTCGAACCACATATATACATACATATACTGTTTGCGAAGGATCAACTGAGTGAGTCATTTATGTTGGAACTGCTCCGATTGATTCAAACTCGTGACTTCGATCAATCAGTTTAGCCGATTCACTAGCAAAAACCAGATCAAAACAGCCATATTTTGAATTTTAACATCACTTGTAAAGTTTTTTAAAAGCACGTATAGTAATGGGTGAAATGTAGCTTTTAGAAACTCAGAATCAGTTAAACCATTGCATCGCAAAATTATTTACTGTTGCGAAATGCTCCAATCGGATCGTGTAGCGCACATTTGATTTTAATTCAGTTTCGCACTTTCAAATCATTTCATTTAGGTTGGGTCTTTGGAGCTGGTTCGCAAATCATTTGTTTTAGATCGGAGTCATGGTTCACAAATCATTATTTAGATGGGACTTGGAGCACAGATGCAAATCATTTGATTCAGATCGGAACTTCAGAGCGGGTTCGCGAATCATTTCACAATTTTAATGATTCGCTGAGTCCTGATCCGAAATGATGGTTTGCGAATCATTATTCAAATGGGACTTCGAAACGTGAATCATTTGATTCAGATCGGGACTTCGGAGCATGTATCGTGAATCATTTGATTCAGGTCAGGACTTTGGAGCGGGTTTGTGAATCTTTTTTTCTGATTTCTTTCTTTTTAAACATTACAAAATATCAAACCATTGCTCAAACCACATATACATACACACACATGTAGGGTTTCTATGTTTTATGGGGACATTCATATGGGGACAGATGATTCAGTTCAAGACTTTCAAATCGCGTATCGCAAAGCATTTGATTTAGGTTGGATCTTTGGAGCTCGTTTGCAAATCATTTGAGCTGGATCGGAACTTCGGTGCGGTTTCATAAATCTTTTGATTTAGATCGGGACATCAGAGCGGGTTTGCAAATCATTTCGTACATTGAATGATTTGCAATCCACACTCAGAAGTCACAATCCGAAATTATGGTTCATGAATCATTATTCAGATGGGACTTAGGAACGCAGAGCATAAATCATTTGATTCAGATTGGAACTTCAGAGTGGGTTCACGAATCATTTTACGAACTGAATGCTCAGAAATCACTACCCGAAATGATGGTTCGCGAATCATTATTCAGATGGGATTTAGGAGCATGGATCACGAATCATTTGGCTCAGATTGGCACTTCAGTGCGAGTTTGTGAATCATTTCGCGTGCTCCTGAGTCCTGATCGGAAATGATGGTTCGCAAATCATTATTCAGATTGGACTTCGAAGCGTGAATTATTTGATTCAGATCAGGACTTTGGAGCGGGTTCGTGAATCTTTCTTTCTGATATCTTTCTTTTTGAACAGTACAAAACATCAAACCATTACTCAAACCACATATATACATATATATACACGCACATATTGGGTTTCCATCTTTTATGAGGACATTCCATAGGCGTAATGGAATGGTTTTTATACCATACAAACCATATTTTCTGTCCACTTAACCTAACCATTAACCTACCCCTCACAGGAAACTTTCTGCACTTTGACAATAAAAACTACTACAGCCTAAACTAAAATTAAAAATAAAAATATTAAAATAACAATGATTTCATGGCTCTCAAAATCCATTTGCAGTTCGGCATGCTTGGTGTTTGGCATCAAGGACAACAAACTTGACACAAGCTTGTCTTCAAAGTTCAAATCTGAACATGCATGAATGAGATTTCAGAGTGACATAGGAGCAAACAACAACAATACTACAATAACTTTCCTCGAACATTTCAGCTGGTTCTGCTAAACAATAAAGAGATTAAATGAAGACTTCTGCTGGAAGTTCTCAAAATTCTTTTGCTTTATGTCATCACATGCAATCTAAAATCTATCGGGATCTCAACAAATAAATACAATTAAAAGTCAGAGATTTTAATATGAGCTCAAACATTTCTCATCAAATATCTCTCACTATGCAGTATGTCAACAACTGTTTCCTTTATGTCTTTATATCTCAAAAGAAATGTTACCAGTAACCTCTAAGGCATAAAAAATTCATCTGGGCAGCTGCTCTGCTTTGGCAGAGATACAAGCACGGGCAGAACACATCTAACAGTGAACAAAATAAAACATGTATAAGAGTAAGAAGTGTGTCTAGAAAGGCAGAATAAGGCAGGTGGTCTGTGATCTCCTGTGCTTGTGAATATGAATGAGATGTGTGTGTTGGCTCAGTAAACACATATTTGAACAGAATCCTGATGACTTGTGTTGGATCCCAGTGACAGAAGCTTCTCCCTGCTGAGTCACGGGGCACAGCAGAGTTTAAACGAGCATATTGCTGTGTGTCTGGACTTCAGGGGGCTTTTCTCCTCTCGACTGAGGAGGACAGGTGCTTCCTGTACAACAGCTGTTCACATAGGCAGTTCATTTCCTTTTTCACCTTTACCTTTTTTCTTTTTTTTTTTTTCAATTAGAGACTAGAGACATGCCACGATGGCCAAAGAGTTTTATATATTTTATATATTTTTATATATTTATATATATATTTATGTTTTATATATTTAGATCAGAGCTTCACAGCAGGTTCGCGAATCCGTGCTCAGATGCCATAGCTCACGAATCATTATTATTTAGATGGGACTTGTGGAGCGGATCACAAATCATTTGATTCAGATAGGAGCTTCAGAGCAGGCTTGCACATCACGAATTTTGCGAATTGAATGATTCGTGATTCGTGCTCTGAAGTCATGGCTCGCGAATCATTATTCAGATGGGACTTGGAACACGGATGCGAATCATCTGATTCAGTTTGGAGCTTCAGGGCGGGTTTGCGAATCATTTCGCGAATTGAATTGAATGGTCCTGATCCTGATCTGAAATGATTTTTCCAAAAATACATATATAATTTCAAAAGAAAATTAGTCTCTCTTTCTCTCTCTCTCTCTCTCTCTCTCTCTCTCTGTTTGTTAGATTTTCCAAAAAATCACTACCATTTAAAAGTTTGGGGTCAGTAAGATTTTTTTTTTTTAATTTTAGTAAATTAACATTTTTATTCAGCAAGGAGGTGTTAAACTGATCAAAAGTGACAAAGACATTTTTAATGTTACATATATATATATATATATATATATATACAGGGGTTGGACAATGAAACTGAAACACTCGCCAATATAGTATTGGAGGTCTCATGGCTATATTTGTGCTGTCTGGTGCCCAATCTTCACTTACTGTATATTACACCAGTTAGAGCAGAGTGTAAAGTTTCATTATGTGCACCCAATGGTTCAAACATTGTACCTTGAAGGTAGTGCTCTGTATCAGGATAATAATGCACCAATACACACAGCAAGACTGGTGACAGACTGGTTTAATGAACATGAAAATTAAGCTGAACATCTCCCATGGCCTGCATAGTCACCAGATCTGAATAGTATTGAGCCACTTTGGGGTGTTTTGGAGGAGCGAGTCAGGAAACGTTTTCCCACATCAGCATCACATAGTGACCTGGCCACTGTTCTGCAAGAGGAAAATGGCTCAAAATCCCTCTGGCTGCTTTGCAGGACTTGTATTTGTCACTCCCACGATGAAATGATGTTGTATTGGCTGCAAAAGGAGGCCCAATATCATACTAATTGTGATCTAAAACCAGGTGTTTCAGTTTCATTGTCCAACCCCTGTATATATATTGTTAGATTATCCAAAAAAATTCTACCTTTTAAAAGTATGGGGTCAGTAAGATTTTTTTTTTATTTTATTAAATTAATATTTTTATTCAGCAACAAGGATACGTTACACTTATCGAAGGTGACCGAGACATTTATAATGTTACAAAAAAAATCTATTTCAAATAAGTACTGTTCTTTTGAACTTTCTGTTCAAAGAATCCTGAAAAAATGTCAAACATTCAAAAAGAAAAAAAAAAACAATAAATAAATTTTCAACAATGATAAGCAATATTTCTTAAGCAGAATATCAGCATATTGCTTAAGCCTCATGTGACACAAAGACTAGAGTAAAGCCACTGATTTGCCATTAAATTAATGAATTTCATTTTAATATATATTAAAATAGAAAATAATTTTTTTTAAACTGTAATAAAATTTCACAATATTGCTGTTTTTACTGTATTTGTCTTTAAATAAATGTAGCCTTGGTCAGGATAAGAGACTTTTTTCAAACACTGAAAATTGTACTGACCGGTAGTGTTATTTTTATTTTTAATATTTTTAACTATGGGGGTGTGTGTTAATTAGGCTCTGTCTAGCCGTTTTTAAAAACGAGAATAAGCCTTACAAAATCATTTCATAGAAAATGTGTCCAATTAGCTGAAATTACCTAATTACACGGGTTTTAAACCAATTAGCTGACTAGTTGTTTAGGCTGTTTAGATGATTTTGAAAACATGTTGTTTTGCACAGAAGACCAAGATCAAGCAGTGATGGTGAGATGAGGAGGGAAGAGGATCTTGAAATATCACAAGCCAGATTTACACTCGCATAGACCACAGAGGACAAGGCTCTGACTTTTTTCCCTTTTCCAAATGTTGGCAACAAACTAGCAGACTGTTTGATAAAGGTGTCAGGACTGGCTGTGTGTTTGGCTTACTTGAAGAGTTCTTGTCTGGAGATGGCTCTGTTGGTGAGAGGGTCGATGGCGTACACCTGCAGGTCTGATTTGGTGTAGTCCTCAAGCTCATAACCTTCTCCGTGCCGCCGAGGGCCGATCGATTCCACTATCACTTTAGCACCAGGGATCTGATCTTGCACATAGCGCTCCAAAATACTGGGAAAAAAAAAAAATAATGGGAAATTAAATTACTTTATATACCTCAAACATTCAAAATGCAAAACCCGCTTGCTTAATTTCATATTTTGAAAAAAAAAAAAAAAAAAAAAACTTTGACAAACAAGTTTTGCATGTATTTCACATCTTGTCAGATTTTTTTAAATTAAAATAGGCATCAAGAAGTAAAACAGTTGCATGCAGAGTAAGTAAAGCATGCAGAACAAGTACAATACTGAATAAATTACAGTTCACAGTGTTCATTTTGCAATATATACACCTGAATAGTATTAAAAAAAAGCAATATTTTGTCTTTTATTATGATTATTCTGCAATCTACTGTGCAAAGTGGTTCTGCTTTGCTTATTGGAATTTGCCATTTGAGCTCAATTCTGTTTTTTAACAATCGAGATGGCCTTTTAAATCAAAGCAAGTAGGAAAACAAAGGCTGCTGACAGTGCAGGAAACACTTAAATGCCACTCAAGGAAAGCAGCAGTGCAGAGAAACATAGCGAGGAAGGAATTCTCACCTAATCAGCTGCTCTTTATTCTCCTCCACCACAGTGGGCGGCACATTAGAAACCACAACCTGCATGTCCAAGGCATTGACAACGGACACCTACAACCCACACAGAATACGAAAGAGACAGAGGATTTGATTCATGCGGTGAAATTTATATGCACAGATGATACAGAGCAGGCAGACAGAACTAAAATAATCAGATTTTGATATTTTTCAGCATGATGATATATATATATATTTTTTTGCCAAAATGGCTTTTTTTTTTTTTCAGAGGAATCAGAGGAATGATCACTTCAAGTAAACATTTACTGTTGCCAGGCAGATTCATAAAGATTTTTGCACCATTAAAAATCTAATTTAAACCTGAAAATAAATTAAAAGTTATATTTTGGAAAATGTTATGACATAAATTTGTTACACTGACTATGGGAGCTTTGTACAGACAGTCAGGTGTTCTTGCTTCCATTAAAGCACAAGATCATACACAAACGTTTTACACAAACTTGTGATAACAACCCAAATATTAAGACATTACCAACTTTATATTAATTTTTCTACATTAATAATAATAATAATAATAATAATAATAATGTTTTATGTGATAGTGCCTTTCCAAAGCTCAAGGACACTTTAAAGTAAACATGCAAAATGAGAGGATAACATAAAACAGAAATACAAAAGATAACATCAACAATAACACAGACAATAATGAGAAAATCTCATAATACATAACATTCATAATAATTTTTCCACTGAAATTAGGTGCATAATATACACTACTATTCATAAGTATGAAATCAGTAGTATTTTTAATATAAATTATTAATTTTATTACGCATTAAGGATTGCATTTATAACAGTACAATTTCTATTTCAAATAAACACTCCTTTTTTGAAATTTCTTATTAAAGAATCCTGAAAAAAAAAATCCTGGTCTCCATAAAAGATATTAAGCAGCACAACTGTTTTCAATATATAATATTCTAAATAAAACATATATTATTAATTATAATTTTTCTTGAGCATCAAATCAGCATATTATTTCTACACAGAAGACACAGAAGACTGGAGTAATAATGCTGAAAATTCAGCTTTCCATCACAAGAATAAATTACATTTTAAAATATATTGAAATATAAAACTGTTTAAAATATTACTGTTTTTACTGCATTTTTAATCAAATAAATACAGCCATGGTGATCATAAAAGACTATTTTTTAAAAATGTCTATTGTAGTGTAATCTGCGATGAAAAATGTAATAAATTAGAACAATTTTTATGGTTCGTGAGTTAGACTTCACTGTATCCCATTCAGCTTTAAAGTGCTGTTTGCGGTTGTAATGTTCTTTAATTCTGTTGGTCAATAAGGGTGTAGCGACCAGATGAATGCTTTTAGATTTACTTTCTACACCAACAGAAAATTCTAGTGGAAATTGAAAATGACACAAACATTAATGACATGATGTTTAAAACCCTGACGCACACATCAGTTCCAAAATCCCTCTTATATTATTTGCCGTTCATTAGCCAAGAGATTTCCGGGAATTGCACAAGTCACTGGCTGCAACACTTCAGGAGATACAGCAGCATAAATAATTCAGCTGACACAAAAACTGTTTATTTATATATTCATTACTGCACAAATACCACACGCACTCCTGCACGCAAACATTTATTCAAACATAACGTATTTACCAAACCAAATCGACACTCTGGAGAGATATTTTCCCTTAATAACAGTGCTGACTGTTGTTATGAAGTTTTAAATCTCTTTTTAAATAATTCAAGCAGTGATTTGATTTGAACCCCAACATTTATTTTGCATAACCAGAGGGATGAGAGAAAACGTCACTTATCAAAGTGATGTGTTTTGAGTGGGAACTCCCAGTTGAGTTTGAATCATCGTTTTGCATCATGTGCATGAATAAACTTTACAGGTCAAAGGTCAAATACACTCACCACCACATCAGCCCTGCTGCTCAATCCCTGCCCGTAGTTGTCTGTGGCGATGACCTCAAACTTGAAGTAGGACCGGCGCATGTTTCTGAACATGATGGCACTCTTGATGACACCGGTGTACGGCTCAATGACGAAACTGTCCTGCCCCTCGGCCGTGGGGGGGATAATCAGCCTGTAGGCCATCTTACTGTAGTTTCCCGTGTCGATATCTGTAGCCTGATACACATGAAGTTACATGCAGAAACATCCATGGAAATGAATCACATGACCTAGTTATTAGGTCTGTTAAGCAATTACAAATTTTTATCTTATTAATTACATGATGTTTTGTCATTTAAATTAATTGCAAATGAATCACACAACAATTATGGCTGAAAAATTACCCCTCAAAGGATAAAGTCATTATTGTGTTAGATGAGAAACTGAACAGACATTTCAAAAGTAGTTTAGAAAGCTTAGAATTAATGTTTCTTTTTTTTAAATTTTTAAATATGAAATGATGACATGATACTAAAACATAATACACGATATTGCAAAACTAAAACCCACAGTAGGTGGCGGCAAGTTACTGTCTTAATGAATGAGTCATTCAGTCATTCATTCAACTGATTTGCTCAAACTTCAAGAAAGAAAGAAGAAAGTGACGCTTGCTTGCTGTGGCTTTGTTTGGAACTATTTTGGTTTGTGAAACTGAACAAAACAGAGAGCATTGATGAAATTGTGTTTAAAATTTAACAATATTAACTTATTGTTTACTGAACAACTGCATAAATTCAATAAATGTCAATAAACGTACATGTCTGGGTTGCAGCGGGTGTGATAAATGCATTAAACGTCATTTTTTCCATAATCAATCGCACCAAACTAACACATTTAATCGACAGCATTACTGATTATATAAAAGAACTAGAAACTAGAATACTTCAAAGTGAAAGTTCACCCAAAAATAAAAATTCTGTCATTAATCAATCACCCTCATGTCGTTCCAAAACCGTAAAACCTTTGTTCATCTTCAGAACACAAATTAAGATATTTTTGATGAAATCTGAGAGCTTCCTGACCCTACATAGAACGCAACGTAAACGTTAAAGGCCCAGAGAGGTAGTAAGGACATCATTAAAATTGGTTCAGTCGTAATGTTATGAAGCTATGAGAAAACTTTTTGTGTGCAAAGAAAACAAAAATAACTTTATCTTAATTTGCGTCATGAAGGTGAACGAAGGTCTTACGGGTTTGAAACGACATGAGGGTGAGTAATTAATGACAGAACTTTCTTTTTTGGTTGAACTATCCCTTCAAAAGCCGTGCTGGAAGAAATAGAGAATTAAATACACAAGCTCTGAAGGTTCCACTTCAGCGATGACCTAGAAACGTAATAATCCCCATATATCATCAGATTGTATGCCTTAATGCTTTTTATAGATGTTAAAAGACTCAATTTATGGGATAACGGTCACCTTGCGGTAGCCTAACACAAAGATCCCGGTGGGTATTTTACAGGTGTCCGTCACTTGTCTTCCACATTGTCAGCATGCAGAGAGAAGCTGTCTAAGCACAGTTACTAAGATGTGGGGGGAAGCGAGCAGATTTGAACAGGGAGAGAGAGATTGTACTCTAGTGTTGACAGGTGTGTCAGGATGTGAACAGCGGGTTCTTCGCTGTAAAAATGAAATATAATGTACTGCAGACGCCAACACCTGGAGAACATTTCAGACCCTATGAATTAATCACCATTGTTCCAATGTATCCTGCTGTACTACCACTCTAAATGTGAAAACACAATAAATCATATTTAATATTATGATTTTGTGGTTAATAAAAATTTAGAAATATATATACATGCAAAAAACAATATTTTAAATAAATGCTTTTCTTTTATACTTCTATTCATCTAAGAAAAATCTTTAAAAAAAAAGCATAAAAAAAGCATCATGGTTTTATCAACTGCTGTCAACACTGATAATAATAAGATATTTTTTGAGTGCTAAATCAGCATATTAGAATGAATTTTTAAGAATCATGTGACACTGAACACTGGAGTAATTGTTTCTGAAAATTCAATACTGCATCTGTCACAAACGCGGTCTCTGTGGCTCCCTCCGACCGCCGCCAGCGGGAACCTTCCCCGGACTTTTAACTCACATTACCCATCACCCCGTACCTGGGACCCCGCCTTCCGGTTCCGGGTCGCTCGGGTCACTTCCCTCGGTCGGCCATTTTAGGCCGCCGCGTCGGCAGCTTCCTCGCGAAGTTTTGTCTAGTTTTACTAACAATCCTGAGCGTTTTTCCTTGTTTACTTACCTCTTGTTGCCAACCGGACTGTTTATTCTCTTATTGATTGTATCGCTGCCTGCCTACCGACGTCTCGCCTGGATTATCGTTTACGTTTTGGATTGTCTGCTTGTTCCCGTTTGCTGGTGTGTTGACCTCTGCCTGTTTGACTACGCTCTTAAATAAAGTTTGTCGCACATGGATCCCACGCCTCCGACTCCGTCTGTGGACGCGTTACAGAAAACTTCGCCGCCATCGGATCCAGCGACTACTTCCGCGTCTACCGCGACACCATCGGACCCCGCGATGGTGCGTCACATCACCACGGAATTATCCACTCAGGCTTCGACCCTCCTTGCTCATCAACAACAGCTGGACCGCCTCACCGACCTCACGGCACAGCTGGTAAGAGCGTTGCAAGGTTTACAGTTGACGGCGCCACCCGTAACTCCTCCCGCGACCACACCACCGGCCGTTCAATCTGTCTCCGCCAGTCCACGTCTTGCTTTTCCTGAGAAGTTTGATGGGACTCCTGCTAAATGTAAAGGGTTCCTCTTGCAATGTTCCCTCTTTGTGAGTCAACAGCCGCACCTCTACCCCACGGATGAGAGCAAAGTTGCGTTTGTGTGCTCGCTACTCTCTGGAAGAGCTTTGGACTGGGCCACTGCTGTCTGGCGTTTTGACCGTCCTGCCTATCCCTCTTTCGCGGCTTTCTTACAGCGATTCAAAGAGGTATTTCAACCAAGCACTGAGGGTGGTGAGGCCGGGGAGCAGATCATGGCACTGAGGCAGGGCAGGAGGACCGCCGCGGATTATGCGCTTACCTTTCGCACCTTGGCAGCCCAGAGCGGTTGGACTGATGAACCACTCAAGTTGCACTACCGCAAGGGGCTGCATCCAGATCTACAGGTAGAACTTGCCTGCCGTGACGAGAACCTCACCCTGGAACAATACATAGATCTCTCTATTCGGGTGGATAACCTTATGAGAGCACGAAAGCCCGGCCGTTTGTCACCCGCCGTATCGCTGGTTTCACCTAGCTCTGAAGCTACCCCTGAACCAATGCAGCTAGGAGCTACCAAGCTAACTCTGGAGGAGAGGGAGAGAAGACTCCGGGGCAACTTGTGTTTATATTGCGGACAAGCAGGCCACCTCAGGGCTAGCTGCCCAACTCGTCCGCCACGCCAACCTACCTCGGTGAGTGAACTCAAATCCCTTCCTAACTGTTGTCACATTCCAGTAACTATAACTCATAATGATGTCACTGTGAAGACAACAGCCCTAATTGACTCTGGCGCCGCTGGAAACTTCATCGATGCGGATTTCGTTGCCACTAATCACTTGCCAATCCTCTCTTGTTCTCCCCATGTCGCAGTGGCCGCCCTCGACGGGCGACCGTTAGGAACAGGGAAGGTTCATCACACCACACAGGATCTCACCCTCCACGTTGAACCTGCCCACCAAGAGACCATACGCTTCTTCATCATCCCATCACCGCAGTCACCCGTCATCCTGGGCTACCCTTGGCTGAATCAGCATGGACCATCCATCACCTGGGCCACTCGCACCATCACTCGCTGGTCTCCTCACTGCTACCAACGCTGCACACTACCCAGAAGCACGTCACAAGTCACACCCGGGACTCACGTTGCAGGAAGCACTGTACCCACCGCATATCAGGACCTGCTTGAGGCCTTCAGCCGCACCAGAGCCACCCAGCTGCCACCGCATCGTCCCGGCGATTGCGCCATCGACCTCATCCCGGGCGCAACACCCCCGCGGGGGCGCATCTTCCCCCTGTCACAAGCTGAATCTGAGGCTATGAATACGTACATCAGGGAGGAATTGGCTAAAGGCTTCATCACTCCATCAACCTCGCCGGCCTCAGCAGGTTTCTTCTTCGTGAAAAAGAAAGATGGGGGCCTTCGTCCCTGTATCGATTATCGGGGTCTCAACGAGGTGACCATCAAGTACCGTTACCCACTCCCGCTCGTCCCCTCAGCCCTTGAACAGCTACGCTCTGCCAAGATCTTCACCAAACTCGACTTGCGCTCCGCCTACAATCTCATTCGAATTTGAGCAGGGGATGAGTGGAAGACGGCCTTCTCGACTACCTCAGGTCACTATGAATACAGGGTCATGCCCTTCGGATTGGCCAACAGTCCGTCTTACTTCCAGGCTTTTGTTAATGAGGTCTTCCGGGATATGCTGAACCGCTGGGTGATCGTTTACATTGATGACATCCTCATTTTTTCCAGCTCTCTCGCCGAACACATCCAACATGTCAGGGCGGTACTCCAGCGTCTCATCTCCCATCAGCTGTTTGCCAAGGAGGAGAAATGTGAATTTCATCAGGACAAGGTAACCTTCCTCGGTTATATCATTAGTCCGGAGGGAGTCGCCATGGACGACAAGAAAGTCAACGCCGTACTGAGTTGGCCACGCCCCACCACGCTCAGGGAACTTCAGCGCTTCCTGGGCTTCGCTAACTTTTATCGCCGCTTCATCCGGCATTTCAGCACCATCGCAGCTCCCCTTACGGCCATGGTCAAGAAGGGTATCTCCCGTCTCAGCTGGTCGCAACCTGCCCTACAGGCCTTTGACGACCTTCGTCGGAGGTTTAGCACCGCTCCCATCCTCCATCACCCAGACCCTGACAAGCCCTTCATTGTAGAGGTAGATGCATCAAGTACCGGCGTCGGAGCGGTACTGTCTCAACGGCAGGGGGACCCTCCCAAGATGTTTCCCTGCGCATATTATTCTCACAAGCTAAGCCCGACTGAAAGAAATTATGACGTG
This sequence comes from Cirrhinus mrigala, assembly GCA_036247105.1. NCBI lineage: Eukaryota > Metazoa > Chordata > Actinopteri > Cypriniformes > Cyprinidae > Cirrhinus > Cirrhinus mrigala. Next base: position 29,762,996 of record CM070019.1, read on the forward strand.
GGTAACCGCGAACTTCTAGCAATAAAGCTGGCCTTCGAGGAGTGGCGACACTGGCTCGAGGGCTCAAAACACCCTTTCGTGGTACTTACGGATCACAAGAACTTGGAGTACTTACGCTCAGCAAAGATGCTCAACCACCGCCAGGCCAGATGGGCATTATTCTTTACCCGCTTCGACTTCCAGGTCACATACCGCCCAGGCTCACAGAACACTAAAGCTGACGCCCTATCTCGCATTCATGACCCTGGTCCGCCAACCATTTCGCCTGAACCCATACTCCCCTCAACCATGATCGTTGCTCCTGTAGCCTGGGACGTCATGACGGAGATTTCCGAAGCTCAGGTTCAGGACCCTCCTCCTGCTGACTGCCCGGCCGACCTCACCTACGTTCCTCTCAACCTGCGACAACGAGTGTTATCAGAGGTTCATTCTATTCCTAGTTCTGGTCATCCGGGTATCGAAGCCACCCTTCACCTTCTCGGCAACCGGTTCTGGTGGCCCACCGTGCGCCCTGACACCATCGACTTCATTCGAAACTGTACCGTCTGTAATACCTCCAAGGTCCCGCGTCGACTGCCCGCCGGACTTCTTCAGCCCCTGCCTGTGCCTCTCCGTCCTTGGTCACACATCGCTGTGGATTTCCTCACTGACCTACCACCCTCCAACGGACACACTACTATCCTCTCCGTAGTTGATCGGTTCTCTAAGGGTTGCCGCTTCATTCCCCTTCCCAAACTCCCTACTGCCATGGAGACAGCCGAACTTTTATGCAACTGGGTCTTCAGACTCTACGGCCTGCCAGAAGACATTGTATCCGATCGCGGACCTCAGTTCACTTCACGTCTATGGGCTAGCTTCTTCCGCCTCCTGGGGGTCAACATAAGCCTCACTTCCGGATATCACCCCCAGGCTAACGGTCAGGCCGAGAGGTTGAACCAGGAGTTGACTCGCTTCCTCCGTTCATACTGTCAGAACCACCAAGAGGACTGGAGCCGCTTCCTGTTCTGGGCTGAGTATGCCCAGAATTCCTTAGTCAAACCCGCTACTAATCTTACCCCGTTTCAGTGTACCCTAGGGTTTCAACCGCCTCTATTCCCCTGGTCTGGGGAACCATCTGAATTACCAGCAGTCAACTCCTGGTTCCAACGCAGTGAGGAGATCTGGGATCAGGCACACGTCCATCTTCAGGGCGCCATCCGTCGCACAGAGACTCAGGCCAACCGCCGACGCCGGCCCAACCCACCTTACGAACCCGGACAATGGGTCTGGCTCTCGACCCGGGACCTCCGACTCCGCCTGCCCTGCAAAAAACTTAGTCCCAGGTACGTGGGTCCTTTCAAAATAATCAAACAGATAACCCCTGTATCATTTCGACTGCAACTTCCCCCTGAATACCGTATCTCACCCACATTTCATGTTTCTCTGTTTAAGCCCGCTGGTCCCCCGGAAGGAGTGGAGAACCTAGACGAGACCGCTTCCCAGGGACCTCCCCCCATCATCATTGACGGCGAGGAGGTGTATCGCGTCAACAGCATCCTGGACTCCCGACGCCGGAGAGGTCGCCTAGAATACTTGGTCGACTGGGAGGGCTTTGGTCCCGAAGAAAGATCTTGGGTCGCCTCTGGAGACATCCTGGACCCGTCACTCACCACAGACTTTCACTCCAATCACCCAGATCGACCAGCACCCCGCGGTAGGGGTAGACCCCGGCGTCGGCCACCTCCTCGCGCCAGGAGTCGCTCGCAGGGGGGGGGCTCTGTCACAAACGCGGTCTCTGTGGCTCCCTCCGACCGCCGCCAGCGGGAACCTTCCCCGGACTTTTAACTCACATTACCCATCACCCCGTACCTGGGACCCCGCCTTCCGGTTCCGGGTCGCTCGGGTCACTTCCCTCGGTCGGCCATTTTAGGCCGCCGCGTCGGCAGCTTCCTCGCGAAGTTTTGTCTAGTTTTACTAACAATCCTGAGCGTTTTTCCTTGTTTACTTACCTCTTGTTGCCAACCGGACTGTTTATTCTCTTATTGATTGTATCGCTGCCTGCCTACCGACGTCTCGCCTGGATTATCGTTTACGTTTTGGATTGTCTGCTTGTTCCCGTTTGCTGGTGTGTTGACCTCTGCCTGTTTGACTACGCTCTTAAATAAAGTTTGTCGCACATGGATCCCACGCCTCCGACTCCGTCTGTGGACGCGTTACAGCATCACAGGAATAAATTACATTTTAAAATATATTAATGCAAAAAATTATTATTTTAAATATTGTAGTAATATTTTACAATATTACTGTTTTTACTGTATTTTTTTAAACAAATAAATGCAGTCTCGGTAAGCATAAGATTCTTTCAAAAACATTTCAACTATATAAATGAAATATAAATCTTCTATTAATATTCATTCCTAAGTCAGTTTATGCTTATAAAGTCAAACCAAAAATTAATTTAATCAATTTAAGTTCTCATGTCTCCCCATGTGTGAAAAATCTAGGTGTCCAGTTCGATTCAGGTCTCAAGTTCGATAAACAGATTAATTCTGTTGTTAACTCATGTTTCTTTTGTTTTTTATTCCGAGCTTTGTATTTTTTATCTGTACAGCACTTTGGTCAACCTTGGGTTGTTTTTAAATGTGCTTTATAAATAAATAATGAATGAATGAAAATTATTAGGACACAAGATATTTTTTTATTAGTGGGTGCAGGACACTATAGTTCATTTATGTAAGTGAGGATAGCAAAATAAAGTAAACTGTGACATATCACACCCAAAAATTCTTCATACAGTGGACTACCGTAAAGGTGATAAAAATTTGGGATCAAAAATTATTCAGACACTTTGACCTGACCATGTTTTGCTTAAGTGTTTTCCTTTAATTGCTAATGCAACCTTTTTACACCACAGACCTAACAAAATTAAGCATTGCTTGGTAACTGATTGTGTAATTGTGTACTTAAATCTAACAGCTGACAGCTATTCGCAGGGCTCTACAGTTCAACCATTTCACTCGCATTTGCGTGTGACTTTGAAAAAATATTTAAGAGCACCAGTGCGACTGACCCGATCAGCATATTTGTGTTTGCGCTGAGGGGAGCTTCAAAGGCTTCTATGTGTTTTTGCAACGTTAAGTAATGTATAACAGACATATCATGAATCCTTTTATAATCAAAGTGTAGAGAGAGTGTAAATAAGAGATTCATTGTGCAGTATATAGAGCTTCATTGATTATAATGGAATGCGATGAAATAAGATGAGTGACAGCTTTTAATGATTTTTAAGGGAGTTTGTAAATGACATATTGCTAAATAAACAAGAAGTTAATATTAAGTGACTTACATTGTCTGACTATAACATTATTGCCTGATTTTGCTATATTTCGTCATCAAAAATAGTTTGAAACAAGTCACAACTGAGCCGCTGTGCTTCTCCATTTAAACACAGTGGTGTTTTGTTTTATGAATGAATGTGCGTTTTTAAATGAATCTAGTGAGTCAATGATTCAATCTCCCATTCATAAACACAGTCACTTGCTTTATTCCTAAATTAATCAGCCGTTCGAACGAATCAAATGAATGAATGATTCAGTAATTAAATCAGTGACTTACCGCCACCTACTAGCAGTTTCAGTTTCATTTTTAAAGTATCTTTTCAGTTATTTAAAACATTAATCTCAACATGAATTTATGAATTTGATTGCACTCATGTCACCTCTGAGCCTCATTCAACGTATGAAAATACACCTACAAGCCACTTTTGTGTTGTTCTGTGCCATCTCTGTAGTACAAATTAATTTTGTTAATTCTGATTTCATTTGATTGGTAACTTATTCTTATTCTGCTGTTTTAATTACAAATTTTAAAAAAGCTTATAAAATATAATTTTTTAAAGAAATTAACATAAAAGATGACATACTTTTAATAAATTTAGAAAAATGCCATTTCAAAGGTAAAAACAAAATTACATTGAAATTACCCCACAAGTGCTCCTAAAAAGAAAAGTAGGCGTACAGCCCTAATTCAACCTAATTCATTTGTGAGACTGTCTTTTGTGATACAGTTCTTGTCATAATTAATTAATATTTTCGAAACTATAGCAAATAAACTGTGATAATGTGACAAATATTGAAGGTGTCTGAATAAATTTTGGTTTAACTGTAGATTTTTTCCATGGAACAAAGAAGGAATTTAAAAAAATAAATAAATAAAAATCTAGATGCCTCCATCCTGCATATATATGAACAGTTGAGTAACATTCATGCAAAAAACATAAATAAATAGAATAAAAAAATAAATTGAAAAATTAAACAGCATTGTACTGTCAAACCTGCACATTCATATCACATTTCAGAAATTATAAGTAAATAAAAACTTTGAAAAAAAAAAAAAACAACAACAACCCTAAAATATAGTATAAATGAACCCTACAATCTGCCACTGCAAAACATGTGAACAGTCTTCAAAATTCTCCTTTTGCGTTCCGCACAATGCCTGACATTAGCATAACTAAAAAAAAAGACACACAAAATGTTTGTTTTGTCAATGGCAAGTGCCCACTTGCCAGCCTTCAACAAATCAATTAGGACTACTGAGTGAGCGTTATGTCACCTAATTAATATTCATGAGTTCAGCCTAAGGTTTATAATGTGTCCTTGTGACAATTCAGATCGTTCCTACACTGCTTCCTAGGAATAAATAACACACATACTCACCACAACTTTTAGTACTGTGGTGAAGGTCTTAGTGTCTTCAGTCACCCCTCCGATGTAAAGAGACCTTGTGAAGACCGGAGGATGATCATTCTCATCCTGCACGTCGATAAAAACCTTTGCTGTGTTCGCTGGTTATATTTTAACACACACACGGAAGAAACAGACCTTAGTTTATGGAAATATAAGCCCTATTTGTCACAGAATAAAAAAGCCAGTGTTAATGTAAACACACACGGCTGCTGCAACCCTCTCCACGCTGTGGCAGACGTGAGAAATATGCTCTGTCAGAAAGCATTTGTCTTCTGCTGCACTAAACGACAATATATAAAGTCATCTGGTGTAGATCTAAGCGCACACAGGGGAAAGCGCAGATGAAGAGCTGTATATCATAGCTCAATAAGAGGGAAAAGAAAGAAATGAAGAAAACAGGTGGGGAGGCAAGAGAGAGAGAAGGTGTGCCAGTCCTGTTATGTACAACAAAATTTACATCAACATTAAAACAAGACACATGGCAGGACACGCACACACTCTCTCGCTCGCTTTCTCATGTTTGTGATTTGTACAGTTTTCCAATCAAAGGCTTGTGATGTGCTCAATGAACTTTAAATTTAACATGAAATGGAGTTTGCAACCCATTTTATTTCTGTAATGTGGCTTATTTCTGAGTGAATATTCAATGAGAAACACATTGAACAACAACAACAAAAAATGTAGGACGGGAGCTTTTTCATTCACTGGGATTTGATTGAATCGTGAAAAATTGGCTTGAATGTGAGTTTGCAATTGGTTGTGGAAGATTCCTATGAATCTCCTGAAAAACCAATGTTTTTAGGAGGCCTTTTTATTACTCAACGTATCCCAACGGACATTACACATTTTCTACACCAATTCTTGGTGGAAATCTCCAGAATGGCTAATAGCTAAATGTGTCATTTTTTTTTTAAATTTGTTATTTTACACCTACAAAAATATTAAGCAGCACAACTGTTTTCAATGATAATAATAATAAATGTTTTTTGAGCACCAAATCAGCATATTACAATGATTTTTGAAGGATCATGTGACAATGCTGAAAATTCAACATTGCACTACAGGAATCAATTACATCTTAAAATATATTAATGCAGAAAATTCTTATTTTAAAATTTAATATTAAGTTACAATATTACTGTTTTTACTGTGTTTTTAAACAAATGCTGAAGTGTAAAAAACTTCAACATATAACTAGATATATACTGCATAGACAGTCGCTTTTATTAAAACCTCATCTTGCCAGCCGGGAAGTAAAGAGATTAAACAATACTGAGAATATACTTTTATCGACAACTGAAAGCACAATAAAATCAGGGTTGAAATTAAAAGTTGACGCCGTCAGTAATAAAAACAATGCACCAGAGGTTGAGCAAGTTATTACATATTTTTTTGACACACTAACAAATTGTTCATGGCAAGACCACAAATGTGTATTAAATAAGTGCACAGAGTCAATTTCATGATGTCATGCACAAAAAAGCCACTCATCTAAAATCAATGTTGTTAATTAACACTGCTTTGTAATTCAACGTGTGAGCATGTTTCTGTGTCCATCTTAAAGTGATCCGAGCTGTATTCTGTTCTCATCCTTCAGCACACATCCGTGCAGTTTTAATGAACACAGACTGCTGGAAGAAGGTCAGAAATCTCACAGGAAGAGGGAGATGTGCTCTGCTCTACCTGTCCTGTCTATCCTTCAACCTCAATAAACCGCATGAGCTCTACACTTATGACCTCTTCAATAACTCCTGCTCTAACTGAGATTTAGCAAATACGTTTAAGCACCAGAAAGGTGCGGATCTACAGTGACACTTCCATAATTAAAGGGGGTGGTTTATCCAATTTTATTTTAGCAAAATGTAATTATTTGTTGGTTTAATAAAATGGTGGCAAAAGTAATAAATATAAATAAAATAAATATAAAACAATAACCAGTTACAACAATAAACACATAATTTGCCAAATAACAGTTTTTATGTGTTTTATGTATATATATATATTTTTTTTATGAAGCCTATTACCATGCCAAGTAAACTCACTTCTTATAAAAAAATGCATTACTATATATATATATATATATACACTACCGTTCAAAAGTTTGGGGTCAGTACATTTTTATTGTTTCTTTTTTTTTTTTTTTTTTTTTTTAAAGAAATTAATACTTTTATTCACCAAGGATGTATTAAGTTAATAAATAAAAGTTTATTAAAAGTTAATAATAAATAATTTACATTGTTATAAAATATTTATATTTTGAATAAACACTGTACTTTTTAAACTTGTTATTCATGAAAGAATCCTGAAAAAAAAAAAAAAATTACAGGTTCCAAAAAATATTTGGCAGCACAACTGTTGATATTATCCAACACTGATCATTCTAATAATAAATCTGCATATTTGAATGATTTCTGAAGGATCATGTGACACTTAAGACTGGAGTAACAGCTGATAAAAATTCAGCTTTTCATCACAGGAATACATTCTATTTTAAAGTATGTTAAAATAAAAAACATTATTTTATATTGTAAAAACATTTTGCAATATTACTGTTTTTTTTCTATATTTTTAATCAAATAAATGCAGCCTTGATGAGCATAAGAGACTACTTTAAAGACTATTACAAGTCTTACTGACCCCAAACTTTTGAACGGTAGTGTATATATATATATATATATATATATATATATATATATATATATATATATATACTTTTTTTTTTAATATGATATTATATATAATACATATTATTAGTATTTAATAAATTTATATATACATATAAATTAATTACTATTAGTGTCATTATTTTTATTGTACATATGTGTGTATTAATATATGTACAGATAAATATATAAATCTAAATCTAAATATATATATTTATGAAGCCTATTACCACACCAAGTAAACTCACTTCTTCCAAAAAATTACTGTACATTATTATTATTTAATTTTTATAAATATATATATATATATATAAACAATAAAAATAATACTGATAATAATTACTATTTTTAATAATCACATTACTAAATTAATGTGATTCAGTATATTTAGAAATTACTTTTAATTTAGATAATTTAGATGATTTAAATAAGCCATTTTAATAAAGCATAAATTAAATTAAATTAAATGTGGCAAATAAAAAATAAAATAAAATGAATAATAAGACAATAACCAATTACAACAATAAACACATAATTTGCCAAATAACACTTTTTATGTATTTTATGTATGTATATTTTTATTAAGCCTATTACCATGCCAAGTAAACTTACTTCTTATAAAAAAAAAATGCATTACTATATATATTATATAATATTATTTAATTAAATAGAAATTAATTGTAATTAATTTAAATCATTAAGATGGTTTTAATAAACCATTTTAATAAAGCATAAATTAAATGTGGTGTACAGTTTTTATATAATTTAATTAATCATAATTTTCATAAATTGTAATGTTTTAGCATTTAGTGTTTTTTTAATCATTACAGTAATATGCATATGGGGCGTACTTAATTGTTATGAAAATTGTCTCAATGAAAAAAATTAATAGTCCTAAAAACTGGCTTCAATTTCTTATTTCATCCCAAATATATGGTCATATATATCTGTACACAGATCAGCGTAAATCGTTTGGTAACTCTTTTTTTCACTCTAAAGCTGTAAGATCCCCAAATAAAATCCTTGGAAAGGAAGAAGTGTACTTCTGTGTTGTTCTTACTTTTGGAGGGAACGCGTAGACTGGCAAGGATGACGGCGAGAGAATCGGCCTGCACCCGTAGCACATAACTGGTCACGCTCTCATAGTCCAGAAGTTTATTCGTGTAGATGATCCCAGTGCGGTTATTGACCACGAACTCACCTGCAAACACAAACTGATCAGAGAACAGTTCACAGCGCCTTCAACACCAATGCTAAGTCACTAGAAATCCACCCTTGCATCTTACTCACAAATCACCTGTAGTCCAACAAAATATTTACTCTATTCTATATTACAGAATCACGTTTTAGATTTAGTGAATTCTCTCCAGAGTGAAAACTCACCTCCTTCACTTCCGCTCACTATGGAGTAAAAGACAGTGGTGTTGACGGCTGCGGCCAGAATCATTCCCACAGGCGTCCCGACAGGGGCGTTCTCACTCACCGGACTAAACCTGCAGAAATAAAGCAGAGGAAATGACAAACTTCATTCAGCATTTACACAACCCACAGCTGAGCGCAGTGGAGAACTGACAGCTCCAGCACAGATACTGTGACATAAATGTCAGTTTCCTGTTGAATATTGTATAAACATCAGAGCAGTTCAATAGGCCCTCCACCTCCACAAAAGACCTACAGAAAGTGCAGAAAGAACAGAAAGACTTTGCTTTACGAGGCAAAAAGAGTTTAATTACTATATTCAAAAGCAGCACACATGAATCACAAGTCTAAAGAAAAATCAATTTCTAAAGCTTTTGTCTACAAAATGAGCTGACCTCAGAGGCCAGCGATTCTCAACTGAAGGGTCAGAGGTCTGTTCTAATGCTAAAAACTAGCTTGGTTACAAAAACAAATTTTAAAGCGAAAGAAAAAATACTTTCTGTATCTTTTGTTGTCCATGTCAAAAGCTAGACATAAATCTATCAACTGATGCAAATTTATTCAGCTAGTCAACAGGTAGAAGCTGACATGGACAGGATGCGTGACATCCTCAAAAAGCATGAACAAAACTACACAAATCAAAAGAAAATACAATCCAGATTATGGATTCTTAAGCAACATTGTGAATTTGTTTTGTGTGCTGAATTATTGCCTGTTAAAAGCATGAAAGCATGAAAATTCAAGAGACATTTACCAAACAAGAACTCAAAAATGTTACTTGTCTGTAGGGTGTTTAATTATTTATTTATTTAATTTGAGAGAGAAATTAATACTTTTATTATTTTTTAGTAATTTATTATTATTTTTATTCATATAATTTATGCATTAAATCATTCAAAAGTAGAAGTAAACTTTTACATTGTTGCAAGAAAATGAGTATTTCAAATAAACGGTGGTCTTTCTGACTTGCTATTCTTTAAAGAATACTAAAAAAAACACACAAAAAATGTTTTTAGGATATTAGATATAAATCAGCGTATTAGAATGATTTCTGAAGGATCATGTGACATTGAAGACTGGAGTAATGATGCTGAAAATTCAGCTTTCCCTATCACAGGAATTTTACATTTTAAAATATATTAAAGGAGAAGTTCGCTTTCAGAACAAAAATTTACATATAATGTACTCACCCCCTTGTCATCCAAGATTTTCTTTCTCGAGAAGAAATTGTGTTTCTTGAGGAAAACATTACAGAATTTCTTTCCATATAGTGGTCTTCGATGGTGCCCCCAAGTTTAAACATTCAAAATGCAGTTTAAATGCAGCTTCAAAAAGCTCTAAATGATCCCAGCTGAGGAAAAAGGGTCTTATCTAGCGAAACGATTGGTCATTTTCGAAACAAATTGACTATTTGTATGCTTTTTCACCTCAAATGCTCATCTTGTCTCATCTCTGCGATGCGCATGCGTAGTCTGTGTAATCCGGGTTAAAGAAGAAGTCCACTTCCAGAACAACAATTACAGATAATGTACTCACCCCCTTGTCATCCAAGATGTTCATGTCTTTCTTTCTTCAGTCGTAAAGAAATTATGTTTTTTGAGGAAAACATTTCAGGATTTTTCTCCATACTATGGACTGCTATGGTGCCCTGAGTTTGAACTTCCAAAATGCAGTTTAAATGCGGCTTCAATCGATCCCAAATGCAGTTGTAAACAATCCCAGCCGAGGAAGAGAGGTCTTATCTAGCGAAACGATCGGTTATTTTTACAAACATAATACAATTTCTATACTTTTTAATGTCAAATGCTCATCTTGTCTTGATCTGCCTGGAATGTTTTTTTCCCGGTTCATGACAGTTAGGGTATGTAGAAAAACTCTCATCTCATGTTCTCCCTCAACTTCAAAATCGTCCTATATCGCTGTTTTACCTTTTTTGTTAAGGGTGTTTGATCTTCTTTGCATGTTCACTTTGCAAAGACTGGGTCGGAACTTCTGCAGCGATGTAGGATGATTTTGAAATGATTTTTGAAGTTTAGGGAGAAAATACGATTGAAGTTTTTCGACATACCCTAACTGTCTTGATTCAAAATACACAGAGTTCTACAAGACGAGTGTTTGAGATTAAAAAAAGTATTTAAATTGTATTTTTTTTAATGAACATAAGCGATTGTTTCGCTAGATAAGACCCTTCTTCATCGGCTGAGATCGTTTACAACCGCATTTGGGATCGTTTGAAGTCGCATTTTGGAAGTTCAAACTCGGGGCACCATAGCAGTCCATTATATGGAGAAAAATCCTGAAATGTAATTTCTTTACGACTGAAGAAAAAAAGACATGAACATCTTGGATGACAAGAGGTTGAGTACATTATCTGTAAACTGTTGTTCTGGAAGTGGACTTCCCCTTTAATACAGTTAGGGCAGGTCGGGAAACTCCCATCTCGTTTTCTTCTTCAATGTCAAAATCGTCCTACATTGTTGTTTTACCTTTTTTAAAGAGCATTTGATCTTCTCTGCATGTTCACTTTGTAAACACTGGGTCGGTACTTCTGCAGTAATGTAGGAGGATTTTGAACAAGATGGGAGTTTTTCGACATATCCTAACTGTATTGACCATATTAAACCCAAAAAAAACAGAGTTCACGCAGACTTAGACAAGACCAGTGTTTGAGGTTAAAAAGTATATAAATTGTCAATTTGTTTGGAAAATGACAGATCGTTTTGCTAGATAAGACGCTTCTTCCTCAGCTGGGATCGTTTAGAGACATTTAAAGCTGCATTTAAACTGCATTTTGGAAGTTCAAACTTGACACCATTGAAGTCCATTATATGGAGATAATTCCGGATTTTTTTTCCTCAAGAAACATAATTTCATATTGACTGAAGAAAGAAAGATACAAACATCTTGGATGACAAAGGGGTGAGTAAATTATCTCTAAATTTTTGTTCTAGAAGTGAACTTCTCCTTTAAATTAAAAAACAGTTATTTTAAATAGAAATAATATTGCTGTATTTTTGATCAAATCAAACTTGATCAAACTTTCAAAAACATTTCAAAATCTTTTCGCCCCTAAACTTTTTAAAAGCATTGTACATACATGTATGATAGCAATTATCTTTACCCATCGCTAATATTAGTGATGTCAACCTCTCTTATGAAAAATGGCAGAAAATAGGACTATTGAGTGAGACAAAGCTCCTGTAAAGTGTATGGGCGGAGGAAAGGACAAAAACCAGAAAGTTTATCTGAATGAACTGTCACAGCTCTTGTACTCCTCTCACAGATGTTGTGAAAGCCTCCATGCTTTTTCTCATACAGGAGAGGACCACACGGCAGCCGTCAGAAGTGGGTGGGCATGACACTCTTGTCTCTATTGTCCAACAGTCAAAATACAGCCATCATCGTGAGATCTCGACAAAGAGCCGCTGACTGCCTGGGTTTCTCTGCGCCATAAACGGGGTGAAGCGCTTTGCTCTGTCTCTGAGACAATAGGGCGCTGCCGCAGTCAACCGCTACACTGACAGCGAGGAGCCGAGGTCACGCTGAAATCTCAGCGATGCTCAGCTTCACGCTGGTTACCATGGGAATCACAGAGAACAGAAATAGCCAGAACCTCAGTGCAGGAGTGAGGAAACACAAAAAAGAGGAGCATCTTTTTAATGGAAATGAGTTGCTGCGCACTCCCACACAATAACTCATGACTATCTTCATCAGCACATCTGTAATCTTCTCATTGTCATACTCTCACTGCATTTACACAGCCGTGTAATCATCCAGTCCATGCAGCTCTGCTACATAGTAGTGTAGAGTGACATTTTACACCACTGCATGTTAACTTGAATGTTAGCAGTGGAAGTGATGAGTCAGAACTTTAAAATATAATAAAATATAAATACACGTATATATCTTTCCTTTTAAAATATGTTTTTTTTAAGCATAAAAAAAGGCATTTACTTGAGATGGACTATTTTGGAACATTATAAATGTTTAATTTAATAATAAATGTAATACATTTCAAATTTAACGTAATAAATTCTTTTAAAAATGCAAGCAATATATATGTTTATGTTCAGTAATTTCAATGTCAAAAGGTTATTAGTAGGGCTGCCCTCTAATAGTCGACTATTTGTTTGTCGATGAGAAGAGGCTTGCTCGACCAAATTTTTATTAGTCACTTAGTCGCAGAAAAAAAAAAAATGTCCGTCCGTGACAGACAGATCATTAACTGCAGGTCTATGTGGTGGTAAAGTACATTGGGCAGGACATCCAAACGCTCACCTATCATTCGAACTCCAATATGTAATATCGACTTTACATGGCAGATCAATCTAATGTTAACCTAAAAAAAAAAAAGTGTGCTATTCAAGTGTCTGTGCGGAGTGTGGAAGCTTAACAGTAGCGCACTCAAGTCCACTTCCAGAACAAAAATTTACAGATAATGTACTCACCCCCTTGTCATCCAAAATTTTCATGTCTTTCTTTCTTCAGTTGTGAAGAAAGATCTTCTCCCTCAACTTCAAAAATCATTTCAAAATCATCCTACATCGCTGCAGAAGTACCGACCCAGTCTTTGCAAAGTGAACATGCTTTCAGATCAAACATCCTCAACAAAAAAGGTAAAACAGCGATAGAGGACGATTTTGAAGTTGAGGGAGAACATGAGATGGGAGTTTTTCGACATACCCTAATTGTCATGAACCGGAAAAAAACAGAGGTCGGGAAGAGCAAGACAAGACGAGCGTTTGACATTAAAAAGTATATAAATATATAACAATATATAACAATCATTTTTACAATCATTTTTATGAAAATAACCAATCTTTTTGCTAGACAAGACCCCTCTTCCTCGGCTGGGATCATTTACAACCGCATTTGGGATCGTTTGAAGCCACATTTAAACTGCATTTTGGAAGTTCAAACTTGGGGCACCATTGAAGTCCACTATAATTTTTGTTCTGGAAGTGGACTTCTCCTTTAAAATACTCAGTAGTCAGTTTTGGTCATACAGATAAAAGTAATGCATCTTTCGAATCTGTAAAGACTCTACGTTTATTTGTGTGCGCTCAGAATAACAACAAAATGTTGTGCTTTTGTAAAATAATGAAAGCAAACAGGATGCGCTTTCTGCCATCTCTGTCTCTTTGAACTTGAAGGTGAAACTTCAAAACTCTGTGTATACTTGTCTTACAGACATGAAAAATATATCTATAGAGAGTGAAATGTCTACTTTCAAATGAACCAATTAAAATAGAAAACAAATATTCTCAGATTATGTAATCCGTATGAAAATGCATACAGGCACATCACACTGCGGAGATGACGAATCAGTGTCGCCGACTTCATCTCTTAAGCTGAAAACAAAGAAAGCATTAGTTTATCAATAAATTATTATTAAGTTAATGCAGTCGCCTTGCTGTTTTTCCCTGACACATTTATAATAATAGTATCTGCTGGTGTGCTGTGATGAGCTTTTTTTGTGTGTTCTTGAGCACTTGTTAGGCTATGTAGGCAATTAAAGGCTCATTATTATGATTTATATGGTTTATTAATAAACCTGTGACTTAATGAACGACTATTAGTCGACCAGAAAAATCTTTAGTCAAGGGCAGCCTTTATTTTCAAAAATATCCAATGTTATTTTCATAGGAGCCTGATAAAAATGCTCATTTAAAAGAAAATCTCAGAAAGACTTTCAGGTTTTTGTATATAAAGCCTTCATAAACGTATATATAAAACAGTTCTTTCTGGTCCTCGAATCTGATTGGCTGAGAGGTGTGTGATATTCTAGTGATATCGGAACTCCAACAGCTTCATCGTTTGTATTACTCCGCTTATGGTACAGTATTTCTCACAGCGAGTGTCATGACGGATGCCCAAATTTTAAAAATAATACTGTTTTTGTGTCACAGAACGGAAGTTTTAAGAGAGGGAAGTTATTTTTATTTTCAATAACACCTTGTAAGACACAGCCATCAAACGCACTGAGCAGCCCTGTCATCAGAAATCACCCTTAACAGTTGAAAGGATAGTATGACAAAGATATCGCTTGGCTAATGTTTTATAAACGCTGTATCAGATGCAGGTAATCACACTCGCTCAGTCCATCTCTATCTCATAATACTCTACATAATACAGTGAGCTTTTAATAGAAAAATCCAATAAGCTTTAAATGAAGCAACTCAACATTCCTTCGTTACTAGTTTAAAAGTGACATCTTTGAAAGACACTCTGTTGTTGTTTCTTATGTGGTTACACACTTGTGCCATTGAACTGTTGTATAAACGCAATATCACACTCGTAGCCGTGCATTATTGCTCATATATATTATTAAGTATGGCTTTTTTAATACATATGTTGGCATCGTTGCTTTAATTAGCATGCTGACATTGTGCTGTGTTTTAGCTGTTAGACAGTTTTGCACCATAATCGAAAAGTTTAATTTTATGCAAATGAGCAGTGACGCCACATGGAATGATATGAAAAATTATGTGTGGAAAACTGTGATAGAACTGTCGCATTCTGAGTGACTTTGATTCATGCATGGATGATCGTTCCATCTTTTTCATGATATGATGCATTATGCACTACTGAAATTCATAAACAAATTCTTTTGCTTCCTGAATGTTCATTTTTAGCAGCAAGAAAATAGATTCTGTGTCAAATTAGAACTGCATGTTATTGCTGCCGGCAATACAAAACCATTTGTGTTGTGATCAAATCAAAAGCAATGGGTTATTGATGGATTGCACGACTGCTCATTGCTTTAGACAGGATCACAACACAATTGGGATCAGATTAACCCACCAATAACACTAAAGCAGCCAGCAGTAGAAACACCCACAATACAACCACTTTTCAACCTCTAGTGATAAAATCAATGTGTGTATGAACAGTTCATCAGAGCTCATTAACAGTGAATTAAAGCAGCATTAACTCTGCATCAGTAATCAATGACGCGCTTACAGATGAAGATCCAGCTCCAGTAATTTCTACATTCTTCAATTTGACACTGAAAGACCATTTATTAAAGTCTTCAGCAATTCAAATTCAAGGCCTGCTGGGATCTCTCTAAAAGTGTCTTCTGTGAACTGTTAAAAACCTCTCCGCAAACTCATTTTTTCAGAAAATGCTTACACAACGTATCAGCACTTTAATGACCAGATTAAAACAAGTGTACAATGCACTCTCGTTGCCCTAAGGAATGCTAATTTAGACTTTAGACATCCAGCACTGTTTTATGTCCGGTATCATAAGCAGTTCATCTCATGAACTGTGTTAATTATGTAAGGGATAACGTACAATCAGCCAGTCATTAATGCAAAATAAACCCGACGTGTAGATCAGACCCCAACACAGAGCAGAGCAAAATGGGGAGGCTGTCTAATCAGAATCAAGTATTCCAGAGAGCTGCATACATAATAAAAGGTATAACAGTTCTAATCTTCAAGCGACTCATAATGGACATTCAAACACTAGACCAGGTGAAATCAAATGAAAATGTGTCTGTACAACTGGCCATCAAATCTTGCAAACATATTGCAATAGTGATAAGCTGTACTGCTTCTTACTTAAACTGTCTTAATAGTTAGGCAGAAGAAATGAGGTAAAACTAATAAGCTTTATTATATCCCACCATGCTATCTGCTATCAACTGAAAATAGAAATAATTGTTTATAAAATTGTGCAATAAAAAAACCTTCTCCAAAAAAAAATAAAATAAAATAAAATAAAATAAAAGGTAAGTTTAATAATGGGGTTGTGAACATACATATAAAAGAAAGTTATATATTCAGATCAAAAGGTAACACTTATACGCTTTATTTTATCCCACCATGCTATCTGCTATCAACTGAAAATAGAAATAATCGTTTATAAAATTGTGCAATAAAAAAACCTTCTCAAAAATAAAATAAAATAAAATAAAATGGTAAGTTTAATAATGGGATTGTGAACATACATATAAAAGAAAGCCATAAAACAACTGCTCAAAAATAAAATAAAAATAAAATAAAATAAAATAAAATAAAAGGTAAGTTTAATAATGGGGCTGTGAACATACATATAAAAGAAAGTTATATATTCAGATCAAAAGGTAACACTTATACACTTTATTTTATCCCATGATGCTATTGGCTATCAACTGAAAATAGAAGGAAGCGTCTATAAAATTGTGCCATAAAAAAAAAAAAACTTCTCAAAAATAAAATAAAATAAAATAAAATAAAAGGGTAAGGTTAATAATGGGATGGTAAACATGCATATAAAAGAAAGTTTTACATTAATTACATTTGATCAAAAGGTTAAATTTATACACTTTATTTTATCCCATGATGCTATCAACTGAAAATAAAAGGAAGCGTCTATAACATTAAGCCATAAAACAACTAATTAAATTAAATTAAATTAAATTAAATTAAATTAAATAAAGGGGAAGTTTGATAATGGGATTGTGAACATTCATATAAAAGAAAGTTTTACATTAATTACATTTGATCAAAAGGTAAAACTTATACACTTTATTATATCTTATGGTGCTATTTGCTATCAACTGAAAATAGAAGGAAGCTTCTATAAAATTGAGCCATAAACCAACTTCTCAAAAATAAAATAAAATAAAATCAAATTAAATAAAATAAATATCAAAGGGTAAGTTTAATAATTGGGAATGTGACCAAATACATATAAAAAGTTTTATATTAATTACATTTGAGCAAAAGTTAAATTGGTCTTTAGAAAGTTTACATCAACTACCTTTATTACAGAAAAGTTAATTCGGTCTGTAGCAATAAACAGAGTAAAAGAGAAAATTAAAAACACAAACAGACTTTCTTTCTTTCTTTGCCTTTGCTTCTTTTGGCTGGGTAAAGAGTTTAGAAATTCTTTGTTCTCGTTCCCTTCCTCTCAAACACCCACAGACATGCAAATACACAAACACTCGCATGAATAATTCAGTTCGGTGAATCTCTCAAAAACATGTTTAGGTCACATTTCACCCCTAAATTGAAAAGAAAATAAGAATAATAGTCACAAAAATATATTTTGCATAAAGAAAAACTTTTTGCTTGTCGCATTTTGACCTTGCCATCATGACGATTAAATATAGTTTACAGTTTTTCGTAGGTCTCATTATCCTTTTCATTACTACATACAAAAATCTGCTTATATTAAATGCACCATAACATTTTCAAAAGTGATGTATAAATTCTTCACATTTTAATTTAATTTTTTTTTTTTTTTTTTTTAAGAATGAGAATGAAATCTTTTTGCATTATGATAATGAGAAAGGAAGCGATGCATATAACTGACAAGAAAACGCCACAGAACAAAAAAAATGTTTTTCTTTATGCAAAACAATTTGTTTTGGGGTGAAATATGACCCAGACATGTTCTTGACAGGTTTTGCGAGGCTCATCTATTGTGTTTGAAAGTGTAGAGGTGTCAGTGCGACAGAAGCCCTGGGCAAAGCACACAATGATGATGATAAGACGTGACAACAGAAGACAACTTCCCTGCAGTACGCACTCGCATGTGTGCATATCACTTGTTGGTAAACAAGACCTTGAGAATTATTAAACCTTGAGAATGTATGAACTTGTCCTCAGAGATGTTACTCAGGAAGTACAGCGACATACATAACTACATGAAATTTTAAACAGGTTTTACGTGTCTAAATATTCATACCGCTAGATACCTTGCATTCCTGCTACTACCATATACACTAGATACTATATATTCCTGCCAGACCTAAGCCGACCGTGATGAGACATTTAGTGTGAATATTTCCAGAGTAATGATCAAATCTGTCTCCAGTTATAAACATCAAGCAGCCGAAAGACTAAATTTGACAAACACTACACGACAGAGCTACAGCCACCCAAAAATAGTATTTTTGCTCATTGTGAAAACACTGAACATATGTGCGAGAGCTTCATAAGTCTTCGTTTAACCCGTTTTAATCCAGCGTGCTTTAATCAGATCTCCAGAGTTTTCCAGCTGCAGTCCACAGCCTAATGAGGTCTACAGAGAAACGCTGCATGCTCTCTATAGCTCACGCCATTAGAGCTTCCTGTGAAGTGTTCTCTCTGGCCCACTGCTTCAGTCAACACACAGCCGCCTTTAAACACCAAGTCCTCTCAGAATGGACTTCAGACTGCATAACATTACAGTTGAATGGGCTGAAAAACTCAAATCCCACCGCTGGAAAAAGACAGAATACAATGTTATTATCTTCATTTCTTGCAAAACCTCCATTTCTGGAAAACACTAGAAAAGTATGGGGGGAAATAATAATAATAATAATAATAATAAAAACACTAACTAGAAAACAAGAAACGTTTCATATCCAAAAAATATCTAAAGCTTCAAAAAGTTATTAAGCTTTAAAAATGGCTTGTAATGAAATCACAACAATGGAATCACATTTATTTTGTGTCCAGAAACTTGGTTTGCCAAATTACTGTAAACAAATAAGGAGGAAGTAAGGATAGATATTTCTAGTTATATTTAGATTAAAATGTGCAGTAGAAAAAAGGTGATTTAATTACCTTTTTAAAACTAAAAAACAATAAAAACAGCAATAATAATCGTAATAATAGTAGTTATTATTATTGTTTTTGTATTAATTTTGTGTAGTAATAATAATAATAATAATAATTATTATTATTCAAAAATTAATACAATTAAATAATGGTGCAGGAATGCCTTGGTTGCCTTGGTGGCAGGACCACAGTTAACATTATAAGCAGTCCTTTTTTTTTTTCATTTTTTATGCTAGTTTTTTAGCTTAAGTAGCTCATGCCCACTTAGGCTTCAATTATTTAACCAAAAATACAACGAAATAACTATAACAATATTATTATTAATTTTATTATTATTATTATTATTATTATTATTATTATTGTTATTATTATTGTTGTTGTTATTATTATTATTGTTGTTAATTTTTAAATGAATAAAAATTAAATAACAGGAAACTATGGATAATATCATAAGCAGTCTTGTTTGCTTGTTTGTTTTTTTTTGTTTTTTTATGCTAGTTTTTTAGTTTAAGTATCTCATGGCCAATTAGGCTGCAAATATTTAATAAAAAATAAAAAATAAAAACATAATAATAATAATAATAATAATAATAATAATAATAATAATAAATGTATTATTATTATTATTATTATTACTACTACTATTAATAATATAGTAAAACAGCAAAATTGCAAAAAAAATTATTAGTATGTTAAATACCTTTTTTTTTTTTTTTTTTTTTTTTAATATAATGTAATAAAATGGCATTTTAATTTTTCATAATCCTGTGATGGCAAAGCTAAATTTTTAGTGTTTGGTTTCATACGATCCTTCAGTAATCATTCTGATATGCTAATTTGATGCTCAAGTAACATTTCTTATTACTATCAATGTTGAAAACAGGTGTGAAGCTTAATTTTAATTTTTTTAATTTTCTAGGATTCTTTGAAAAGTCAAAGTTGAAAAGAACTTTGAAAAAAAAAACTGTTGCACATGCACAATGCTGTGGTCTTATTCAGTTAAAATATGCTTCTTTTACACATCAAACGCTGCAATAAATTCATACACATGTTGTTAGCTCATTTATTATTCATTTAGACAGACAAATGAACTGTTGAAAGTCATTTGGCTGTATATGCAGCTATGCTAATGAGACTAGGACGCTAGTCCGATCGAGCACAGGAGTTTAGCTCATTTCAGGAGCCAGCTGTGATATATCAATCTTACCAATGAACGGCCAATCGCTCAAGCCTAAAATAGACTGACTTTTTATCCATAATCGCTATGGAAACTGATGCTGTGAAATACATCAGTAGGACTTTGAAATTAAGGCAATGCTTTAGAAAGATCATGTCATCAGAAACAAACATACACAACATGAAAGGTAAGTTTGCTAAGCAGAAAACACTGTAAACACACTGTAAAAACCTACTGCAACTAAACTACACCATTCGCTGTTCAATGATTTAATCTTTTATCTCAAAGACTGATGATAAATTGCTTATATGTAAATACACTTTTAAATAATGCATTAAACTCTCAATCACACGCTCTTTAAATGAGGTGTGAGGACCCCTGACTATGAAACCAATTGAGTTCAGTTGCTTCCTGCTACATCTGATCAGCGCTAGAACTTCACTACAAATTCTCTTGATTGGACATGCTTCAGCACACACACTGATAGGAATCCCACAATTCACAGTGAATGGCAGATCTACAAGGAAGACATAGAGCCGAGGAACTTCTGTAGAGATTATGAACATGGAAATGAACTTTTTCAATATGTCTCAATTTCATCATGCAATTTTGAGATTCATATGAAAGTATAGCCTTTAGTATGTTCTCTAGTATAGCACAAAATAATACCAAGATTTTTTTAAATAATATAAAAAATGTAGCATCACTGGGGTCTATTTACTAAAATCTCTCAAAATACAAAGTTTTTAGGCAACTACTTTCATTTTCAACCTAAAATTTTGAAATGAATAAAAACAAAAATACACTTGTAAACTACCCATTAAACTAGTGCCAACTAAGAAGGTAATTTTCAGTTCATCTCAGTGGAAGTCGCTAGGCTGGCACAAGACCAGTTTGGGGGCAGTATGTATTAGGGCTGGGTAAAAAATGTTTTTGATTTCTCGATTTTAATCAGTTCTCATTTTTATGAAACAATATCAAAATATTCTTAAATCTCAAGAATCAGTCAGTCTAGCCTGTTTTCAGTTAATAAACAGAACATTGTAGTGAACCTCCATCCAATAAATCACAATGAGCTTTTGTTACGTTTGATATGAAACAAAGTCTCAGATTTCAAATTCTGTCCATTTTATTACAGTATTCAAACAATAGATGCCTTTTCGGTGCTGTTTAATGTGGAGTGACAGATTGCTTTAGTTTAAACCAGTTTCTGCACACAATAAACATGAATAAACATCTGAAAGTATGTTAAAAGAAAGTGTACAACTTGCCGAAATCTGTGTCATGTAATCGTTCAATCAGTGTTTCAACCGTGCAAAGACGTCAATATTACAGCTTGTAAACAATATGTCACGTAACGTTACATTTACCTCAGAAAAACCATATTTGGTGATCATAAACTTTTTAGTCAGCTGAGTCAGAAAAACGAACTCTAGAGAGGAGAATAAGCTAAATAAATGCGCCATATAACCTATGCATTTTAATTTTTACTATTCTTCAATATTTAATTTATGTTTGAAATAGGGCTATTAGTTTGAAGCGTTAACTTAAATAATTAGTTATGAAAAACTAACATGATTAAAACATTTTAATGCAGCTAAAATGCTGTATTTGTATACAAATCGGTTACAGTCATTTTAACCTTAAATATTATAGTGATGTAGTACCAACTGACTTTCATGTATATTTTACAGCATTAGTTGAGAGATTTTTTTTTTTAATTGAGAAAATTTAAAATATATATATATATATATATCCAAAATAATTGATATTTAACCAAATAGAATTGAAACGATTCGGAAGCTTTGTGCATCAGAATCAAATCAAATTGTGACATTTGCGTCAAAACCCAGCCCTTGTATGTATGCATTTATTTATTTAAGCCTCTTATGCTCACCAAGGCATTTATTATTACATTAATTGGTATTAATTATAGTAAAGCAGTAATATTGTGAAATATATTTTCAATGGTTTTCTATTTGAATATATTTTAAAATGTATTTATTTTTTTAATTTTATTATTAAATTTATTAAAAATTATTTTTGTGATGCAAAGCTGAATTTTCAGCATCATTACTCCAGTCTTTAGTGTTACATGATCCTTCAGAAATCATTCTAATATGCTGATCTGGTGATTTCTTATTATTATCAAGCAGTTACTTAATATGACTACATGTAGTGGACTACATACTTATGTTGTCATATAAGCTATAAATAAGACTAATAAGACTAATCATTCTGCTCACCAAGGCATTTATTATTTCATTAATCTGTGTAAGTTACAGTAAAACAGTAATATTGTGAAATGTTATTACATTTTCAAATCGCTGTTTTCTGATTTCTGATCATTGTTTGAATATATATTAAAATGTAATTTATTCCTGTGATGCAACAGCTAAATTCCTCATTACTTTAGTTTTAGTGTCACATGATCCTTCAGAAATCATTCTACTATGCTGATCTGGTGATTTCTTAATATTAATATGACCCCAGACTTTAAAATGGTAGTGTACTACCTATTAATGTTGCCATATAAACTATAAATAAGACTAATAAGACTAATCATTCTGGAGCTACAAGAAAAAGACTTCCAGAAACCTCCATTGTTGTCAGTGCCTCTATATCTACAAGAAATCCCCAAGACCATGTTGAAGAATCAGTGATGTACAGGAGCAAACAGCCACCGCAGTGCTTCAGGAAAGATTCCTGACTGTACTTGAATGGTCCTGCCATGGCTTTAAGCTGGACACCATCAATAATGACAGACAGTCCACATTCAATCAGACAGAGAAACAGCTCAATTCCCAGCAGGCTGTCTGCTAGAAGAAACAAGACAACTCAATGCTGCAATCGCTGACAAAGTCGCCGCTACAAAGTACTGCATGAAAAGTCTGAATGCGTATAAAAGCCCCATTTTTAGGGGTCTAAACACTTTCCGAAACAACTGGATGTTTTACACTTGAAAATGACACACATCTGTTGCTGTAGGGAATCATTTACAGCTTCTTCACTAGATATTCTAACAGAAGAGTTGCTTTTCTGGCTGAAATTCTATTTTGCCTATTTTCTATTATAGTTTAAGAGTCAGAAGCCTTTTTTTTTTTCTGCATGAAACAGAGAAAGTACACAATAAAATCATATATTCTCTCTGACCAGACGTAAAAAAAACTCTATTTCTCCTGGATGCCTTTACAGAGAGAAAACAATGACAGAGAGAGAAATGGAATAAAGGAATGAAAGGTATGGAAGCAGCAGGAATAGAGCAGAACTAGCTTCTGCATATGCTGTTTTAGCTTATGGTGAAAATATACCGTCAGAGGAACAGATCTTGCTGTCCCAGGTACAGTACACCAAACACAATGTGTTCTAAGCAGTAAATTGTCAAAAGTCAAAAGACGATTTTATTTGCATATCACTTTATACAATACACACTGATTCAAAGCAGCTTGACAGAAATGTATAAAGTTCTGCTTGCAACACCTTCATGTGGAAGCCCGTTTCTGCCACTGAATAATAATAATATAAAAAAAGGTATAATTATGACTTTTTATCTCACAATTCTGATTTTTTATTTTTTTTTTTTGAATTGTGTGATATAAACTTCCAATTGCAAGTCAGAATTGCGAGATAAAAAGTCACAATTCTGACTTTTTTTCTCAGAATTGTGAGACATAAATTCGCAATTGCGAGTTATAAAGTCCAATTCTGAAAGGGGATCACACAATTCTGGGAAAAAAAGTCAGAATTACGAGTTTATATCTGTCAATTCTGACTTTACAACTCACAATAACAAGTTTATATCACACAATTCTGACTTCATTTCTCAGAATTGCAAGTTTATATCTCATAATTCTGAAAAAAAGTCAGAACTGCGAGATGTGAACTCACAACTGCAAGAAAAAAGTCAGAATTACCTTTACCTCTTCTTTTTTGCAGAAACGGGCTTCCATATGCCTAATTGTCCACATTTAGCAGTTGGGCAATAGAATAATTTAATGTTCATTTAATTTAATTTAATTTAATAAGTTTTTTTTTTTCAATTATTTATTTTTTATGTTTAATTAGTTGTACTAATTTTAGTTTTTTAAAAAAAAAAAAAAAAAAAAAAAAGTACAATTTATATAAAACAATTAAACAATAAAAAATAGTAAAAAATAATTTCAAAATGTTCAGATACACACTTCCTAAATGAAGGTCCTTGTGGTCTAATTCACTGATGTGTTACATGCAAACAGTTAAAAAAAAAAGTGTGTCAAGTCTGATAAAAAAAAATATGTTTTTGACATTCAAAATGGCAATATGGCTGACTTTGAAAGGTGAACATCATGATCCAACAATGTAAAAAACTAGGGATGATCGTTCTCAAAAAAGTTGGGAGAAGTTTGAGGAAAAAAAAAATCTGGTCAGATGAACTTAGCATGACCAAAGGTATCAGATGAAAAAACGTTTCTGGGTAACTGGTTCAAAAGCTAAGTTAGTACCTACACAGCACTTAAAAATATAATAAATACACTGCGTTTCTTATGAGTGTCTATTAAGTCTTTTTGCCTTCATTAATCAAAACTGCAAACAAAAGACTTTTCTAACATCAAACTTTAAACCCCCTAACACGCTAAGCTTCAGTGTCCACACTGAAACACACTGACGAGCTGCAGACGTGCCCTTTTGAAACAACAGCGTTTGAGTGCTGTAGAGCAGCCCGAGTCAACCTCCCAGCGCTTCTAGTCACATATTCACAGATAACACTCATTACTCATGCAGAGATTCTGAATCAGCCTGCGGGGAATATGTGCTAAACTAATTCTGACTCACAGAGCTCAAAGAGAACATGTCATAAATAAGTAAATGTCTGTTCTCTCGCTCTCTACAGACAGCGGGACCCACCTGTACTCTTCCTCGGTGAAGATGGGAATCCTGGAGGGCTGAAGCACAGTGATTTCCACCGTAGTTCTGTTCATCTTCACCGGCTCTCCGTCGTCATAGGCGATGACCACCAGCTATGAGGAAAAGTTCATGAAAAATACATTAAAATGCAGTTCAAATAGACGACCACTTGTGTCTGAAGCTACTTTTTTACTTATTTATTGTTTATTTATTTAAATAAATATCTAGGAATAAGATGTAGTGGGGATTTGATATATCAAATTGAAAAACTTTTGCCTGTCACATCTTTTCTTAAGTAGTATAGCCAACATTTTCCTTTTAAATCACATATTTTGTCTTTTTCATGACACGGTTAGTTCAGTTTTTTTTTTTTTTTATGTAAATGCAAGAAAACTTACTGATACTCATTTAAAATTCCATGATATTTGAAAAACATGTTCAGTTGAAAAATTTGAAAAAGTTGGATACACTCATTTGTATTCAAGGTAAAATGAAAATATGTCATTACTTTTCACTTGATGGTTAAACCACTAGACATTTTTAAAGTACATCTTATCCATTTTATTTATTGAAAAAGCTATAACTTTTTTTTAAGTTCGAAACCATCATGAATACAAAATTAACTGGCGCAAGTTTTCAACTTCTTTAAGGACTTCTCTTTTTCACAAACTTGGACGTCACTATTTGTCATTGAACTAATTTTCAGTGTCAATATGAACATGAAAACATTACAAAAACATTGTAAAAATATAGCTGCCAGCAGCGATTACCGGGGTTCAAGCGCTTAAGGCACTGAGGCATATTACACACATTATTTAACAAAGCTGTACCCACCTAAATTAATGATTAAAAAAGCATTTTTTTGCAAATCCAGGTCATTTACAGTACTACAGAAATACAGTGTTTTTGTGTCCTTTTTAACTGTTATAGTGCTGTTATAGCGTCCAATCTCCTTAAAATTGTGCATGCTTGTTTAGAATCGCTTGTCGCATGTGACCACCAGGTTTCATGAAGTTTTGAGTTTTCCTTTAACCCTTTAACTGTCACCGTTTACTTTACCATATTACAAATAAATCCTAATCTAATCATGACAAACTATACATCGTTGGGAAGGTCTAAGACTCCTAAATAGATATTTTACCACTGTTTTGTGTTTCAAATTATGTAGGAAAAGTAATAGATTAATTTATGACAACAGTGCACCTCAAAAATCTACATCATAACAGGAGTTCTGACCTTTGTCACAAAGACTTTCGTCGTTGCCTTTTTCCCTATCACGCATTAGAAATCTTAAGAAATTATATATCAACTGAAAACTTAAAATCTCAAAATTCATCCTTTGAAAACCACTTTAGAATCAGACGTTGCATTACCATGGAAATTGTATATCAAATTCATATTACAAAATGTTTTCGTTCATGAATTACACAAATGTAACTTTGGATAGTGCATTTTCATGTCTGTGTTCAAGATAGGGAGTGGCAGTTAAAGGGTTAAGCTTTATAGAATTTGGGGTAAATTTGGACAGGACATTTTTCTAAATGACCCCTAACCCTAATGACCCCGTTATAGCCTCCCAAAGGGTCAATTTATTTATTTATTTATTTTTTTTTGATAATTATTGACCTAGAGAGTCCCGAGAATTGTACTGCATTGTTTTTTTTGTTTTTTTTTTTGAGGTTGAGTGTAAAACCTAACAGTATTTCGCAACAATAGACTTTTTAAATAATGCCAAACATTCAAAGAACAATTTGATTGACAGCAGTGGTCCTAAAGGCAAAGTTGTTCAGAATCAGGCAATCGATCATATGATGGGAAAATCCAGTGTATGTGTGAATGTATGAACGTTTTCTGCAAGTCGAGCTCATTTACCATAGAAATACAGTGTTTTTGAGTCCTTTTTAATTCTCATAGCGCCGGCTGTGGTCCAATCTCCTTAAAACTTTGCATGCTTGTTTAGAATCACCTGTCGCATCTGACCATCAGGTTTTGTGAATTTTTGAGTTTTCCTTTAAGCTTTATAGGATTTTGGGTAAATTTGGACAGGCCCCTCTTCTAAACTACCCCATTATAGCCTTCCAAAGGGTAAATTTCAACATTTTTTGATAATTATTGACCTAGAGAGTCCAGAGACTCTCTACTGCAGTGTTTTTTTTTTCCCTCAGATTGAGCAAAAAACCTTCTAGTTCTAGAAAAGAAGGTTTTTGACATCTCAATCATTTAACAAATGATTTGATTGACAGCAGTGGTTTCAGGCACAAAGTTGTCCAGAATGAGGAGTTCTATTGCATGATACGAATATCAGCCAGTGGCCGATTTCTTTCAAATTTCTCTCAGACATTTGAGGCAATGAGTCGAACAGGCCCCTCAAGTTTCGTTCTGATATGCCTCCCCTAACCTTATCTAACAGGTGCTCAAATTTTGTCGGCCAATGGTGGCCATGTGTTTTGAGATACGCAAATGTCCTTATAGACACTTGTGGCGCTTTGGACCAAGGCCGTGCGTAGGTATAGCAATTTTTTATGCTTTTTCTCTCTAATAGCGCAACCAAATGGCCAAGCTCTGCAATATCTTTCCTGTGACCTCAGATGGAGCTCTTACATAAGTGTTCTGAGTTTAGCAAAGATATCTCATAACTCCTGAATGGAATAAAGTTGAACTTTCGACTCGGACGCCAATACGTTTGAAAGGTCCAAGGCCACTTTTACTAAAATGCCTTGGCATTTTAAAAGGCCCTTTCAAATGTATTGGCATCCGAGTTGAAAGTTCAACTTTTTTTGGATAATTATTGATATTCACTTTACAGAGAATCTTTCTGCACTGGTTTGTTTTTGATCAGTCGAAAAACCCAGGACTAGTTTGCAAAAGTAGGTTTTTCAAAAAATGTGAAATACCTTAAAATTTCAAATCTGAGGCATGCGTTTGGTCTGCCATGAGCCAAGGACTCCAACAACATAAGACACTTGAGCCTGTGACTGACGGTTTTGGAGTTATGAGCAATTTCGCACTTTTGATCGCTGTGGCACCCCGTCAGGCCAATTGGGGCGAGCATGGGTCATGTTGTAGGTGGTGTGAATACTATCATCCCTCCAAGTTACAAGTCTCTACGACTTACGGTTTGGTCTGCACAATCAGTTTTTCGCGGAAAACGCTGATCCGTGACCATTCTAACAATTACAATAAGGTTTCAGCACGCTTGAACTCTAAATTATTATTTTTACAGCAAGAGAAACATGTCTAATTTTTTCTCAGGTACTTAATGGCAGCACAAAGTATATGTGGAGGCCATATACTGCATTTGTCCTTTTCTAAATCGTGAAATAAAACCCTGAGAAGTGCATATTATAGATTAAATGACGTGTCAGCCCTCATTTCCAAGCAGAGTCATTCTAGCATGATAAAACCAACATTTGCTCAAAGGTAAATTGATTTGAGCTTACTTAATGCAAGGCTAATTAATTTATATATTGATTCAGGTCATAGTAGAGGAGACAGTAACTAAAGCGTACACAGGTCCACGCTGAGTATGCTGTAGAAACACACCATTTTATTATTACCATTTTAATCTAATGACTCTCCCTTGTTTTTAATAGGTTATCAACTCCATCATAATCTTCATCATAATCGAATATTGTTAAAATGTAGTAAAAGTAAGCTACTGATCATTTTAGTTCTTGATATCTAATGCATTAGCATAATGGACCATAAACCTGGTGAATTAACACAAAAATCTCATTTAAAAACAAACTATGCTGGACTTGAACTCAAGTCTCATGCATATTAATGCCATCAATCAACTTGCAAGAGCACAAGTGAAGTGTATAACAGCAGAAGGACGGCCTGTCGGCTCAGACTCACCTTGAAGACGGCATTGGGCTGCTCATTCAAGTTGACTTTGGTGACAACTCGTCCTGTGTCCGTCTCCACATCAAAGATACTTCCACTGTACGGAGACAGATCCTGATCCACTCTGTAGCGCACTTTACTGGCAGGCGTACCCTGAGGGAGGAATACGGTTAGTATCAACACATCCCTAGAGCATGTCTACTTACATTTAAAGGACCAAAGTTGCTGTATTATTATATTTAGTTCTATGCCTCACATTATTAGATAATTACAGAGCTCTATTGTTATCACCACTTCAAAAGGGATTTCATTATATTTTCTTTCCATGACATTGAATCATAATAATTTGCAGGATATTTTCTAAGCTGCTATTTTTCATACTACAAAAGACAGACAGAAATCAGTGGCTTTCAAAATCCTAAAAAGGCAAATAAAAGCCCTTTTTAAGTACTTAGTTCAATATCTTGTGTGAGAAACACACTGAAATGAGTCATTATTCATTGAAATTACACATCACTTCAGGTTTTATATAAATGACTTCAAATAGCGCTGAAATGCACACTACCATTCAAACTTTGGGGTCAATATAATATTAGAATTCAGCAAGGACACATTAAATTAATCAAAGTAATAGTAATAATTTATAGTCATCAAATAATCCTTAAAATCTGTTTTCAACACTGATGCAAGAAATGTTTCTTAAGCAGCAAATTAGCATATTAGAATGATTTCTGAAGGATCATGTGACACTGAGAACTGAAGTAATGACTGCTGAAAATTCAGCTTTGCATCACAGAAATAAGTTGAATTTTAAAATACACTAAAATAGCAAACAGTTTTTTTAAATTGTAATAATATTTCCCAATACTAGTGATTTTACTGTATTTTTCATTAAACAAATGCAGCCTTGGTGAGCAAAACAGCCCTTGTTTAAAAACATTTTAACAACCTCAAACTCGTTTTGCTTAAAAATTGCATGAACTATGTTTCTGGTGCATTTAAGGTGGTCTTGGTTACAAACATGTTGTTTGAAACACAACAGCTCGGACATTCTGCAAAAAATCTTCTTTTGTGTGAATCATAGAGGTTTTAGAATGACATGAGGGTGAATTATTAATGACAGAAATTTTATTTTTGACTGAACTATTCTTTTAAAGGATTGACTTTTCTTTGAATAGCTGGTTTGAACTTCCTTAAAGGTCTCTCAGGCATCGTGTTTTGTAGAGCTACAGAGAGCTCTGTCTGCTGCACCTCATTCTACTGATACTTTACAGCTCTTCCGTCTGGCTGCGTCATAAATGTTTGATGCTTTGTGCTGTGGTAAACATACAAAGTCATTTATACTGCAGTAGAAAGAGACAGAAGCAACATCACATTTACATCTCTGACAGCCAAGAAATTAGTTTCTAGTTTTTTTTTTTTTAAGTCCATGTCAAAATTTTTCTATGGCTTATTATTTGTGTCATATTTCTCTGGCACCCCCCATGTTTTCAAAGCATTATTTAAAAAAGAAATGCATAATTTAACAGCTTCTGTGGCAGGCCATGAAAATAAACAGCAACATAGTCTGTTTGACAGCAGACGGCATGAACAGGAAGAGTAAAACAGACAGATTCACCTCATCCGACCACCTTAATCTCTGTTAAGGCGATCACACCACTACGTTTAGGGAAAGTAAAGTTAAAT
The DNA here is from genome assembly GCA_036247105.1 of Cirrhinus mrigala. NCBI lineage: Eukaryota > Metazoa > Chordata > Actinopteri > Cypriniformes > Cyprinidae > Cirrhinus > Cirrhinus mrigala. The sequence goes on from CM070019.1 coordinate 29,793,936, forward strand.
CCGATGACCTGACATTACTGTATCACTAGACACTGTCCTGGTTCTGATGTGTAAAATCCAGTCATGATGTCAAATAAGGACATCAAATGCAGGCAAAATCTGCTATAATGAACATACCAGCAAGGTTTTAACAAGCTTTGGAAGCACAGATAACCTGAATTTATGCTAACAGTCATAATATTATCTTCATATGAAAAGATACAGTAGTCTTGATGCAGTATTATGATAAAAAGAATCATTAAATGCACTATTAAAGTATGCTGTATAATGCACATAATCACGGCTAAAGGCCATCACAACCCTTTCAGCCATGACACTGTTCACAGTGCCACACGGCCCTGAGGGATTCATTGTTTTGATAAAACATTTACTACATAATAAAAATATTAATGACTTTTTAAAAATAGAAACAAGCTAATCAATTACCCTCACCTATAAAATACAGTCTCTGGCATAAAAACAATAACAAAACATGCTCCCCATAAGTGCTGGATAGTTAAACGGTTTTTAATTTGATATCATGGTGTGAGACACTAGTGGCATGTTTATACAGACACCCTTGATGTACATTATATTAATTAAGAAATAATGAATTCCATAGAAGATCAGGGCCAAGTTAATAACATACTATCATAGTCAGTATACAGTCATGGTCAAAAATATTGGCACCCTTGCAATTCTGTCCTTCTCTCAGAAAATTGTTGCAGTTGCAAATGTTTTTGTACTCACATGTTTATTTTTTTTTTTGTTTGCATTGGAAAAACACACACACAATTCCACACAGAAACCAAAAAAATGCACTGGAAAAAATTATTTGCATCCTTAACTTAATATTTGGTAGCACCCACTTTGGAAAAAATAACTGAAATCAATTGCTTCCTGTAACCATGAATGAGTTTCTTACACCACTCTACTGGAATTTCGGACCACTCTTTTTTTGCAAACTGCTCCAGGTCAGTCAGATTTGAAGGATGCCTTCTCCCACCTGCTGTTTTGAGATCTCTCCACAGATGTTCTATGGGATTCAGACCTGGACTCATTGCTGGCCATTTCAGAACTCTCCAGCGCTTTGTTTGTAACCATTTGTAAGTGCTTTTTGAAGTGTGTTTCGGGTCATTGTCCTGCTGGAAGACCCATGACCACTGGTGGAGACGCAGCTTTCTGACACTGGCCACTACGTTGCGCCCCAAAATTCTTTGGTAATCATCAGATTTCATGATACCGTTCACACAGTCAAGGCATCCAGTGCCAGAAGCAGAAGAGCAACCCCAAAACACCTTTGAACCTCCACCATGTTTGCCTGTAGGGACTGTGTTCTTTTCTTTGAAGGCCTCATTTCTTTTTCTGTAAACAGTGCCATGATGTCCTTTACCAAAAAGCTCTACTTTTGCCTCTCTCATCTGTCCACAGTACGTTCTCCCAGAAGGATTGTGGTTTTGTCACATAAGTTTTAGCAAACTCCAGTCTTGCTTTTTATGCTTTTGTGTCAGCAGTGGTGTCTTCCTGGGACTCCTACCATAGCATCCCTTTTCATTCAGATGGCGACGGATAGTGCGAGCTGACAGTGTTGTACCCTGTGTCTGCAGATCAGCTTGAATTTGTTTGGAAGTTAATCTGGGTTCTTTATCCACCATTCGAACAATCCTTCGTTGTAATTTTTCATTCATTTTGCTCTTCAGTCACGTACAGGGAGGTTAGCTACAGTGCCATGGGCTGTAAACATCTTGATGATATTGTGCACAGTGGACACAGGAACATTAAGATCTCTGGAGATGGACTTGTAGCCTTGAGATTGTTCATGTTTTTCCACAATTTTTTCTCTCAAATCCACAGACAACTCTTTACACTTCTTTATTTTCTCCATGCTCAGTGTGACACACAACACAAAGGTTGAGTCAACTTTTCTCTATTTTAACTGGCTGCAAGTGTGATTACTATATTGCCCACACCGGTTACTTGCCACAGGTATGTCTAATTACAAATTAGAGGAGCATCAGATGCTTGAAAAGCAATTATTTCTTACAATTTTGACAAGGTGCCAATAATTTTGTCTAGTCCATTTTTGAGTTCTGTGAAATTTTATCAGGTTTGACTTTTCTTCTCTGTTTTTTTGTGTTATTGCAGTGCAAACAAAAACAATGAGCACGTGAATACCAAAACATATGCAATTGGAACAATTTTCTGAGAGAAGTGTTGCATTTTCTGACAGAATTGCAAGGGTGCCGATATTTTTGGCCATGACAGAAATGTCTAAATCACTCGTTTTGTGACATCCGTACACTCTTAAAAATAAAGGTGCTTTAAAAGGTTCTACAGCGATGCCATAAAAGAACATTTTTGGTTCCACAAAGAACCATTCAGTCAAAGGTTCTTTAAAGAACCATCTCTTGCTTACCTTTTTATAATATGAAGAACCTTCTTTCGCCACAAAGAACCTTTTTTGAATCAGAAAGGTTCTTCAGATGTTAAAGGTTCTTTTTGAAACCATTTAAACAAAAAAGGTACTTCTACGGCATCGGGAAGCACCTTTATTTTTGAGAGTGTAGGTAAAGTTACAGCGGGCGTCCGCGTCTCACTTGCCTCTCGAGCCAACTGAGTTATAACAGACCCCCTAAAGTGTGCACTGAGTTTGGTGGGGGTTAAATGAGAATGAATGGGGGAAAATCACATGAGAGGAGGCAATGCATCCATCGCGATATGATTGGATATGACTGGTTATGATCAGCTGTGATTGGTTCATGTGATAAATCCTAGCCCTTGTGTTCGTGCGGGTTGAACGTTCGCAAATCAGACTGAAGGAACAATTTAATGGTGTTAATGGGAAAGCTAAATTTGAAAAGTAAGTAAACAACTCACACACTTAGATATAACCACTTGGTTACATCAAAATAAGACTTAAAATGGCATGAAAACATTTTTAGTGAGTAATCAGTTTGGTTTCTCTGTGTCTGTGAGCTATATTTACCAAGCTTTAATGACTGATGATACCAGAAATTCAAACATAGTTAAAAGTTAACTATTAAAAAGAATAGCTGAACATAAGTTCACAAATAACATACATTGTTTAAATTGTTACTGCCTTAAGTTATTATTTTGGAATGAATGTAAAATGATTAAAAACACTTGATGATATTCATACTTGGCTTTAATAAATAGAATATTGATCACATTGTTGATGTAAAAATATAAAATAGATTTTTCTTTTCTTTTTCTAATAGTGTAATTAATGTTTAATTAACCAAGAAAATGTGTCTGGGACTTTAATTTACATTTGATTAAAAAAAAAAAAAAAAAAAAATTTTGAGGACTTTGCCTCCTTATTTCAGAATACCACCACCCACCACTGATTTTATAATATAGTATAATATAATCTAAAATAATAATATATTATAATATTTTATATAAAATATTAATTTTTCTACCTTACCTACAAAATATGATCATATATTTTATATACATTTGATTATATACATATCAGTTTGAATTCAGTTAATGTGATTAAACAAAATATCAAGTTAAAAAATATAATTTATATACATACAAACCAGCTGTCGAAAGTTTGTAATAATTTAGAAATGTCTTACTTTGCATTTACAGTATTTGATCAACAATTAAGTAAACACTGTAATGTTGTGAAATATTATTAGAATTTAAAGTAACTTCTATTTTAAATTTTAAATTCTAATATTCATTTAAGAAACATTTCTCATTGATCAATGTTTTTGCTGCTTAATACTTTTTTGGAAACAGAATCATTCAAAATTTGGTGTAAGATTTGAAAAAAAAATAATTAAATATATTAAAAATATATTAAAATTATTAAAATTATTTAAAATTATTTAAACTGTAGCAGCTTTGAGTATGACTTTAAAAAACAAACATTACAAAGTCTTAATTGTTCCACAGTTTTGTCCAGTATACAGTATGTATTTTTTAATGATATTCTTAATATTGATTATTGAATATTGTATAAACTAAGCCCTGAAAAGTACAGTTAAGGCCCTTTCACACCAAGAACGGTAACTATAAAGATAACTATATTAGCATCCACACCAGCGGACGATATTGCCTGTTTAAGTGTAAACTCATCTGCCGCTTTAAATTCTCAAGCTCATGATAGCAGGATTTATTTTGATTGGGTGTCGATATGTTTTACCATTCATCAGCTGGAAAAAAATATTCTGAAAGTGATTCCAATGACATAGTTTCTTTGTGCCTTTATCATTATAGCTGTGGTGTGGACTATTCTGGTGCTATTCTGTAATACTGAGAATGATTTTTAGAACTATATCTTTATCGTTATCATTGGTGTGAACAGGCCTTTATCCTTAAAAATGACAAGGAAGCATTCCCTCTGGGTTAAGCCATCAAATTAGACAGGCCTTGCTCCTGCTAATACGGGATAAAATCAGTTAACTGTTTAATGCCTGACATTCATGAGTCATTTTCAACGGGTGTCACTGTCAACACTCAAATGTGAGTCAGTCACATTAGCAGGACACATTAAGTTTCTGTCTGGTGATTGTATTCATGCTCCGGCGGTATGATTAATGGCTGCTGGTTGTTCAGCTCTGTAGTGACACTTCAAGGATGGAAGTCCATTACTCATCCCTTTAAATCTTCTCAAATAAAAGGAAGTCAGCACTCAGGACATGAGGTTCAACCGGCATAAAGGCAAAGGAGGAGCTTTCATTACCCAGTGACCTTTGCAGCCGTGCATATAAATACAGTGTCATTATCTTATATCCCCGGCGCGGGCTGGAAACGCAGCGCTGCTCGTACTGTAATCATCGCTGTTTGAGCAGGACCCTAATGAGGACGGTCACTTCCTGTCCTTGCTCTGCAGCACACTTTTCCTTTCAAGGCCGCTTCCGAGAAGTGGATTTTTAAAAATGAGAATTATCCGACTTTAATTCCAGTCATGCCTGAGAGAGACGGAGATTGAGCCGCTCCACGTCTCCATGGTGATTCACAACACAACCGGAATGATGAATCTGGTATTTCAGTGGGGCTTCCAGGGTCATCAAAAAAATCTTTCTTTCCAGACATCAAAACAAAAACGTACTTGCCGCACAAACACACACATGCACAAAACACAGCCTCAAGAAATTCACAAGAATGCACGCCACTCATAATAATGATTTTGGCAAACCTTGGCTGCGATCTGTGTAGATGTGTAACCTTGCGAGAATAAAATATGAGCGTGCTCTGGACTCAACAATAAGGATTCGGTCAGGTCAGCGAATCAGATGAGCCAGGGCCAAAGGAGGCAAACATGAAAAATGTTTCTATTTTTTTTTAACAATATTTTGAAAGTTACCTTAAATTCGAGCTTGAAATAGCATATTGTACAAAAAAAAAAAATCATTCATTGTTGGGAAAAAAAAATAAATTAAATAAAAATGTATATATATATATATATATAATATAAAATATAATTTAATATAAAAACAACATTACATACTATGGAAGCCTGTTTCCGCCACTGAATAAAAAATGTCAAAAGTTATTTGCGTCTTTTTATCTCACAATTCTGACTTTATTTTCTCACTCATTAACTCACAATTGTAAGTTATAAAGTTTGAATTGTGAGATATAAACTCGCAATTCTAACTTTTTTCATCGGAATTGCATGATATAAATTCATAATTGTGAGAAAAAAATAAGAATTGAGAGATATAAACTCAAACAAACTTGCATTTGCGAGAAAAAAGTCAGAATTCCAAATTCTGACTTTATTTTCACAATCGTCCGTTTATATGACAATTAAAAAAAAAAAAGTCAGAATTGTGAGTTTACATCTTGCAATTCTGACTTTATAACTCACAATTGCAAGTTTATATCACGCAATTCTGAGAAAAAGTCAGAATTGCAAATTTATAATCGCACACAATTCTGACTTTATAACTTAATATATTACAATTCTGAGAAAAAAGTGAGAATTGTGAGAAAAAATAACAATAAATAGCAATAATTTTTTTTATTT